>OZ023211.1:40837225-41257225 GCA_963995525.1 Escarpia spicata | reverse complement strand
AATTATTAGATGATTTAAAATAAATGTAAGATAATTAATTATTATAATTATAGAGACGGCTAAAAGACCTAGACAGTCCTGTCAATTCGAACACCATATTGACTTACATGGGAAGTAATCAGCGATGCTACAATTAATACACGAAGTTCACATAATTATCATAGGCGTGTCGACGGGGGCCTGGGGGCACGCGCACCCTAGATCTTAGGAATGTGTCATGTCCGTAGAACTTTGAATGGGCCCACATGACCTTAGAAATGTGCCCCCGTTGAGGTTAAGGTACAATAAGGTTTAATTACGGCGATGCGGCGGCAACAAAATCAACAGTCCCCCACCTACCAGTGTATGTTGTCATGCAGCCATTTATGCAATCAATGTTGAGGGAACGAAATTGTTAACATTTCGAAACGGCAGCAAGCTGAATCGAATCCGGATTTTCTATCTTGAGTGTTATAACAGCCACGCTACTGCGTCGTAAGTTTAATTTTTCTAATGACACCACAATCACTGTTTACACGGGCGACCATTTGTATTTGTGTAACTATTGATAAACGAAACCAAGGAAGTCAACACAATTACGCGACGTCCGCTTTTATTATTTCATTAAATGATCGTGACGATTGAGGAGGGTTTCCTGCGTTAATACGACACATTCTGGCGTGTCATTTTATGTTTGTTGAAATCCGTATTTTTGACTTGAAATTCCGTCGACATTCCGCATGAATACGCGTAATATTTTATTTGAACTTGTAACAGGTCTGTAGCGTTCGTATATTCCGATCGAGAGTCGCCATCTACCGGACTACGAACTATGCAAAATAGGGTCTACACACAACACAAAATCAGTTAGGTTTCACCAGAGAGGCGCCCTCTTTTAGGATACGAAATATATATATATATATATTTCGTATCCTAAAAGATAATATATATATATATATATATATATATATACCTACACCAAACTTGTGTAGGCCCTAAGTTGTTTTATAATTGTGTGATATAAACTTTTTTAGTATTTGAAGCAAATTCGTATCAAAACGATATGGTTTGAATTCCCGCCAAAATCTTACGAATCCGTATTGAATAAGGGAAATCGTACCACGCAGCATGTCGCACGTTAACGTCGTCGTATTTCAACGTTGACGTTATTACGTCTTCACGTTGACGTCGTCGTTTCCGCACGCTGATGTCGTCATGTCTGAGAGTTGACATTGTCATGTCTGCACGTTGACATCGTCATGTCGTCATGTCGTCGTCACGTCTGCACTTTGACGTCGTCACGTCTTCAAATTGGCGTCGTCGAGTATGCATATTGACGTCGTCAACTCCACGGACGTCCTGTGTGCTCAACGAGCTGGTACGAAAACCGACAACGCGTGATAGTGTCGCAACGTCACACTTCGCTTTGATCCGGCGACATGTAACGGGATGAACCGCACTTAACGGCCATAACCACGACGGGTGTGAATAGATATATACACGTCCGGACCCTGGGCTGCGTAGTGGACCGAGACAGTTAATTGCCGGTTTCGTTGCTTCGCTGTAAGAAGAAACCGATACGCCATGCGTGACGGTTAGACGGCCTACCTTCGCTCTATTGCTAGGATATGTATGTCACCTCGTTAGGTAGACGTGCAGGGATCTGCAGCGTGGACTGCTGCATAAAACTATTTAAACTAGTAATAATAATCCTTCTGCTGCTTTGTTGTCCATTTGTGATTCGTCGAGTATATATTACTCGTCTGGGTAGGACGTATACATCTAATTGTGTGTGTGTGTGTCCGCGCGCGCGCGCGCGCGTGTGCATGCGTGAGTAAGTAAGTGTGCCTGTATGTGTGTGTGTGTTTGTGTGTGTGTGTGCGCGCGCGCGTACGTGTGTGTGTGTCTGGGTATCAGAGTGTCTCTGTGCATGTGTGTTTGTGCGTGCGTGTGTGCGTGTGTGCGTCCGTGTGTGCAGCCAGTCAGGGCGTGCGTATTGGCAGCCGGTGGGGTGGGCGTGTGCAATGACGGTGTTATTGTAATATTATTACGTCTGCAAATATCATCCTATCATGCCAGGGGTGGTAATCATTAGCAGGAAGTTCGGTAAACCAAGTCTTGATTGTGTGTGAGCCAAGTGAACGCGCCTAACACAATAAGGAAAAGTGGAGAGGAAGGTGTTTGTAAAAGTGCAAAATGTTGACAACATAGGCGGATCCAAGGGGGCCTGGTGGACACGTGCCCCTAAACCTTTGGAATTTCCTTTTGAATGTTCCCGCGCTAGCGTAACGTGCCCCCCAGATATTCAAGTGTTGGTATTTTGGCGAGCAATTTGGGGCTGCAATTGGAAGTTTTTTGGAGAGCCTAAAACCTTGGTATTTCTGGCGAGTCTCGAGGGGGGTGCAATCGGAGATTTTTTTAGAGTGTTGGTATTTTTGGCGAAACTCAAGAGAGTGTAACCGGACTGTTTTGAGCCCTCCTAGACTACCCTGTCTGGATCCACCCCTGGACAGGTGTTCGTCAATGTGGCCTACTAAAGGTATACCTGCCAAGTCTGCCAACAAATCGGAGAGACTCCCGCATTATGAGTGTATCTCCCAGTCTCCCGGAATACATGCAATTCTCCCGGATTTCCGCTGAAAATCTCCAACAGCACCCCACCCCCGTCTTCCGATATCATGAGTCGAACGGAGACAGCGGAGAAGCTAAAAAGCTGAAGTTACGGCGGCGCGGCGGCGAAAAAGTTTCAACCGCATCTCCCCGTCTTCCGATGTCAAGATCCAAGACAGCGCGACGAAACAGCGCGAATTTGGAAGAATGCTGAACCGATGACGAATCTCCCGATTTTCAACCAAAAAGTTGGTAGGCATGTAAGGGGCACTGACGATATTCACAAATAGAAAACGGTCTGATTATACTTAAACAAAAAGTGGTCCATTCAAACATAATATGGGTGTTCAAAATTGTACACTGATATTACAGAGGTATACTATAAATAATATAGTTTATACCGTACAACATGTTTGTACGATCAGCCTTTGTAGCCCTACCGTTAAACTCGTGAACGCAATTGTGCATTCCGCCGGAGGACGCCACTAACACGAAAGCACACGCAAAGCAAATGCACATCCGGCATTTACGTCATTGCGGTGTATTATGGGAATGGGAGCGCCGCAATGGCGCATGGCGTTATGTTTGGCGTGAGGACCGAGCCGCCGGACAGATCCTATGGGGCAGCCGTCACCCTGTCCCTAACGCCCGTGTGGATCGGCGCTAGTGAGGACGACCCCGCCACGACCGGCGATCATGTTGTCCATTCTTCCGATCGGGCAGTTCGCCCGGGACATCTTCACACCACAGGAGTTGAAGCGTTACATCCTCGACAAGGTGCTGGTCCTATGCTATTTAGAACTACTTGAGGGCATCGCTGTCCAAGTCTTCTGTGTATTTTGGATATTACAAGTTTTGCGTTTTGTGTCAGATTGAAGGTGATCGTATCAATAACTCATCGTTGCCAGTAACGTTTCACTTCACATGTCACAAGATCACGAAAATTCAATGAAGTATAATATATATTTAATTATAAAACCGAATCATGAATCGTGATTTCTTGCTTAACGGACCTTTCTGAATCACCACGGTTGCTTTGTCAGCGCATTGTCAGTTACTGCGTTGTCTACTATGCTACGATGTTGGTGTTTGCCAAATAACACTATCTAAAAAAATCATTTGGGCTGCCGAGCAGCGAATCTGGATTCCGAGAAATATCAGTAGTATTTTTTCTTCAGAATGACCGAAACTGATCCTGAACCAATTTAAAGGGACGCGATCTGTTCCTCTACCCGGAATTAACCAGCGTAGTCATCTGTAACAGCGCGCCTGCTGTGTCGAACGTGGGAAATGGGAGATTGTTGAACATCAAAGGATGTCGAGGTTAACTCAGCCCGCATTACTGCCAGTAAGGTTTGTTTTGGAACTGGATATTTTATTTACCATTTACCCGGGGTCGTACCTTCCAAATTGTGAACGTTGTTACGTTCTTACTAAACACAATTTGGCGAGCAGTATACCTTCAGCATAGTTAGCATAGTCTTAAGAACTATGAATAGACAGCCTCTCTTTAAAAGCTCAGAAGCTGACAAGTTCTCGTTCTCTTCGCAGGTGCTCACGATGTTTAGCGCCAACTACCCTAGCGGACAGATCGTGGCGATCATCGACGACCTCGTGCAGCACGTGTCGGCGCGCATCATCCGCCGACAAACTCACCGCCCGTCGGCGCCCTCCCCTACGTCCATTCTCCGCCAGGGCCTGCATCGTTGGCAACAGGAGGGCCTCGCCAAGTCGCCGCTGACCAAGGCAACCACCACCATAGATAAGGTGGGGACCCATCGGCATTTGTTTTTGCACAGACCTGTTCGGAAATCGCAAAATTTCGCGATGTGCATGTGCGACCATGGAATTGTGGGAAGATTTTCGTTTGCAATGTCCTAAATGTAAATAGAGGAATGTACAGCAATTGTTTTGGTTTACATTGTGATTGGACTGCCGATGTATTTAAAGTAAGTGTATGTTGCGCAAGCTTTTCTACGTCAAACTCACTTTGATCGCTGAAGTTGTTCTTGCCATTGTTCGGTTAAATTGAATTTTGTGCTATGGAAATAAACGCATTTTTACCCAGGATAATTTGCGTAGAGCCGAAACGAATCGATCTCCGAACAGGTCAATAGGCAATACTATCAAACGGAGTTGTCCTTTCGGTATTACTGTAAACATCTTCTAAATACACGATAACAGCATTATGCAGCCTAACGTACTTACTGCCCAAATATGTTTTAACGAAAGAACTATTGAATTTACCAGTTCAATGTTGAAAAAAATCACCAAGCTGTCACGAAGATCCCCGAATAGCGAGCTCGGATAATTCCGAGAACGGGCATGACCCATCCTCGCAAGCCAGGGCTGTTTGCCATGCAAAACTAACCCTGGCTGATCCCCTATGCGAAGTGCGGAAGTTAGCTGAGTCATCCTCGCGCGCCAGGGGTCGCTGCTGCTGATTACGTCAGTGCCGATTATGTCAGTGCCAGCAATGCAAATAACCCTGGCTTGCGAGGATGTGTTGAGTCAAACTAGTAATTGACTTCGCCAGTCGCGACTGCATCACCCGTAAGAACTGCGCTAATACCCGCCCCAATTTGAAGACGGATAAACGACTTCTGTGAATCCCAATATATAATGACCCGTTTGCCCATTAGCACGAGCAGCTGAGCGGTATTGTGTATTCGAATAATTGCTTCTACTTCCTAAACTTTGCATGTAACACGAACCACGGTTGGTTGAAATTAGTTTTATTATGACCACCTGACCTGCCTACATCTACTGATCTAGTGAGCGATTTCATAGGCTGAGCTAAAACTCAGAATTTCGCAAAGCGATCAGCCAGGGGGTACTGCTGGCTGGCACTGACGTAATCAGCAGCAGCGACCCCTGGCGCGCGAGGATGGCACGACCCGACAGAAACCTGGTGACGTATCACGTGATGCACATATCACCCTTGTTAGCAATCTGACCTGAAACCACGCCTTCGAAATGGGCGCTCTCACGTAAACACGGTTGTTTCCTCTCAGAACACTTGAATTTCCACAGCACAGACTTGTTCATTAATATATATTCTGGCAGTCAATACATGTTACAATAGATCTAGTTTATACAAGTAGTGTGTAACATGATTTTATGGACAAAAAAACTTTAAAAATATGATGCCCGCTTCTCGTTTATTTATACTAGCAAAATGCCCATCCTTCGGATTGCGCTACGGCCGAACTTTTGTTATTATAATTACATCGGTCAATCTTATTGAATCACGGTAAATGTTGCCGCAATACCGTCTCGCTTGAAAAGCCATCATCTCGCGACACTTGCCTGGGTTGACATAAGTTAAGCTGGGATTCACAGATGTACAGAAATGTGTTCGGATGCGGAATGGGGAATACCTCTGAGTGACGTCACGTTTGAGAATTTCCGATTCCTCTGCGGATACGATTCGAGTCTTGGGGGGAGGTCACAAAAACCTCCACTGGCGGCCGGACGAAATGGTGCAGACACGTTTTTGCTGCTGCGCCGCCATAACGTCAGCTTCTGCTGTCTCGACTCGACTGGCGATACGTAAAGAAAAAGAGCTGCTGTTGAACAATTTTCGCTGCCACGTCGCGGTCATTTCAGCTTTTTGTAACCTGAACGGGGGCACATTTCCAAGGGTCCGGGGAGCGCAGTCACGTAGGCCCTAGACGCGCCTATGGTTTGCCGCATCCGCATGACAAAACTCGTCCGCCTAAGTACTTACGGAAGTACTTCTAATAATTTCCGCTGGGCACTATTTGTTTTGCCGCGTTCGCACGCCGTTTCCGTACATATAGAAACCTAGTTCGATTATATGGGAACCGTTCAGCCACGCTGCACTTACCACGCGAGGACTATTCGTACACACATATCCACCGCTGTCCAGAGTTGAATGAACTGGAGCATCATGGAGTGAACGAACTTACCCGAGTTTCGAAACGGGGGTCTTTCGATTGCGAGTCTGATACTCTAAACAATACACATACGCTATGGCGACGCCCCTCACAATTACTTCTCCGTTCCCAACAGGTGCTGAGCAACAGTTTCTCGAACTTGTCAGTGCAGCGCAACACGAGCTTGTCGCGGGCCTACGAATACACGGAGGCTCGCGTCTATAAGTCGAAGATCGGCCTGATCTACCGCGAACTGCAGCGTAAACTGATGGCTCTAGAGGACGTGCCGGTGGAAACACAGGTAGACGGCCGTGCCGACGGGTACTGGTCACCACGGTGTAACAATTTCAAAATAGTGATTAATTGTTCACGCAGCTCTGTATTTCGTTGAACGACGTTGTCGTGCTTACATTTATCCGGGCGTTAAATAATATCCGGGTGACGTTTCTGCGCGTGCGCGTATCTAGGGGAATGTATTTAGCACCAGCTACGTCTGTCGCGCTTTCATTTATCCGGGCGTTACGTATGTTTATATATATATATATATACACCTAAATTAAAAAAATTTTGCTTCCCACAGACATACACAATTTCTGTCGTAAAACAGTCTCCTCTCCACGCACACGTCACGTGACTTACTTTTATACTTGTTCACAAATCTGAAACAGCAAATTATAATTATCTACACTAACTATAACGATCGTATTATGACAACAAACGAAAATTATAGTATTTATCACTACGTGATCTACTGGTGCCAAACATTATGCCTTACATGTGCATGTAAACATCACCCGGATAAAATTTAACGCCCGGGTAAATGTAAGCGCGACAACGTCACTAGCCAGATGCTAATAATTGTATCACAATCACATGGACTTACTACGCTTTTGAGAGACCTTCGTCAGCGCGGTAATTTGCTAGGCCCTAAATATTGACGGGCCGAGGCTCGCAAAAACCTCGCGATATTCTGGGGGCAGCTGCGCCAACGTCTGTTTTACAACTGTGGTGACCACTGGGCAATGGTTAACGAGTCGTCCTATTAGAGGCAAAACCTATTTTTCATCATCAGGTATACATATATATACGCTCCAATAAACGTGTTATGGAGGCCCCACCCCATGTAAACTATTTTGTGGGGGCCCCCGCGAAACGGTTCAATTTGTTCTGCCCTAAACCCAGCACTGACTTGCCCGCCCACTTGCGACAGTCAACACTCCTCATACAACGATCTCTTTAACCAGTATCTATACTCCGTGAAGTGGCGCCACCGAAAACGTGTCGCCATTTTATAGCCTCGGTTACCCTGAATCCGCAGTGCGGCGCCACCGTTTGTTGCTCCTTACGTAACCTGTAGAGCAGAGGTCGGTAACCTGCGGCCCACGGGCCAAATGCGGCCCGCGGAGCTATTTCATGCGGCACGCGGACTAAAAGTGAGATTGTCCATAATGCGGCCTGCGGGGTGACAACAGTAGAACTTCCACGGTAGGAAGAACTGCTGCGTCATCGAGAAAGCCTGAATGCCAAATAAATGAAAATGCAGGACACTGTGAGCGTCATCGTGGTGACTGTGAACGAACTACGTTCACGCTTGTGGCCTAAACCACTGGCAGTTCCAATAGCTTCTAGCTGAGATGACTGCGCAGTATCAAGACTTCCTCCATTGCGAAGAGCACTAGCCGAATCGATGTGCAATATTGCGCCGCACATGAGGGGTCTGCCAACAGTTAGTTTTCTCATTGGTTGCCATGTTAGCGTTTTGTATGATTATAAGAAAACGTGACCTACACAAATTCTGAAATTTCTTACCTATTATTATCATCATCTCGTCGACATCCTGGTCGAGTTTAGTCAAAATTAGATATTTGTAGCTATCATAAAATGCCCCAGTCTAACTGCGGCATGACCCGAAATAGACATGGTGATTTTGGAGAAAACAATTGAAATTAACCCATTTTAGAGGCACACGTGTCTCAAACACTGTACAATATTTTTTATTTATTTCATCCACATGTTTGGTTTTTATACACATTGCAAAAATTTCATCCTTACTTGACAGGGCACCACGCGAGTGCGCATTTCACTGTTGGACAATTTCTAATCTGGCATATTTCTCCACTGTACACACGTTCTCATCCGGCATATGTGAACACATAACCCAATTTTCCAGAAAGTCCAACACGTGTTCTGTAAACGTATTAAACACAAGCAGTTGTGATGTTGCATTTATATTAATTTGTTTCCCTTTTTATTATATTAGACAACTATAAATATACACGATACATATCCTTAAAGTATGGATTCCCAAAGGCCAGATGTAATAATGATAATATGACACAACCCAATCAGTAGACATTCAATACTCAGTAGCACATAATGATGTTAATGTTTCCGTTGCCAGGGACTTTAATTGGGATCAGTCTACAGTTAGTTTTCTCATTGGGTGCCATGTTAGCGTTTTGTATGATTATAAGAAAAACGTGACCAATAAAAATTATGAAACTTCTTACCTGTTGTTATCATCATCTCATTGACATGCTAGTCGAGTTTAGTCAAAATTAAATATTTAGAGCTGTCATAAAATGCCTGTATATATATGACACCCGTCAATATTTACGAACGGATGCAGGCAGTACTCCGGCTAAAGGATCAAATAGCCAAATCGCTGCCAATTATCCTTCCGCTTAGTAAAATCAGCTAAAAATACACAATTTTACTGTCAACAGCTTCTACAACCACACCTGGAAATCTGCCTACTCAAATGCACTTATGCCATAGCATGTGCATTTAATGCCCTTTTTTCGTTTGGAACGAAACAGGAAGTCCAACTGGGCCATGACCCCATAAGCCCTATGAGCTGAGATATTGGATGATAGGGTGTTCATGGAGCAGAAGGGTACAGAAGTGCCGGAATTCGCAGACGGTGCTCTATGCCGACTATGACACTAGAAGCTACCGCCACAGAGGTGACGCTTGTAGAGTGTTGCTACGTGCATTTGGCGACGGGACACTTTCCTGATGTGATCAAACACGCTAAGCACATTTTTAATTTGTTTGGTGGCGCAGTAACTGTACGGAGTGTGACACTAGTCACGATGATGCCATTTCTGTACCGACCATGAATGATGGGTGCTTTTTAATAGTGTCTTCCAAGAGTTGTTCACATTTACACGTTGATGTTTGATGATATTAATACATCTTATCCGGAACTGGTAACATTTTGTAAGTTAAATTTCAATGCATATAGTTCTAAACTACATTGCTTATATTCCGATTACAAATATAACACGATGTACCAGTTTTCATGAGGATTATGCTAACGATAATTAATAATACATGTGTGACCCGCTGACTTAGTCCAAGTCATCTATTTGGTCCTCCATTCAAAAAGGTTGCCGGCTCCTGCTGTAGAGTGTAGATGTACTTTTGCTGTTTTCACTGTGCCGTATAAGACTGGTTACCCTGAACCTGAACCAGCGTAACCAATTAAATTGACTCTCGTATTTAGTCATCAAATAAGACGTATTCTGCGTCTATTTGTTTTATAGCGCCATGGGCGGGATGGGCATTTCTGGTAGTAATAATAATAGTAGTTGTAGTATTAGTAGAGGTAGCCTCGTGTAGCTACTGTATCCTTGTGTAATTACTGTATCCTCGTGTAGCTACTGTAGCCTCGTGTAGCTACTGTGTCCCCATGTAGCTACTGTAGCCTCGTGTAGCTACTGTATCCCTGTGTAGCTACTGTATCCTCGTGTAGCTACTGTATCCTCGTGTAGCTACTGTATCCTCGTGTAGCTACTGTATCCTCGTGTAGCTACTGTATCCTCGTGTAGCTACTGTAGCCTCGTGTAGCTACTATATCCTCGTGTAGCTACTGTATCCTCGTGTAGCTACTGTAGCCTCGTGTAGCTACTGTATCCTCGTGTAGCTACTGTATCCTCGTGTAGCTACTGTAGCCTCGTGTAGCTACTGTAACCTCGTGTAGCTACTGTAGCCTCGTGTAGCTACTGTAGCCTCGTGTAGCTACTGTAACCTCGTGTAGCTACTGTAGCCTCGTGTAGCTACTGTAGCCTCGTGTAGCTACTGTAGCCTCGTGTAGCTACTGTAGCCTCGTGTAGCTACTGTAGCCTCGTGTAGCTACTGTAGCCTTGTGCAGGAAATTGAGCCCAGAGGCGCAACAAACAAGTCAATAGGCAAAATCATCAAGTAATGGGGAATTAATTCCAGATTTAGAATACAGCTCCTGCTGTTTCTGTTAGATTGCGTGTGGCTTGTCTTTATAGGTAGCTAGCTAATCGTGTTTAAACGTTGCGGTTGTCTGCCATGTTTAACTGCTAATGGACATGTATTGCTTGTTATTTCGACTTTTCATCTGATGGTTAGAATAAAGTCTGCAGTGCTATTATGAATATGGAATTAACATGGTATAAAATAAATGTCGACTGGGGGATTTGACCAAATATGACGTGTAGTGACACCCGCATATGTGCGCGCGCTATTATGTGTCTACGTGCCCGTGTGTGCATGCCAGCCTGCCTGCCTGCCTGCCTGCCTGCCTGCCTGCCTGCCTGCCTGCCTGCCTGCCTGCCTGCCTGCCTGCCTGCCTGCCTGCCTGCCTGCCTGCCTGCCTGCCTGCCTGCCTGCCTGCCTGACCTCCTGCCTGCCTGCCTGCCTGCCTGCCTGCCTGCCTGCCTGCCTGCATGCCTGCCTGCCTGCCTGCCTGCCTGACTGACCTCCTGCCTGCCTGCCTGCCTGCCTGCCTGCCTGCCTGCCTGCCTGCCTGCCTGCCTGCCTGCCTGCCTGCCTGCCTGCCTGCCTGCCTGCCTGTCTGACCTCCTGCCTGCCTGCCTGCCTGCCTGCCTGCCTGCCTGCCTGCCTGCCTGCCTGCCTGCCTGCCTGCCTGCCTGCCTGCCTGCCTGCCTGCCTGCCTGCCTGCCTGCCTGCCTGCCTGCCTGCCTAACGACCACTCCGTGTGCCCACCAGGACAACGCGAGCAGGGACCTGATGCGGCCGCTTGTTCCTCTCCTCGCGTCGCTCTTCTTCGGCTGCAGCTACTGGCTGGGTCTGGCCGGCGGCGTCGCGTGCATCTTTGGCTGGAGTTGGTACGCGTCGCACTACCTGCCGTCTCGCACGTCTGCTTTCTGCCAGATGCTCGACGCAACGGTGACGGCCGCTTACGTGGAGCTGTACCAGAGCGAGTATGAGCTCCCCGACGACTACTTGGAGGAGCGCATCAAGCTCGGCGCCAGCCTCATCATGCAGCGCATGGCCGTCGCCCAGATGATCGAGCGCGACACGATGCAGTTGGCGGACTACGTCGCGTGGCGCAATCACATATGGGTGATCGGGTCGCTGTCCGCCTACACCGTCGTGCTGATGATGCACTACCGGCGTAACAAACCCAACCGGCGCTCCATGTCCGTTATGCATTTCGACGAAGAATCGAAACGCATCGGTCGCCTGTTGTCGGGCCACAAGAACCCCAAGAAGGCGATCCGCCCCGCCTCGCCCGCGCAGTCCGCGTCACCCACATCCAACTCGTCCGTGCTTAGCTTCCCTCACTAAAATTAACTTAAGTAGAGATCTTCGTGCTCATTTCCAAGCTCTTTGTGCTAATTTCCAAACTCATTGGGCTCACTGCCAAGCTCTTAGCGCTGGTTTCCAAGCTCTTGGTGCTGGTTTCCGAGCTCTGGGTGTTGGTTTCCGAGCTCTTGGTGCTGGTTTCCGAGCTCTTGGTGCTGGTTTCCGAGCTCTTGGCGCTGGTTTCCAAGTTCTTGGTGCTGGTTTCCGAGCTCTTGGTGCTGGTCTCCAAGCTCTTGGTGCTGGTTTCCGAGGCGATTCGTTCCTCCTCGTACGCATGTCGCGGCTGGTTTAAAATTGATTGAACCTGGTCTCGCAAGTCTGAGTGAAATCAATTTTGTTCTGCTCTGTCTAAGATATGTATCAGCTTGTGGTTTTTGCATAACCAGGATCATTGCATTGACAGAATAAAGCCATTTTTTATTTAAGATCTACCATAAATACAATAATGGAGATATGGCGAATGGTAAGGCAGTGTATAGATTACATTTGGTTTATCTGGAACACGAATCGCGATCTGTATGTAGGGCATACCAGTAATTTATTAGAACACTTTGTCGAAATTAAACGTCTAACAAATGACACTCGCAGTGCAGCCACAAGCGAGAATTAGTAGACGGTATTGTTCCAATGTCGGAAACAGTCCCACTCAACAAGATTAAATAATAAAAACAATATTGTTTGCCCGATACAAGTTTTACTTTAGCTTGTTTAAGAATCGGCAATAGGTTGACCTAATATTTTGTCAATAGTCAAACTATTGCAATTCATTATAGTGGTGCGGATCACGAACTTAACTGGTGACATTGTAATAAGTATCATTCAACTTGCATGTCAGACAATGCAAAATACGACAGGGGCAAAGTAAGTAGTAGGTTTCTATTTTGCTTACATCGTATTAAGACACAGTGTTTTGTTCACAGAAGCGAAACACGCAAAGTGAATGCCACTGATCATATTGCCCAGGTGGGGGGGTGGGGGGGGGGGGGGCGTCTTGCATCACGGTATAGGGCAATACGGTTTTTTGGGCACTGGTGCTACTTTTCATATATCATCTGGTTTATCTATTTATTGAAAAATGTTTCCATATGGGTAACACACATGTTTATGTATAATATGAACACATTTATTTGTTATTATTAAAGACACAGCGTAGTTTTATGGTGGGTAATCTGAACGTTTTCCTTATAAGGCCGCGCTATTGCCAAAGGCTACTCCAATAGACCACGTGTATTTTGGTCTAGGGAGTGGCAACACAAAGACTGGCACTCTAAATGGCAGGACGTTCTGAATGCAATGGATAACCAGAACGCCTTCTTTGTTTGTCGTCTCTTCCTCCGGTCCACAGCACGTCTCTGAATTGTCTCCAAGGGAGCTGGACCACGGGTTGGTCTCTTCTATCCAATCTGCAGGAACTGTTGTGGGCATATTATATTCTGTTTAAAGGCCGGGATACACTGGCATTTTCTCCCGATCCGACCAAGCCAGACTCACCCGACTGCAGTGTATACGCTATACACCGACTGACACAACGACTGCGCTATACTCGAAGCTAGCCTGACAATCATAATCACGTAAACTTGAAAAACTTTCGTATACATCAGACTGACAACGACTGGCCCGGACGTAGTCGAACGTTTTTTTCCAGTTTACGTGATTATGACGTCACGCTGGCTTCGAATACAGCGCAATCGGTGTCAGTCGGTGTAATCTATACGCTGCAGTCGGGGTGAGTTTGGTCTGGTCTGAACTGGGCTGGATGGTCTGGTCGGGTCGGGCGAAAATTACCAGTGTATCATCATCATCAACACCACCACCACTGGTCTGCGTTTCCACAAGAGTCGATTTGTCATTAAAGAAGACAGATCAACTTCCACTTCAGCATGTAGGTGTCCACTCACAAGTTTAGTGTGTGTTTGATTTCTCTGCATCCCGTGTCTACGTACGGGTTGGCTCGGCCATGTTACGAGGCTCAGATCTGCTAGACCTGCCCAACAAGTACTTCGGTGGACACCAGCTGGTCGGAGAAGGAGAAGCGATTAAGAATGAACTGGCGCCAGACCTTCGACCACGACCTACAGTTGGCCCACAAACGATGGAGCGACGTCAGATCGAATGCTAGCGAATAACAGATATGGGTGGAAAACCTGACTGACTGTCTCGTGCGTCCAATGGCCGTCTATAGACGCGGGAGCCAATAAGTCTGCGTATTGACAATGGTTTTTCTGTGTAACGATATTTATTTCCTTATAAAAGTCTTTGTTTGCCAGTATGTTACCCCGGAGCGCGTGTGTTGCCCATCCGTATGCAAATGTAAGTAAATGCATTATATCAATAATTTCAACAGTACCTTCATCCTAACCGTAACCCGTTTCTTACTTTAGATCCACACTGTGTGCCATGGAATTCGCTTGGCAGCAATCTATCTAGCTGCACATCAGACCAGTCGAGGTGCACCACGAAGCTTCCCCTGTTGCACGGTGAATTTATAAATACTTCCTGGGAATCCTAGTCCCGTCGAGTTTCCTTTCCAAATCCTTTGTAAGGGCCCCGTAAAGCAATCCACTTTCAACTGTGACCTTTACTGTTGAAAATTTGAGGGATCGCCCTATTTTGGAAATCCATGCGTGATTCAGCTTGTTACATTATCGCCAGGCCAGGTTTGTGCGCTAGTAAACGTCGATGCTCGCGGTGATAACCGTGTTTTGTCCAGTCCCTCGACGCTCGGTGTCATCCCATTTGCAATCGATAAACTCGTTCTCATAATACCCGTTTTTCTGCCAGATTAAGTGTATCGTGTCGCCACATTGACATGATGTGGACATCAGGAATTCTGTAGATCGACCTATGCGCAAAATTAACACGCAACATTTCATTGTCTGCTTCCGAGAAGTGAAAGTGGAAGTCAGAGGTCAGCTAATGACACCACCAAACATCAGAACACAATTAATCCAACAAAAGCTCCGATTGTCAAGATATCTATACATGTTCACAGTAGAATAATTGTGCAGATGGCGAATTTATTATAAATATCGTTGCGATCGTTAGACTCTAACGCTTTTGGCCTGGGTGGGTAGGATATGTCCCAGTAATAATTAATACTTTGCGAAATTTATTTAATTTAGGCGTAATTATTGTAAAATATGATCAGACTAAATATATCCTATACGTATATTATTAACCAAACTTTTTTAAAAGAATGAACGCAAGGCTTACGTTTATCCTGTGAATTATTCAGTCACTGACTCATTCACCTTGTCAGCAGCTGGGGCCTGAGCTGGTTCCGGCGATATAGATATTTACCACCAAGCATCTGTCGTACGTCAGTGCCGCTAGCTATCCAGGACCCAGTCCCGCGTCATTCATTACAAAGACACGGTAAATTATATGAGTGGGTCATTGAAGGAACAATGACAGTCTTTGTGTTGTTCAATGTAGATTAGGACCTATATTTAACACGCAGTGGCGGTCTAACACGAATTCTCCAAACTCTGCTAGGCGGTCACCATATATCTCGCAACCTTGTGGATTCTGAAGCATCCACATTTTAACAAGTCGGCTAACCATATACAACGTGTGTGTGTGTGCGTGCGTTTGCGCGTGTGTACGTGCGTGCGTGTGCGTGCTTGCATATGTGCGCACCCGTGCGTGTTTTACTGCATGAATGCGTGCGTGTGATGCGCCTGTTTCCTGTAGATTCAGGTTCGACGGTCCGCCGCCGATACAACCAGTGGATACGACCAGCGCTTGCCGCATCTACAAGTCTTATTGACCGCTGCATAAGATAGCGCATTTGTTGTCTGTGATAGGACCGCCAATAATCGATACGCGGTTCTGCATTGCTGCGCCGCTGCCTAAACATCCAGCGAGCGCTCGACGATTCCTCCTCGGTACTCCGTCTAGGCGAAAGCTCTTCGCGGACGGGAAATTTCTTCGTCACGATGGAATCACGCGAAGCAATTCACATTCGACTGGTGTCAATCGTTGTGTTGTTCATACTGATGTTGGGTCTTTCCAATGGCAGTGCAATCCGGAGTCAGGAAGGGACGTCGACAAGAGAAGTAACCTCACCAAGCAATGTGGTGCAACAAAAGTCGGAGGTTTTCACCGGGGCTCCGGTGAAAATGATCACATCCCATAAGGAAAGTTGGAGCAACAACGGCAGAGTGGAGCTGACCAACTGTGGCGAAGTCGGTGGAAATAATATGCCTGGTTACTTGTGTGATGAACAGGCGTCGCAGAAGACGACTGGGACGGCGGAAAATACGACCAGAGCGGGAAACGACAGGCGCAAAACCAAAGAAGAGACCAACAAAACAGCAACAAATCAAGCAGTACGAGGTAAGAACACAGTGACGACAGAGGCAAATGTGTATTCGCAGGAAACTCTACAAACGGCGCAAGACGTGAATGATACAGTCACACAGACGATGCAAGTAATGCAGGGAATGAGCGCAACACTGCAAACAACCGCAGGACGCACGAACGAGACGATCGAACCATTCTCACAAACGGAGGGCACTCTACAAGGAAAGAACAAAACAGTAACAAAGATAAACACACCGATGACAGAGCCTGTGAACGAAACAAACGAGTCAGTTGATCAGGGGGAGAAAGCCGTGCAAGGAACGACCGAAACAAGACAGACGACAACGACCACGACCACGACGACAACCAGACAGATGACGATGGAAAGTAACACGACGGCTCAAGCAACAATACGATCAACCGCGTCTCTCCTGTATGCCACGGACACAGCAGGGCTTCGCGACAAAACAGCTAATTCAACGCAAACACTAACCACAGCAACGACCGGCGAACGTGTGACCACTACGCGACCCGCATACGCTAACACCGTGACGCTTGCCGAGTTGCCCTCTATGACTACAACTCCAGAGAAAACGACATCCGACCAGAATTTGCCTAATTCTAGAGAAAGCACCCCGGTAAATCAACACGGAACAGCCAGGACAACAGCGACACAAAGCGATGAGGGAACACGACAGAGGATTGCGGCAGAAGAGAAGACAACTGCGTCACAAGAGGATATCATCGACAGTCATGTAAATGAGGAGACGCGGGGTAGGAATCACGGGGTCTTGAAGCCAGCAAACGTCCGTCTTTACGGATTAGAGGAGACGGTCAGAAGTACCTCGCCACAGACGGTCGCGGAGAGAAAGGAGAAGTTGGTGAAAGATGCTACAAGCGGCGGCACAAGACGTGTTATATTTGACCAGCGATACGTCATCCTTGATGCCCAGCAACGCATGATAATCAGAGGTATGTACATGAAACGTTCACGTTATAATACTATTTAACTTACACCCACCCATAGAGCAACCGACCAAAGCAGCAGTAATCATATTATATTATTATATTTTGATCTTTTAAAACTCGTTCCCACGATTATTCATTTAGGTAAGAAAAAAACAGCATGTTCCAAGCACGTAAGTAAATAACTATAAATAACTACATTTTTAAATACATCGTCAATTGGTAAATCAGAGGCTATTAGTTCAATGAATCGAATGAACGTAGAAGCAGGCGAGTGGACCGAGGCGCCTAGGAGGAAATACAGTTACAGTGTGCCACAGTTAGCGTATTGATATCGTCTTTGTCATCATTGCCGTCACTGGCGACGTCTTGTATTTGACAGTACATTGACAATGACCTCAATGTGACAGGACCACATGTGCATTCCTTTACCGGTTCAAGTGCTGTTCCGTTATAGGAAACATCCGTCCATTTTATATCTTATGTTTTAATTTGTCCATTGTATTCGTCTACGTTTCTCATGATTAATCTGAAACAGTCAACTGGGTTGCCATGCATGTATTTGATAACCAGACCCTTGATGGCAACAATTGAAGTCCTTGTAATTTATTAGAGTAGGTCTATTATAGTGCAGCAAAATTCGCTCATAAACCAGCTGCAATAGTATTAATGGCATAATTTTTAAAACTCTTATAAATAATGTATGGCGTTCGCACTGAAACCAATAATATTATTAGTCTGACATTTGATCGATTTTTAATTCCCACGCCCGATGCATTACCAAATTAAAGATGTTTTGTTACACGTCCCGGACGAACCGTTCACACAATGCGTGTTTTCATATTTGTTCAAGAGGTGACACGAACCCAATAAATACACGCAAACGTTCGACTTTTCGTCTTGGAGTTCCCCTTTAACGACCTGTCTACATACCGTCCCTAATGGCGACGTTGTTCCACTCGTGAATCCAGAAATGTATGTGTATGTGTGTGTATGGTGTTATGTGACGTAATGGTGTCATGCCTGTATATCTGTATATTTGTATGTGTCTGTCCGCCCGCCGCCCATGCGACCGCCGCCCTTCCCAATAATTGTTTTCAACTATGTCTATGGAACGGTAATCTCTTGCTAAGACAAAGTGTTGTCGCTGTCGTACATTCCTGGAGTTAGAGTAGGACCTAGCTACGTAGGCTAGCTATAGACACATCTAGATCAATTTGATTTGTTGAAATGTCCCTGCTTCAAATCCCGCTCGCGATTAGATCTACAAGGTTTCGTCATAAGGCCCCACGGTTTCGTTATTTCGTTTTATCTATCCAAAAATGTTCATTCTATTATTCTCATACCGCCCTTCCCAATTTCTCCCTCGCGCCTGCATCCTACCCACCCTCGATCGTATCCATGACGACTTGTTTTCTTGATACACTTTGTACGCTTCGTATGTGTGACGGTACAAATTCTTCAGCCTCACCAGCTGACGATCGTCATTACCGATGGAGATTAAATCACCGATATAATTACGCATATTCGTGTGTACCACGTATATGACATCGACCGATCAATACAGATGGTTGTAGTAGCAGCCTGAACGAATTAAGTTTCTGATCAGCTTACTATCGATTGCAAGAAAGGGAAGAGAAACACTTGTGAAAGCAGTAAACACCGTGACTTACGTCGTAAGTCAGACATGTTCGAGTTGAAGCTCTGGTAATGTGCGCTACTAGATAAGCCAGCTAATAACGACGCCAGTCACCGGAAGACGTTGGTCACGCAGCATTCCAATGCAGCTGTTTGTTTTGGGGCGACAAAAGTGTTTAAGTGTAGATATCACGTAGCCGATATTTGGTAACGTACTAATGTGTGTGTGTGTGTGTGTGTGTGTGTGTGTGTGTGTGTGTGTGTGTGTGTGTGTGTGTGCGCGCGCGCGCACGCGCGTGCGTGTGTGTGTGTTGTGTATTTTTATCTATTTTGTAGGAGGTAGGTTTTTCTTTTCATATGCCAGATTCCCAGAATAGTGGCAGAATAATCATATATTGATTGTGGCCATTTAACGCTAGAAGAAGTGTGTGTGTACGTGTGTGCGTGTGTGTGTGCGTGCGTGTGTGAGAGAGAGAAAGAGCCCGTGTGTGCGGGGGTACGAGCGTGCGTGCAAAGAATGATGAAGTTCACTATGTCAATACGTCCTTCTGTTTACGACCATAACGCATTACATTACACACTCATGATTTGCTCATTTGAATACCATGCATTTCAATTTATCTATGAATATATTAGTATTCAGCCATGTTGAAGGTAGTGCGCAAAAGGTCTTCGTTCCAGTGATGCAATCATTACACGTTCCAAAATGTTATTCAAGTGAACATCAATTGTCTAATGTGTATTGAATAACCATTAAAACTCTGTGCACCAATCTTAGAATTTATTTAATTACTGGTAGTAAATGTTAAACTTTGATCAATTAATTTAATGCATTGCCGATATTACGTACATATACATTTGTATTATACATTATGCTTGAACTAAAATGATCCTAAACCTCCATAACATACCTTAAAAGGGCGTAAATAAAATGTATTGGACTCTCGATAAGCCAAAAGGCTTCCTTGTCCACCTGCCATCGAGAGTTAATTTTCTGGATGGCAATCTTGTTAAATAACTAGCCAGTCTGACAAGATCGCACCGGATGTCACAACGATAACAATTAGATATCCATTGCAAGAGCAATTGAACAAACATAGCACGTAGTGTTTGTTACTCACAAATGCACGAATTGTGTTTAAGTTTGAGTAGTGGTCATCGTAGGAATTGTAAATGTGTTCTTATTTTGCCATCCTCGCAAGCCACGGGTGGTAATTGACTGCACTACACTTGGCAGATATCCTACGTAATGTAAGGATGTTATCTGAATATAAGTTGTAGTTTTTCCTCTACTAGTGACTGACTCTGCCGGTCGCGACTGGTCCACACGTGAGACCAGTGCATACGCCCGCACACCAAATCAAGGACAATGCCAGCGACGTCGGGGAATACCAATATAACTCGTTCGATCAATCTCACGAGCGGCTGAGCAGTAATGAGTATTCAAATAAATACTTCTACTTCCCGAACATTACATGATATTTCAGTTACGATTGCATGGCCAAAACATAAACAGCCGAACATCAAAAGACGACGAGATTATTGTTTTAGCTCAATGTCCTCGATTTAGCAAAGCGATATGCCAAGGGATATTAAGACTGATATAATCAACAGCGCCCTTGGGGCGAGAGGTGATTGTTGCCGAAATGTTGTTCTGTTTTACTCATCTTTTAGCATCTCTTTCAGTTCATTTATTATGAGTTCTATCCACGAATTATTTTGTTTGAAGACATGTTTCTTTTATTGCTTAATTGTCTATCCAACATTCGCGTTTTTACAACCCAAGTTGTTCCCTTCCTTAGAACCATGTAGACTATATATGTACACGATGATCATATGAGACACCTTATTCTTGTTTGCATTGCTAATACCTTTTCGTATTCTTCAATAAGCTTAGATTGTCATCTGATATTTAATTTGTTGCTGCAATTTGTCTACATTTTTAATCACACAAAACATGACAAATATATTTCGTACAGAATCAACGTTATTGTACATTATTTATATATATATATACATATATATTATATAAATATACAAATATATATTATATATATATAATATATATATATATATACATATATATTATATAAATATACAAATATATATTATATATATATATAATATATATAAAACAATATATAACAATCACTAAACAAAAGATTAAGCAATACAAAATTAAAAGTTAATTATTTTTTTCAACTATGTCTATGGAACGGTAATCTCTTACTAAGACAAAGTGTTGTCGCTGTCGTACATACCTGGAGTTAGAGTAGGACCTAGCTACGTAGGCTAGCTATAGACACATCTTGATCGATTTTACTTGTTGAAATGTCCCTGCTTCAAATCCCGCTCGCGATTAGATCTACAAGGTTTCGTCATAAGGCCCCACGGTTTCGTTATTTCGTTTTATCTATCCAAAAATTTTCATTCTATCATTCTGCTTTCGTCTACTAACTTGGGCACACATAGTGTAGATACAATTATTAAATATTGTGTTTAAATGCACTGTTGCGGTGCAAATCGCAGCACTATAAATTTGCACCATGGAGGTGCTCTAAAACACACTAGCCTAGCTATATTTACATAAACTATACAAATAGTTTGAAAGGATTCTCAAGTTATGCTAAAAACCACATGCTACAAAAATGCAACGTCACGTGCAGTATATACTAAATTGCTCTATATATGCCGATTAAATTAATAAATTACAAACACAGTTAATAAAAATGTATCTTTTAAATTTGTATAGTCGCATACATGCGTACATGCGTACACGCGAACTCAACACATTACGAAGCACATTACATCAACAAAACAACCATCATACACATTATGTAAGAGAAGACAATTACATTTCTTTTTTTAATGTTTGACATAATCATTATATTTTGTTATATAAATCCTAGGATTTGATACAATAATAATTTTTTTTTGGGTGGCTCCTATGATAGCGATCAGTTTTGATCTTAATAGGAGTCTCCCATCCCACAGCAACTGTTTTTCTTTTCTTTTTCATTTTGTTGCAAAATGTATACTATATTCTGTTGATTGCATATTTTCAGTTGTATTATATATTTCACATTTCAATATTACTGTATATGCCGGTATGTGTGTATATAAGTATGTATGTAATACGTGTATGTGTGTATATAATTATACATAATTTGTAATTTTGTAATGGCATAATGCTGTTGGGAAAATAAAATCATCCTTATCCTTAGTGCAGAAAGGTTCGGACGCCGTTGACTCCGATTATAGCCCTACTGACAATTAAAGGCAACAAAGGATGTTACTCACTCGTTGCAATAGCTGAGATTGTGATCGCAAATCAGCATTGGATGAGAGACTGATTTGTTTTTTAGTGGCACGGCCAACGTGCACGGAAATCCAACTGGGACATAACGACCAGAAACTCTCGCTTTGTCCGTGAAATACATCGCCCTGTCGCCGCGCACGACGCAGAAAAACATGTTAGGATTTACGATGCTCGCTGCTTGGCGGGACTGCCACAGTAATTTGTTTTCGTTCGATTTTGACGCCTGCGAATTTACCGCAGCATCCTGTGTGAGGTCAGAGGAGCGGTCGAACCAATTTACTCAGACTCAGTATGGCGTGCCAATGTCTTCCCGGATGATTCTCAATTTCCACGCTTGAGTTTCCTCAATATTTGCGTGCGGTCACTGTAAGTAATGCGACGTCGCACTTGGCGTCTTCAAATAGACACCTAACTTCCCCAAGAACAAAGTAGTTTACTTGCTTTATAAAAGTAGTTTACTTGCTTTATAAAAGCCAATGCGATCAATTTAGTTAGTTGTTATAAAAAATATCTAAAATATGGACGGTCTATGCTGGTTTTAAATTGAAATTTGTATATCACATTATAACATTATTTATATTAATTTTGTAAATTGAAATGTAAATACTTGATTGATTTATTTATTTTGGCTACCCTCTATATAGGGATCATCTCAGACCATCGATGTCCAATATCAAACGAAATTACTTTAATCTGGTCTCAACCCCCCACCCTCAGATGAAAGTTGGTAAACATTGACACGATGTTATCAGTATAGTAACAGTATCAGTCCGAAGCGTAAAATATCGATGTCCAACGCCAAAACGTAAGTAATTTCGTCTGATAGCGAACGTCGACGTTCTGAGTTGATCCCTTACTAGATATGGATATGTAATAATCTAGTGTATGTCCCTTTTAAATGTTTAATTCTAATATAACAATACCGGTATTACAGTCATTCATTGAATTTAACTGATCAATCTCTGTTTAAATAAACCACCATGAGCTGCTTGCTCGCTGCTTTGTCAAACTATGTCAAGCTAAACTATCACACGAGTCCAGTTATTGTGGTCTGTCTCCAACATATCTATGGTCTCCAAACACATTTCCTCCCAGCCGGCGCTCCATCACCGATCGTCTCGCGTGTTCTCGGCAGAGCTTGTTCGCGAATCGCCGTGAAAACTTTAACGACGTCGTGTGTTGTTATTATTTTGAGTCGACGTTTTAATTATGCCTGCAAATGACACGATACTCCCTCAAAACGGTGAAATGCAGCGTAGTGGTTTAGTTTGAGTGTTGTGCTCGAATGTATGTCGTTGTCTTGGACAGCAGAAGCATGACACCTGTCAAATTCGCGTTTGATCTGTTGACAGCTGTCACCGATGCCGATGGCGCTACCAGTCTAACGCTACGGTGCCTTGTTCAATCCAGACTGCGCGTAAATCCGTAGTACTACAGAAGATCTGATTCTATCTACGTGATAACTTCATTAATAGTCTGTTAAACATTTGAAACCCGTCCTGCGTAATAATTATACTTTACTAAGGGCCTATAGTATAGGTTTGGGAGTAGGAGGCTAGGCCTAGCTAGGTCTTGACTTAGGTTTAGGCGGCTGCTTTGAGAGGCTGAGTTACTATCTTGTTTGGTCGTTTAGAAGAGGCTAACCTAAGCCTAAGACCCCCTACCTCGATCTAGGTTGTTTCTCAAAGCCAAACTAAGGTTGTGCAAAAACTTGAAAAAACAAGGAAACGGTCCAGAAAGAAAAAGCCATTAGAAAAATTAAGTACAAACAAATTATGTGGAAGTCATATAGACGTACTGGAAATGACGAAGACTACAACATTTATAAAGAAGCACTAAACCAAGCTACAACTGAAATTAGAAATTAGAAGAGAAGCTAGGAACAAAAGTTAGCTTGTAATATAAAACAAGACAGCAAGAGTTTTTATGCATATGTTCGGAGCAAACGGAAAGTTCAGGATAAGGTCGGTCCTCTAGAAGATAGTGCTGGAAATATAATGTCGGAGGGATTCTTAATGGCAGAAGACCTGAATGAGTATTTCAGTTCGGTGTTTACCAGATATTAGTTCACTGCCAGTACTGGAGGCTAAGTTCAAGGGGGCGAAATCAGACTATTTAGGACAGCTAATTGTAACCCCAGAAATGGTAGCTAAGAAAATAAGGGCAATGAAGGATAATAAATCACCTGGAGTGGATGGGATTCCGCCCAAACTACTATTGGAAATTGTAAAACAAATTAGCATACCGCTTGCTACAGTGTTCAACTTGTCATTATAAGAGGGAGTGGTTCATTTAGAATGGAAAGAAGCAAACATTATACCGTTATTTAAAGAAGGTTCCAAAAACAAGTCAGATAACTACAGACCAGTGAGTTTAATATCAGTGATTTGCAGATTATTAGAAAGACTAATTAAAGATCACACAGTGGATTTTCTTATTAAACAGAACTTGTTAAACCCAACTCAACATGGGTTTCTAAAAGCGAGGTCATGCTTAACAAATGTTTTTTTGGAAGATATCACTAAGTGGGTAGATGAGGGATCATCTATTTAGATTTACAGAAAGCTTTCGATAAAATGCCACATCAAAGATTATTGCTTAAAGTAAAGGCCCATGACATAGGAAATGGTTTTATTAACTGGATAGAAAAATTGCTAATTGACAGAAGACAACGGGTAGTAGTTGATGGGGAGGCTTCAAACTGGAAATCAGTTTTGAGTGGGGTACCACAGGGATCAGTACTAGGACCTATATTATTCTTAATATATATCAATGATTAGGATGATATAACAAGCTAGGTGTTGAAATTTGCGGATGATACAAAATTGTTTAGAAGGATTAAACGTGATAGAGATAGACAGCATTTACAAGATGATCTTGACAAGTTGATAAAATGGTCTGAAGAATGGCAAATGTTGTTCTATTTGGGGAAATGTAAATGCCTCCACACAGGACATGGGAACGAAGATGTACAATATACAATGGGGGTTCTTTATTAAGTACTACTGTAAAAGAAAAGGACTTAGGATTAACCATTAGTGCTGATATGAAGGTTTCAGAGCAGTGCGTTATTGCCGTTTCAAAGGGAAATCAAATTTTTTGATTAATTAGACAAAATGTAACTTATAAGGAAAAAGAGCTAATAATACCGCTGTACAAAACAATAGTTAGGCCTCATTTAGAATATTGTATTCAAGCGTGGAGGCCATATCGCAGGAAGGAGATAGATATGCTAGAAAGAGTACAGAGGAGAGCAACTAAAATGATACCAAAACTGAGGGATCTTAGTTACGAAATATGCCTAAAAGAATCTAGTTTAACAACACTAGAGACCAGGAGATTGAGAGGAGATCAGATAGAAGTGTTTAAAATATTGAATGGTTATGAAAATATTGATAGAAATATTTTGTTTCAGTTAAGAAAGATAGAAGGACTAGAGGACATGATTACATTAGCAAAAGAGCAGTGTAGATTAGATATAAGAAAAATCTATTTCTCACAAAGGGTTGTAAATGAATGGAACAGATTATCTCCTGATTGTGTTGGTGCTAGTAGCGTGAATATGTTTAAAAATAAAATCGGCACATACCTTAAAAGGGCGGGATATACGTAGATTGGTCTCTCGATAAGCCAAAAGGCTTCCTTCTCCACCTGCCATCTAGAGTTAAATTTCTGGATGGCAATCTTGTTAAATCTTGTTAAACATGATTCTGTAAATGAACATCAATTATAACATCAATGTACATCTAGTTTTGTAATTGTTCTCATTTTAGTACTGTTATAGAATCAATTACCTCTTTGATTGATAACAAAATATTGCAAATATAATTAATTTAACATTGACATTTATTATCTCACTTAATTTCTTAAATATTAATCTCTTGCAGGGTGGGTGTCACATTGTGTGGCCTGATTCACCCTCTTGGTGATACGGCACCATCTAGCTGTCCCATATTTCTGTAACCTTGGCTGTTCGTCCCTGCCATTTGTGATCTCTCTTGACATTTTATCATTAATGATCATTCATGATACCCATTATTGAACAAAACAGCTTTATCAATTTGAAATTTCCAATTGCATAATTTTTTTGGTAAAATTTAGATTTGTTGCCCAATTTGAACTTTCAGATCAGGAACACAGATTTGTTTAGTGGCGTAGTGTTACGTTATTGAACAAAATAAGTTTTATCGATTTGAAATTTTCAATGTTTCCAAAATGTTCACAGATTTTTGGTTTACCAGCATAATATTACATTTGGAAATGTTTTCCCAAGATACATTGTCCTGACACTGACGTCTACATATTACCAGTATCCATGTTAAAGAGGTTCCAGAGCACTCACCGTGACGTTGCATTGAGCTGGTTGTTTTTTGTCCACAGGTCAATCGTCGTCTTCGGTGCATGGACTTATCTGGGACATCAATACTGTAAGTGTTGCTCGCAATGATTTCCATTGCTAATTGAAATATCTTGCCATTAACATTAGTGCTCAGAATAATCAAGGTGGACAAATTCACACAAATAAATATTTAATTGGACTATGTCCTAGATGCCACAACAACTAATGTTATGCTTCCCTAGGTTTTTCGCTAGCAAGTTGTGTTTAGCAACATTATGTGTTCCGTTTAAATTGATGTATTTTCATGGTTCTCAGCCAGTGATTGGTAATTTGGTATAGACTGAATTGACCCGAACTGGCCGTACGAATATCCTTCTTTCCTTTTTCTGTAGCACATGTTAGCGTGCGTGATGTGAGTCATGTATGTATGTCTGCCATCTAATCCGGCCTGTCACTGAATAAAATAAATCAGTATTGATCAACGAAAACCTGCTGCGTGCTTCCATACCTCATTGCTTGGGGCACCACTGTAGTCACATGGTCCACATTGTACGGTTCAGTTAGTTTTGACTTAATTCGATCATTCCGCTGAGATTTGGTCTTCAGTATTTTCTTTGCAGTTCTAAGACAGCGACATGAATTGTATGTGGACCAGGAAACTCAAAATCATAGAAATATATTAATTGTTAATTGAAGTTGTTTATTCATTAAAGGTAGCTGTCATGATCACTACCTACCTACTACTAAATAATTGTGAAGTATTTAATTATAGAGACAACAATTATTACGATACAGCTTACTATATTTAAGAAAAATCTGTACCCATACTAGACAGAATGCTGTGCATATGTCAACTGTTGGAGTTAATTTGTGGAATTGTTGATCCGTTTCTTTGCTTGACGTATTGTGAGGTTAGAACACGTGTACAGCTCATTTATATTTAGTAATAACTGAACAATATATCTAGAGATGTTGTGTACATACAACGTGTCACTGTATAAAATCACTGTACATGTATAATCACAGTTAGTAAATAAACTTTGTAAACATAAACTTTATACTTAGCTCTCTCAGTTTCTTACATCCTATTGGTTATGACTACAGTAGTTTGGTATTAATATTGTGTACAACTGTGACATTCTAGTTAAACACAAAATGCCAAAGTGTATCGCCAATAGTAATACAGCTACACAATGATGTTATGAAATTGGAAATAAATATCCTTTATTGATAGTATCTTCACAGACTCTCTGAGTCGGATAGCGGCTGCAGTTAAGCAATTCTTGAAGTGATTTGTGCTACTGCAAGTCAAATATGTCAAGTTGAATAAGACAAAGTGGCATGCATCTGTTAAAGGAAAAACATCACAATTTGGTCTTCATCTTCTGCTGTCATTTCTGTGTGATCCTCGTAGGACACGGAGCATCTGAGACACACACTTACACCATGGTTTTGATATGATCTCGGATACTGTATTTCTGATATGCCATCCAATATCATGAAAAGATTTGACTTGTGGTCACTTTGCTTCATAATTGGAATTGAAATGCCATTTCCAGTTCCGGGATTGTAATTGGTATTATTGTTCGTAACTTGGAATTGGTGAACATGTAATTGGAATTGGTGAATGTGTAATTGATATAGGCAGAGCTGGGATGTAACGAAGTACAAGTACTTCGTTACTGTACTTGAGTAGAAAAGTTTACTTTTCGAGAGTAAAAAAGTACATTTTTTAGGAGTACAGTAGTCCCTGCCTTCAGCGGACACTCCTGTATCCATGCAAAAGTGTCCCTACATTGCAGGTGTCCCCTCATCGGAGGGACAGACTTTTTGGGTGGTGATCTTTTGGCTGTAGATGGATATTATATAATATAAAGCTGTAACTAAAAAAACACATACAGGGGCCCTTTAAATAAACAAATCAGTGAGGTATGTGCACTACAAATAAGAAACAAACACATTTTAAAAATCCACCTGTATGAATAATACAAAATCAAACAATTACGCCCACCACCTTTCAAAAAGTCAACATCAGTGTTCATCACGACATGACAGCTCACTGCGGCTTGAATAAATCCGTACTTGCCTATTGCAGTGTCCTTGCAGCAAGTCCTGCACCGTTGATGCTGCGTCCAGCAGTGGTGCATCGTTTGCACTCAGAGCGAAGCCTACAATGTCCTTGATCTGCAGCAATGCGTCCCTCGCTGTGATAACAAGGAGTGTCTCTGGTTCGTCGTCTTCGCCATCATCCGCCTCCTCCTCCAACCACCCTTAGACTGTTTCTAAGGAGACAATCTCAGCCTCCCAGTTGTCACCAACAGTGTTCGTTGTGAGTGTCTCGTCATCAATGGTGACACAGTCGTCCCATGACACATCACCCAACAACCTCTCGCAGTCGCCACCAGGTTGCTCCAATGCATCAAGTTCACCCCCCACTGCCTCCACCTCCTCTACGAAGCCACACCGAGCGAAACACTTCGTGATTGTGGATGATGAGACACTGCATCACGCCAACCACAGCCAGCCGATGGCGTCCCTGACATCAATAAAACACACCTGTATCATCCTGCCGTTGACGGGTAGTTCCTTTGATCGGGCAGTGCAGAACCACTGCCATACGAGCGCGTTGAGGTCCTCGTAGATGGTCTTCTTCCGCTTCAAGTATTTTAGGTCGCACCGACCACCCGATGCCCATTCCGTTTCGATATCTTTCCGTTCTTGTCGAATTCGTGCGATCTGCGATTTCCCACAGCCGCACGAAATCGCCACAGCTCTACAAGATTGGCCGTTGTTTAACCTCTTTAAAACATCGATTCGTTGTTCCAAACTCACAATTTTTCTCTTTGGTGAACTTGTCATGATGATGTAACTTTCGAAATTTCTAATCGTAACTGCACAGTTAAAAATGCAACATTGGTTTATATACACATCAACTCTCACTCTCGCGTGACTTTTAACGATATTCTTGCGTGACGAGAAATTGTTGTTTCTTTCCCATTACACCACGTGGCTTCCTGTCCGCCACCATCTTGTAAATAAAAAATTTCAACAAAAATATTTTGAAATTAATGCCTGTTGTCCGCCTTAGCAGGTAATGAAAACCAAACTATCTTGTCCGCTGTCCGCTTCCACCAGGTGTCCCCTCATCAGAGGGACATTGACATGGCAGAACAGTCCGTACATTGCGAAAGTGTCCCGACATAGCAGGTGTCCCCTCGTCAGAGGGTCCGCTGAAGGCAGGGACTACTGTACTTTTACTTGTAACGAAGTACAAATGTGTGTACTTTAAATAAATGTAACGAAGTATCCATAATATATGTGTTACAAATTTGGAGCTCCAAAAATATTAGTAACGAATGCTGAAGCCCGGAACTGGTTTCCGTCAGCATATATTTATAAATATATATCAGCTGGAGCAACAACTGGTAGTCTTTTCTGATTGGCCTATCATTGCCATTACCAGGCATGATCACCAGGTGGCGTGAACGTTGCCAAGATTATACGATGTCATTCGCGTTCAAAGATTTATCATGGAAAAATCAGCCGAAAACAATCATTTGCAGCATCCGTGGCCATACTTATCCAGTATGTTTGAGATTACTGCCCCGTGTGTCGAGCTGTCGTCCCTTGCCACGTGGCCAAGCTTGAGAGACCTTTTCATTGAGTTGAACACTCCTCTGCCTGCGAGTGCAGCCTGTGAGAGGTTGCTTAGTGTTGCAGGGCTTAAGCCCCTGCGAGCCTGCACAGGCGATGTAGAATTTGAGAACCAGCTGATGCTCAAGCTCACCAAGGCCTTTGTTTGAGGAGCCGGCCTGTCACTGTATCCTGCTGAGGAGCCTGTCCTGTTCAATAAAGTGTTTGTTTTGCATACTACTTAATTTACTTGTTTGTTTGCAGTGGGTGACCATGTCAACAGTTTTTTAGAAAAATACTTTTGCATTTACTTCAAGTACATTTGTTTACTTTTTACTTGTACTTCAAGTACATTTTTCAAAAAGTACTTTTACTTGAGTAGCTTTTTGCAGAGTTACTTGTAGTTTTACTCAATTACAAAATAAATGTAATTGGAATTTGGAATCATTCGGTAAAAAATAAAATTACTATTACATTATCAATGACATGTCACGTTTTTGTTTTAAGAACTTTGATTCGTTCTTTAGTATGTACGCAAACCATGAATGGAAGGGTATGTTTAAAATTACATCTGTTAAATAAAGCAGCTCAAAAATTAGTTTTAAAGGTTTTGCATTGAGTAAGTCTGGTTGTATTGTTCACACGACACTGTTTTTTGAACATGGAATTGGTAAATGGAATTTTTAGTCCTTTGGCCGAAAGTCCAAGGGACTATTGCCATCACTCTGCGTCCGCCGTCCACCGTTAGTTGCCGTATCTCAGAAACCGTTCAGGAACTTTTTCTATAATTTTGCATAGACATCTTAGGGCACTGCCACTATGCACAATAAATCTGTATTTGATTGACTCATTTTAAGGGCTCCCTAGGGCCTCCAAGGACCCCAAAACTGGTAAACAGTAACATTTTGCCTTTTTTTTCAAAAACTGTTCAGCAACTTTTTTTTCAAATTTTGCATAGATGTATCTTAGGGTGCTGCCACTATATACAAGAAATCTGTATTTGATTGAATCATTCTAAGGGGCCCCCAAGTGCAAAAGTTTTACATTATCTAGTGATGTGGTTTTGAGAAGGGCCCTTGAGACCACCCCCAACAGTAGATTTTGTTTAATGTGCCAGAAAGCCAGCAGCATGACTAAATTCTGCAGCCTAGTGCGATTCTTCCATTGAGACCTTGACTAATCTTTAATTGGTCACAGGGCCCAGGCAGAGTAGACACACTTGACCCCTGTTAGACTGAACAGTTGCCTAAAACTTTTAAACTGTATCTTCAAAAGTATTGATTTTCTATAATTGCAAGTTGTGTTTATTTTGATGTTCATTTAATTATTATAAAATGGTGTGACTGTGGTGTCTATTGGTTAAAGATGCATTGTCTGTAGAAACCTGTAGGTGACAAACATAGAAAATTAATATTCTGTCACCAGTAGATGACAAACATAGAAAATTAATATCCTACACTTTATTGATATCAAATGCATTCTACTGTTCTGTTTATGCTTGCCATGTCTTGTGTAGACATGGTACTGTATAAATCAATTGTATCAATATAGACTAATAATTACAGATTCACAATATAGTTGACACCTGAAACAACAAAATGTCAACCATTAGAAGAATTGACATAGTTCCGCTATACACAAGCAAGAAATCTGTATTTGATTGAATCATTCTAGTGTCATCAGCATATAGTAGAACATACATTTTCTACATCATCATCACTAAGGTTGTTGTAAATTTCACCAGCTGCCATATCAAGTCCGTTATAATTGTGACTAACAGTGTTCAAAATGATTCGGGTAAATAGCAAATAACACAGGACACAAGTTTTCTCCTTGCCATACCTATACATCACATGAGAAGAAGGCTGACACAACCTGGCCCTGATTTATACATGATTTAGCATTTTTGTACGTGTTGTATACAACTTTCAACACATTACCATTAATACCGCATGAAATTATCTTAGACCACAGTGAGGACCGGTCTACTAAATCAAATGCTTTCTTATAATCGATGAAGGCACAATAAAGCCTTTTTGTATTGAGACAAATACAATTCAACCAATACCTATATCTGAACACTGCCTGTTCTTCACTTATTACATTCGTTTTGTTTAGGTGTATGGTCAGTCTGGTGTTCTGAACAATCACTAAGGATTAATGAACACTTGTGCAGAATGTCACCCACTTGGCAGGTTTAATTGATTTATTCAGCAATGAGGACACTGTTTAGGCCTCACTCTGGACACTGTCACTCACAGTGTTGTGTATTGTCTTAGTTGGTGCATTGAGCTAATCTACTTGACCATGAATCAGTGGTGGCTCTGGTTGTGTATTACACCCAGCTGTGGAGCTAAGATTCTCTGCCTGCTATTGTTTGATGGAAACTGTGACTAATGTGTAATTGGTCACTGGCAGTAGCTTGTGTCAACAGACAGCATTAAGACACTAGACCCCTGTTAAACTGGACAGTTGCCTGTAGGTTTTAAACTGTGTCAAACAGTGAGTCTACCTTTTGCTCTCAAATAATCTGTCCTCTTAGTTTTACACATAAAGACATAATCTGGCATAACTTGATAAGTCTTCGTAGCAGCACATTTGTACTTCCAGTGTATCATTGCAACATAACATACAGATTACATACTGTGTGCCACATTTGAATGTTGTGCATGTAATATTTCCATGCAATCCATTTGCATATATAACTCCATAACTTCGCCAATTTTTGTAGCAGTCATAATTTTTGAAACCGTGTAAAGCACCCTACCAAACCTTTACAAGGATGTAAGAAAACAATGTTACAATTTTTCCGACTTTTCACTCATTTGGTCAGCCGGGATCACATATAGACGTATTAGTCCAAAGGACTTCAGGGCCACTTGGCCCATTTTTTATTTAAGTGTTTCAGTTGGAATTTGTACATCTGTAGTTTTGCGTAGTTCTGCAATCGATTTAGAATTTACATTTATAATGTATTTGACCCCAAATCTGATTGTGATTCTGATGCACAGTTTATAAATATAAATCACCAGTTAATTAACCAGACCTTTTCCACTTGTTTTTATAGTAAAATTGTGCTATAAAGTTAAAGTACACAGTATATGCATTCTACCACACAGACCGCCCAGAGGTGTGTTAACGAAATACAAACAACTTTTAAATGAAACTGTTCAATGTTTAAACAAAATTGCAGTGCTATCACTCAAACCAATGAGTAGTGTGCTTGGATACTTCTGAGGCAGATCTTCATCCGATGGGGGCAGAACATCTAACAACAAAATGCTGTTGTCATGCCTATGAAAGCAGTGTACTGCCTTATAAACAAACTTTTTCCTCCCAAACTCTTAAATTTCAACAACATTTTAAATTAAGACACATGGTGAATTAAACCAATAATTATTCTAAAAGAGGTTTCTGAAGTAAAGTCAAATACAACAATACGCAAAATTACCAATGTAGCTACATATACTTGACCCTAGGCCCAGACTAAACATACAGTTTACAACGTGTGTACATATACAGGACAGTCAGTGTGTGAAGGACCAAACATGCAGTTGACAATATTATGTGTATAGGGCATTCAATGTGTGAAGATCTAAACATACAGTTTCCAACGTGTGTATCTGTACAGGATACCCAGTATGTGAAGGACGTCCTGGTGCCCATTGGATGTGGCATCACAGGAGCCCTCTTGATCGTCATTGTCGCCTATTTGTGGCGCAACTACTGGTGCCGACAGAAATGCACACAACACACGCCCGCGGTTGGTGCCAAGGTTAGTGAAAATTGAATTATTAGGAGAATATATTACCTCCAATTCTCTCACGTAGGAGAAAAGCCCTCTAGAAACTCTTTCTGGAATATACTTCATCAATTGGTAGATCAGACGCCAATGGACCAAGGAGGCAGATGACTATCAAAATATGTGAGTGGCCGGCCATCCTTGTTTGATTTTAGGCCATGGCTGTTCGTTCGGATATGGACGAATAGCCCATGGTCACCTATGTGCTATTTGACCAGATAGGTATATACGGAAAAATAGCCCATGATGGCGTATACGCTGTTTGATAGGATAAATATATGTCGACAAATAGCTCATGATCGCCTATGCGCTATTTAACTGGATAAATACATACGAACAAATAGCCCATGATCGCCTACGCGCTATTTGACCGTATCAATATGCCATGACAGCTTATATGCCATTTGAATGGGTAAATACAACAAACAGTTCACCCTACGAACTCGGCTAAGGGAAGTGTAAAATATGGTTGTAAAATGCTTGATATAACCATGGAATGATCCCTTGTGTGTTCTCTTGTGCAGAAACAGAAGAAAGACCATGTCATGCTGCTTGGTGACAGTTCTGATGAAGATGACGCCGGGATTCCTGTGTGGCAGTTTGACTGACCATACGCGATACGTCCAGTTTCACAGCCATGAGCGGTCACTTGATACACCTCTCAATACTTTTGGTAGTACCAGCTAGGCATGGTCTCATGACATTGCAAAGTAAGAAAGCCATAGTGTTACATTTAGATCTAGGAGGGAGGTAGTCGCCGTTGTATTTCGTTAGAAAAAACAATTACTCCAGTGGTGCCATCTAACCAATGAAACTGGTATTAATGCACATTGACCTAATTGTGGACAACAAAACTGGAAAACATTGCGGGTAATATTTGGTAGGCAAGTGAGGTTGGATCATATTATGCTGCCCATTTTATTGTTCTTATACAGTGGAACCTCCCTATTGAAGACACCTTTGAGACTGGACCAAAGTGACCTAAATAGCGAGGTGACCTTATTAGTGGGACTAATTACCTATACTTTATTGTTACATAAATAATTTGGGTGTGTCATAAGGTGACCTTACTTGCGAGGTGGTTGTATTAGTGAGGTGATCGTAAAGCAAGGTTTTACTATATATGGTACACATTATAAACATGAATATTCATGAAAGATCCAATATGGCTGTTTGGCACATCCGTAAAATTAATCGTAGCAAAGGCCAATTGCCTGAGGCCCGCCTCCTTTTATATAATTTTTTGGGGACTTGACAAACTTTTGAGACTATCCCTTGCTTGAGGAATGAGAGTGAAATAATTAAACTCTCTCTCAATTTGCCCTTTTGAACTTGCCAGGTGTGAGTTCGATTACATCCATCATAATAATATAATTATATTTATTGTAACTGATTATACTAAATATCTGAATAACGGTAAGAAAAATACACAATGATATAAGAACTTGATGTAATTAGTTACACAATAAATTGTAGTCATAATAATAGAAAGTCATGTAATGTATAGTGATAATTAAATTGACCTGTTTAATTTGTTGTATAATTACCCTGCAAGGCAAGGCAGTTACAGAATTTAAATAAAATATTCTTGCAATGATAGGGCAATGGTTAGAGCCCTGAATTATCAGGTGCGGGGGGGGGGGTTGAGTGTGTCTACTGCCATTTCAAAACTTTTTAAAACAATGTAATTCACACTATTTTGTCTGTGTCTTGAAAAAGACACTAAACACAGTTTGTCCTATCAACCAGATCTGTCTGAGCCAGTGGGAGTAAAACACAGGAGACGGCAACATACAATGTTTTTATTTATATTTTAAAAGTGAATCGGGCCTAATTGTTCAGTGCAAACTTGTACTTATTCAGTGTGTTAAGTTTACTCATTAATTGTAATAGAGAGGGTAAAACTGGGGAAACTTGTATTTGTGTACATAACCGTGCTGCTATTATGATATTGAACTAGTCAAAACATTTAATAAACTTTTATATCTTGGACAAATCTCACCTAACATGAACTTGATTTTAAATTTATACATTTTATACACTGGAATGCTAACTTTCTATGCATAGTCATATGTGTGTGCCGTATAGTTATTTAATTAATAGTTTAGAAACTTATTTATTTTATAAACTCCCAACTATTGTGACTTCCCAATACACTAACTAGTCAATGAAATCTCATTCAGTCGTCTATATTTTGCAAACTGCCACGTAAACTATTATTATTTGTGATTAATCTTTGTATATTGTGTATTTGTGGAAAGAAGTGGAATTGTTCTCTTTAACTGGTCTTAAGAGAGCCGCAGTTACCAGTGAATTGGTGTAGCATTTATTTCTCTATAATATAACGTGTTGTTGAATATTTGCATGTTATTCCGAAGGTTGTTATTAATGATGGGTCGACTTCACGCATACTAATCTTCTTAAGGTTACTGGGTACTTTTGCCAATATTTTATTGATATTCGTAATGACTTATGAAAGTAGATGCATTCATTGGATGTTTGTTATACAACTGCATTTAGATAATCTATGATATTGCATGAATGTGTAATTATGAAGATATTGTGTGGATACAGATTCTGATAATGTGTATGGTATATATATATATAATTGTGTATATGTGACTGTTCATGGCAAAGCTAAGCTCGTCTTTTTTAATACCATTAGATTCTGCATTAGTTGTTTGTTTTTGCAACAGAATTATTGGCAAGCAAATTTATTATAAAACTATTTGTTTAATATTAAAATTTGAACCATTGTTTCATCTTAAAAATGGTAAACTTAGCATCAGTTTTCAAGTACACTTAATAAACAAAATCCAATGTCAATCTTGGGGTGATTGATTTTTCTATTAAATATGTTACATGCATTTATTGTCGATATACCCAAATATGTACAGAATATCAAAAAGTTATATAATCATTGAGGAAAAACTGAGGATACTCCATCCTAATAAGATTACAGAGCCTTTTTTATATGAACAGTCACATGTAGTAATGTTAATAATATTATTATTACAAAACGAAATAGATGTAACAATGTTCCAGTGGCTAAATATTAAAATGATTGTCACCAACAAATTCAGTGGGTTGAATGCTGACTGTCGGCCCGGCAATTGGCCAGTTGCAAGATATCTAAACAGGCAAAAATATTAAAACTATGGATTATTGCATTTATGCAGGGATTACTGTTACCGTCTTGTTGCCTAAGGGATCATCCACAAATGTGAATAAGATTGTATAAAAAACCCTGTACACACCAAATACATCAGGTATGCAGACCACCCTGCCCAATGCACACAGTGTTTATATAATATACAATCACTGTTATCCTCTTTTCTTGCATATATAATGTGTAGACGGTCTCCAAGGAGCTGATGTTCAGCATTTTTATTCTAAATCCAAAGCTCTAGCTGTGGGAATAAATCCTTGTTGGCTTTGGTGACAACATTAAAGGGGTCTCTGGCTTAATAGTGCCTTCAAAGTGGCCATACTATCTCAAGTTGCACTGCATAGTACTGTACAGGTATTATGGCATCAAAATAATTATAAAAAAATTCAAGGCCACATCTAACAGAGGATCTAGCATGCATTTTATGAAGAGCATCTAGGTCATGTCTCCTTTGGTGATACAAAACACTGCCAAACTGAAGTGCAACTTCTCGGGCAATGCACTTCTCAGAAACGGCAGACATTTACATGTTGCCCACTAGAGGGCGACACTCATTAAAATAGTCGCCAGGTGGCGGTACGCCAATGCTAAATAACAGTAGACTGGCAGATGGTAGACGTTTTTCAGTTTCAATTTATTGCATTTTCTTCTTGTTGTTTGGCTACAAGTACCTATCATGTAAAAAGAAGACATTGCTAAACCACTCCCTAATACACAGATTATTAGTAACAAGACAGTCTGCATAAAACTATCAAAACATTAACGTTATGATGTATTTTATAATTCATTATCAATGAACATGTCTGAAAATTCATCTTGTTATTTAATGGATTAACCAAAATAAACAGATAAGGACAAATATGCCGATCATGTCTGGTTGCCATTCTTAAATATATACATCACTGTATCATTATACTAACAACAAACTGACATGCCATTCAGAATACTGCCTCTTATAAATTATGTAAGTCATCATCTCTTTCACTAGATTGAAAGATCTATTATAAGAGAACAATATGCAGAATAAGGCATATCTATAATCCAAATGACATTTCACACCGTCTATGTCTACACAACATTCACAAGGTGATGTATAAACTACACAGTGCTTTATAGGTGGCAGGGTAGACACCAAGTAAGCATTATGGTAACTATCTGGGGCCGGTTTCATGAAGCGTACTTAACGTTATGCAATTACCAAGCGTCACATGTTTGCATAAACTCCTATGTTCGCTTATATTAAAAATATCACGTCATTTATTAAGACAATCATCTTAGCATTAAGAATGTTCTTAGCCACTTCATTATAAACAAATGACCTATTAGTTTTAAGGGTGTTGCAATTTCTAGAAAAACAAAATTACTTTTTTTTCACACATGGATAGCTTACATACTGGGAATAAATCTAGTAATCTCGGAAGATTCCACCACCTTCATCATATTTGTAATGGTTAACCTGTAATAATTCAAGTTTACAGTGTGTAAATATTATACGTACATAACGGCCATTTCAAAATCGCACATGATAAAACTAATGATAAATTTCAAAAATTTATTAAGCATTTGTAATGTTGATTTAATTTTGTCTCCTGTCACATGCATAACTTTTTTTAGAATACTTTGTAGTATCTAATAAGCACCTATTCACTTATATATGGGTGGTTCTACTCTATGGATATTCATCAGTTTTCAAAACAAAAGTATTCCTACACAAACTGGTTGTTCTTATGTGAAACAATAAAATAAGAAGTGAATTTTGTTCAGACAAATAAGCACTCGCACAAAAATGTAGATAGTGTTCGAAAATGCTTGGTCCTCGGTAAGTATTAGCTACTATAATGGTATATGCCAATCATGAAATATAGCAGTCTGGTTTACTCCACATTTTACACAAAGTTCTAGTGTGAACCAAACATAAATACAACAGACGGTGCAGTAAACAAGGAGTCTTAAATGCATCAGAAAACAGGTACTTGGGATAAAGGTTTAAACAGGACAGTACAACTAAAACGATGGCATTATTATCCCCTCACCATGAGCTAGGCAAGCAAGCAAAGTTGGCAGCATGATCGGTCAGAGCGATGTGAGTCTTCACATTCAGCAGTTCCCACACGTCTTTAATCGGATCATACATCTCCACTGAATCAGTCAGGTTGTACACGTCGTCCGTTCCGCCCAAGACGATCAGCTTGCCATTGTAGGTGGTGGCCGGTGCGAAGTGGTGAGACCGACTGGGCGCAGCTAACATCGACCAGGAGTCCACCTGGGGGTTGTAGGAACAGAGCCCGCAATGCCAGCCAGCATTGTGTTCGATGTACGTGCCGAAAACGAAAATCTTGTCCTCGTGAGTGAGAGTTGACGCGGAACTGAGTGAGATCGGCATGGGAGCGCAGAGCTGCCACTTTCGCTGGTTCGGTTTGTAGCATTGTGTTGCGACTGACACCGGACTGCTGTCGAAAAGCGTCGGGTGTTTCTTCTTTCCACCGAGCACAAACAGCATCCCATGGAACTCGGTCGCGATGTGTTGGTGGACCGGCTCCAACATGCTGCCCACTTCCACCCACTTCTGGTTTCCGATGTCGAGCTGCAGCATCTTAGATGACACCGAGTTGTAGACAGTGTCTTTGCCTCCGAGAATGAGTAACTTTCCTTGAAACGACAGGGTGCTGGCGCCGATCAATGATTCGTTGTACGTGATGTCTTTCCACTGACGAGTGACGATGTCGAACATCCAACACGTTGACGGGACCATCCCCTGCCCCTTGTGGATGGACAGGACAAGATCGCCCTGCCAGGTGCACAGAGAGAACGACTCTATGCCTCCACACTCAACCTGCGGGGGCGAGAGATAGTCGCACTTAGACCACTGGTCTGTGTCGAGATTCCACAAGAACGCGTGGTTGTTTGTCTCAGAGTTATGCGTGCAGCCGCCAAGGACAATAACTGCATTCTTCAGTCTGGACGACTTCCGCGGACGAATGCGCTTGCCCGTGATCTCTCCACGACGTTCCGGTGCGAAGTGATAATGTTTATACTCTGCAATGAACTTCTTGCACCGCCAGTTCGACATCACATCGCACGTCTCGATGTTGTCGAGGAAGTAGGACGGGCTGCAGAAAGGGAAGCGGACGTGTTCGAGCATATCAGGCAGTATGCTGATGCGCTCCGACAGGACGTGTTTCGTCCACATGAGCACCCCCTCGAAAACGACATCCTCGTTATTTACGTTCAACGTATCGTTTTCAATGTAACGCACTAGATCATCCTCGTCAAGTTTGAGAAACTCTTCGCACTGGGTCACTTCGATGAAGTTCTCCAGCATGCACCTGTGTGCGAGCTCCTGCAGTTTCGTGAGGTTGTACAACCGGGCGAACTTGTGTAATCCGAGACAATTACACGGTTGTAACCGCCCGATCATGAAGTCCGTGCAAGCCTTCTTCAGACCAGTGAGTTGGTATTCATCTGCCACCTGCAGTAAGCCCTGTGCATTCTCCTCAGTGATGTCGACAGATGACGTGTAGATGAACTCAACCAGACACTTCACAGTGCTGCTCGGCAGGTCGAGTTTAATTCTGTGGCTTTGTGTCTCCTTCATGCCCGAGCTAAACATCGCCTGGAAGAACTGGCAGCCCGCCGACAGCACCATCTTATGGCAGGGAACTTCAACGCCATCCGACGACACCAGGATGACGTCGCAAAACTTGTCGTCGAGGTGATACGACCACATCTGTGATTGGAGTTTTGACCGCTGAACTGGATCTTCAAATTTCCATGAGGCATCCATGCCTTGATGGCATCAGTCATGAAATCCTCTCACAACACTGAAATGTCAAAACTATCAATATTATAAACATATCTAGATGAGATCTTTATTACTACATATACCCGGTATATGCAATTGTGTTGTAACATATACCTATACTAGCCACATGCAGTCAATTCAGCAACTAAGGTAAGAATTACATTTTGTCTAACTTTATACTTAAACATAAAAGTTTTGATTGAGAGTGAGCGTCAATCACATATTCTAAATATTACAAGAATTGCACATTTAAAGACAATTTAAAAAAAATGCATTCTTTATCAAATAAATATAATCTGTTATCACAGTCATTTTTAATTGATAGCAGAACAATTTAATGTTGATATATACTGGTTACGGGTGGCAACAATTTTAACAATAATATTTCTGACACCTCAACCTGGAATTCAAAAGAAAACAGAAAATTAGGTAAAATGAGCTACGCTAAAACCAACATGGTGAAGAATCACAAAGCAAGAACTTTGCGGCTTGCTGGGCTGACATGGGGCACACCAAGACAGAGAGGACTGTGGCATCTTGTGCAAGTCCTGTGTGACACATGGCACGAAGGTAATATTCCTTTAAAAAGTATGTTCATTTGGATACATTTTCTATTAAATATTTATTTTAATGTAATATACATTATATATATATATGTATAGAACACATTTATAAATTCAAGATAAGTTACATAACAAATCTTTTATCAGAACATATAATTACATGAGTTAAAGTACAGGCAGATATTTTTACACCATTTGAAAGTTGTTAAACATACCTCCTCATTTAGATTTGTTCACTCATCTCATATCAAATTAATTTTGCGATAAAGTGAAACTACTTACATGTTATCTGGCTTCTTTGTGCAAGTTTTCTGTACACATTTTTTTGGTAAAGTCATCATACAAACTATTAGCTTATTTAGTTCCTGCCCACGAATTAATTCAAGTCATTCAAAATGGGAATCCTCACATTCATGAATGCACAGGATTTTGCTTGTTGCAAATTCAGTGGGTTGAATGCCGACTGTCGGCCCGGCAATTGGCTTTGGCCAGTTACAAGATATAATGGCCAATGTCCATTCCTTCGACCATTTAAACAAATATATATGCACTTGTTTATTATTTAGAATTGAAGTAGCCATTGTTTGGAAGCAAATGCAAATTAGTTCTCCTTTTTCCTTCTGAATCTGAGTATTATGTTGGGGGATGATCTTGATCATTGGTTTGTCAGTGGAGGAAACAAGACAAAAAAGAGAGATAGGAGAGAAAAGTGTCATTTTTTTCAGATATCAAGTCTAGGCCAATTCGGCAATTGTGGCAATCCCCGGGGCTAAACCCTCACTGACACAGGCACAGCCCTAGTCCCTCATTTACCCAACTTCAGTCTTAGTTCATATTAGGATAAAAACAAATAATTTTGAAAAAAAAGCTGGGCAAACTCCCATTTGTGATTTGAAGATACCCAGCAACAGTGACTTGTCAACACGTGCTGCCAGGGAGTTCCACACAGGAATGACCCTGGGCCTGGCAGGGAGTTCCACACAGGAATGACCCTGGGCCTGCCAGGGAGTTCCACACAGGAATGACCCTGGGCCTACCAGGGAGTTCCACACAGGAATGACCCTGGGCCTGCCAGGGAGTTCCACACAGGAATGACCCTGGGCCTGCCTGGGAGTTCCACACAGGAATGACCCTGGGCCAGGGCTGGGAGAAAACTGAACTTAAAAATGCCAGTGCATGTAGCCTGTAGGAAAACAAACTAGTGCAAATGCAATATACAGTTCGCAGGCTTTTAATTGTTTGACTACAGCTCACGGCCAAAATAACTAGTCTATTCACTCAGTGACTGCCACGCAACTTTCGCCTGGTGCACAACGATTCTATATCTAGTTTAGAAATTAGGGTCAGCAAACTATTCAAGCATTTAACCTTACATCTGTATAGCCTTCGTACATGTTGCATATGCGAACGCAACATAATTGATCACTCATTCCAGAACAGTTTACCTGATTCAGTAATACAAGCAAAATCAATAAATTCATTTAAAAACCGCCTTGATAAATTCTGGTCAACCCAGGAGATATTATACGACTATGAAGCCCCACTAACATTAAACACTGGAACCGGAAAACACAAACTCTTAATACTAGACCCCGAAGAAGAAGATCTGATCATTGAGGAACCGAGAGCATCCTGCGATCAGAACAGTCCTAAGGTATCCTAAGGTAAGGTATAACAGCGCCACCCTGGATTCATGATGAGTGATAATAGGGGTTTTTCAGATGTAATCGGCGCTGCACAGATAGCGCGTGCCAAAACAATAACTAAACAGACATTATAGACATAATCATAATGCGTGCACCGCTACAGAGATCGAATGATGCGTTTCCATCATGCTGCAAACTGCTTGTGTTTATTCGTAGCATACGCATACCTTCGTGGCTTTCCATTGACAATCCCGTCCAGCTAACTGCGTCAAAGCCAGGCAAAGGCCAAAGCACGGTTCTGAACCGCGCGTCTAGCCAAACGAGCGCTCTTCGTCAAATGACAGGCAGTGGTATAAACCGAGCACGTTTAGTTCGTCGCGTATTATAGGCAGCATGCACAACCACTTGTCTACACATGGATAGACTAATTATACTACATATGCTTGTAAACTAGCCTATGACAATGTCTGGTAATATCTTAGGTGGGCATATGTACACTATCACGGAAGGCTAATATAAAAATAAAGATTAGGCTACTATACAGACTTTACACTTTGGCGGTTACCCGTAGCTGGACACTGTGCACCTCACATGGTTGATTTTTTGGGAGGTAGGTTTTTTGTAGTTTTCCAAATTTTTAGCGATGTCGAGGTGATATTGTTGGAGGTTTTCGGTGTCGAGCAGGTAGTGTTGGAATAGTCCAGGGCCGAGGGGGGATGCTTACTGTTAGAGTTTCTTCGTTGTCGAGCTGTTGACGATTTTACGCGGTGCTATACATGTTGTATGCCCCATACGTTCATTTGTTCCAGGAGACTCAATTAATTTGTTTGTATACGTCATGATTTAAAATAAAACACAAAGTTATTTCCTTCCAAACGGAACCTCCAGAACGGAACCCCCAGAATGGAACTCTTTCCTCGATCGGGTGGGGGTGTGGGGGGCGTTCACACCCATCGCACCCCTCCTGCATACGGGTCGGCATTATTAAACAAGTCTTATAGACTTATAATAATTTATGTTATCCTACAAGAAAAGGCCTATAATATATAGGGGAAGGTCTGGCAATTGGATTAATTAGGCCTACATCAGCTACGTTGGACCGCGGCTATTATATTACATCCTTCACTAGCTTGGTGCAGCGCGGTCCCCTAAGGAAATTGTTCAGATTACACACCATGAAACTATGCTAACATGTTTTAATGTGTTCATATTGTACACACATAATTATATAACTATTTGTTACCCATAGGGAAACTATTTCCAATAGGCAGCCAAACCAGATAAGTTTTATATGAAAAATACGGGGGGATACATTTTTTTGCGGGGGATGCTGCAGCTGGTGAAGATATTTAGCAGCAACGCTAAACAGTTTACGCTCTACAAACTTTCCGCAAACCTTGATTTGTCCCCCCCCCCCCGAGGCACGCCAACAAAACCCACCACCAGGCTCTCAAAACAGGCCTATAATTCCACAACAAATTATTGGAGAGGCTAATGTGATCCGCAGCCCCCCACCAACAAAAAGTAATCAGAAAATACAAAATCTTCTGTAAATATTCGGGGGGTGGGGGCTAATCCTATTTCCAGCCCTCTCCACAAATATTGGGGGCTGAACCACTAAAGCTCCCCCGCCGGTTCTGCGCCTATAATATGTAATAAATATTAAGCAACCTATGTATGGGGCGCCCCTATTATATTTCTTAATATTTCATTACAACTAATGTATTTCTTAGGATTTTACCATAATTTCATCGGACACATAAATAAATAAATAAAAGTACTTATATAGCGCCCAATCAATTAAAATTGCTCTCGGGCGCTTTACATACATGCACACGTATATAATAGTATTTTACATAAAAAGAAATGCTAACAAAGAAATAAATATGTAAAAAATATAACATTACCTTAAACATAGTTACTAAAAAAAGAGAGATCATTAAAAAAACGTTTAATTAAATTAAAACATTCTTTAATAATAATAATAAGATAACTTCTATTGCGCCTAAATCCTTGGAAACCAAGCTCAGAGGCGCATCAAAACAAAAGGGTTGGTCAATCTCAAAGTCCATAAGTAGTTTTCCAGTTGTCAACAGATGGGTCAAGGCGCTAGGGAGCTAAGGTGGATAAGCAAGGTTGTAAAGATACGTTTTTAAATGACGACGGAATTTTGTAATATTTTCAACTGATCTAACACTAAGAGGAAGCTTTAAAAAACTACTATAAATACATTCATTTATACTAGAAGCATAACCATCAAAATGTTAAGAAACTAATAAAAATATATATATATTTATCAATAGAAAGCACAAAAATGTCCTCGTCGGTGAATTATAAAAACGCTTGTTTAAAAAGGTGAGTCTTCAAAAGTGTTTTAAACACTTGTAATGATGTCGCTGTCCTGAGGATAGGAAGCAAATTGTTCCATAGAACCGCCGAGCAAACCGCGAAACGGTGATCACCATGAGTAACAGTTTGTGAGGCCGGTACGAACAAAAGGGGAGGCTGCGAGGCAGATCGTAGAGTTCTGTTGATAGGACGGTAGCCAATTAACTCACTTATGTAGTCCGGCGCTAGACCATTCAAGGCACAATACGTAAACACCAGCACTTTGTAGGTCGGTCTCAAATGAACGGGTAGCCAGTGTAAACGCTGCAACACGGGCGTGATGTGTTCGTATTTCCTCTGTACACGTTGTATCACCGTGTGTGGGATACCATAAAGAAGTGCATTCCCATAATCTAAACGGGATGTCACTAGTGCGTGAATAAGTGTCTTGCATGATTCTTCCGTCAGATGTGGCCGAATTCGCCCAATGTTTCTAATTTCTGATAGTAGCAGCTTTTCACAGTGTTGGCAATCTGCTGTTCCATTTTCAGGTTGCTATAAAATACCACACCCAAACTGCGCACGCACGATGATGGTTGAATTCGATGGCCGGCTACTGTGATGTATGCATTGGCAGGCAGACTGCCGCGTTTCTTCGCTGGAGAAAAAACGATCGCCTCGGATTTCTCTGTGTTCAGTTTTAACTGGTTTCTAGTCAACCATGCAGCCACTTCCGCAACTCACAATTCCACCTTAGCCAGTGCCGCCACGATTGATTCATCTCGTTCAACCGTGAGGTAGGTTTGAATGTCATCAGCATAACAGTGATGCTTCATGCCGTGTTTAGCAACAATATCTCCGATAGGTTTGGTGTACATGCAATACAAAGTAGGGCCCAACACCGACCCTTGGGGGACGCCACACGCCAAGATTGACTCAACCGACTCGGCACTTCCCACTGCCACTTTCTGATACCGTTCGCTAATGTATGATTTCAGCCACGCAAGCGCCTTATCGGTGATACCGAATGAGTGTTAAGTCGAGTCATCAACAACTCATGATCGACTGTATCAAACGCGGACGACAAATCAAGCATCACGAGAATTGTTGTACATTTCCTATCCAGTGTCGCGGCAATGTCATTCTTGACACGGAGTAGAGCTGTTTCTGTGGAGTGTCCACGACGGTACGCAGACTGAAAAAGGTCGTGCAGAGCATGTTCATCAACGTGCATGTCAATTTGTTATGCAACGACTTTCTCAACCAATTTCGACACAAATGGCAAGTTCGACACTGGCCGGTAGTTGCTCAAAATGTCTTTATCCAGCGTAGGTTTTTTCAGGAGTGGTTTAACGATTGCATGCTTGAAGTCAGCAGGTACATTTGTTGAGGTGAGAGACGCATTTATCGTAGCGGTGATTAGTGGAACTAACTCATGCGAACATTGTTTTAGCAGCCACGTCGGTACTGGATCTAATTCACACGGCTTAACCGGAACGGATGCAACAAATCGTTCAACGTCCGATTCAGTGACTGTCTTAAAGCAGACTAGTGGCACGCCACTGAATACCGCGTCGTTGCTCACAGCAGCCAACGTAATGTCCGAACGATCCTCACCGCAGTCGACGATGTATTTTCTGATGTTAGAAACTTTCTCAATAAAATGATCACCAAAGCGTTGTGCCATGTCCACATCGGATCGAGTTGTATCCCGCCTGAAATCTCGGAGGAGCTTTTTAGCATTGACTGAGCCCATGAACACCACTACGTCAACAATTCGCACTGGGGTGTGGAAAGAACGACTCGACTCTCTAGACACCAGCGTGCACATGAACATTCACGCCGAGGAACACCTCCCTGCTGGTGCGGAGAACGACTGGATCACATGGAAAGCGCTAAATCGACTACGCACACATGTTGGCCGGTCAAGAACCAATATGCTCACATGGGGCTACTCCAACGACCCTGAGAACTGTGACTGTGGCACTAGGCAGACCATGCAACACCTTCTGGTCTGTGAGACGATGGGGAGCCCGTGCTCTGCCCAAGAACTCACGATGGCAAACAACATTCGCCATCAAATGCGCCAGACACATCGTGTGATAGTCTGGTGTATGGACACGAATGATAATCATAGTCATGACATGCAGGTTAGTATATTTTTAATTATGTAACGTTAGCATGTCTTTTTATATTATACAGCACGCGTCATAACTTTATGACATCTTGAACACGTATATGTACAGGAAGGTGGTGGGGGCCGTCTTACATCATATGGAAATTATGAAAATATTGTCTTGACACGATGTATGCAAAACACTACCTACTGGTGGTGTCTCCTTTTGTTGGGAGATAGGCCTATACGATGGGTGTGTGTGTGTGTGTGTGTGTGTGTGTGTGTGTGTGTGTGTGTGTGTGTGTGTGTGTGTGTGTGTGTGTGTGTGTGTGTGTGTGTGTGTGTGTGTGTGTGCGTGCGTGCGCGTGTTCATGTGCGTGTACACACCGGTCATGGGCTAGGCATGCAACCGCGCCTGCATGTGGCGGCGCCCGTTGGCTATCATTAATTTCAGACATTTTGATTATCACCTGAAGGTTGATATGAACACACTTGCCCGAGGTTCGAGACGACAGTTTTCGAGGAGTTACGCACATAATAAGTTATGTTATTACTATTCCGAGTACGAACATTAAAGTAAACATCAACGTAAACAATACAAGTTCATATCGTTGTGTCAACAACCCAGTATCCACGCTTATATCTCTCTTAGTCAAACAGATTAATTCGGAGCTTTCGCGTGATCTGACTTGGTATAATTCATTTGACAAATTAGGTATTTAAAGCATATGCTATATTGTAATATTACATTACAGTACAACAACATCTTACGTTTACGATGGCGCATCCAATTGTAAACTATGGACGGGCGTTTTGTTCCGCTTCGTTGTCTACGAGCAACCACCCTCTCCCTGAGTGACGTCATCGTGACGTTATAAAACAATAAGGTCTATGACGTAAACGACTGACGGAGCTAGAAACTGATGTCACAATCACAATACAAGATATCTGCCAGATTATTTCTCCATACAGTTCTAATAATAATAATAAGATAACTTCTATTGCGCCTAAATTCTTGGAAACCAAGCTCAGAGGCGCATCGAAACAAAAGGATTGATTAATCTCAAAATCCATAAGTAGTATTCCAGTTGTCAACAGATGGGTCAAGCTACGGTGGAACAACTTCTCCCGGTGTTTTGTTCTACATCTGAATAGAAGAATGTTGTGTGTGGGTACATCACAGACGCCGATCGCGGCTATTAACGTGGCGTTTATGGGGTGCACAGCGCAAATGTATGAAACAAAGTATTTAAAAAATACTTTATATACAGGTAAGTTCTTATAGACCCCGTAATCCAGTACCAACTTTACTCCCAGTTCATTCGAATACCATCTCGACTTCTCTGGGAAGCATCCGGCCTCGCTGCAATTAATGCGCGAAGACTATTCGTATAGAAATATCCACCACTGGGCACTGTCTATAGGCAAGTCAGGCCCGTAGCCAGCTTTTCACAATGAGGGGGGTGACATTTTACCAATTCAGACTCCCGGGGCGCCACGAGTTCACGCGGGGTTATATTATTTCAGAAGGCTCCACATGTTTACTTGGGGGCTCATCTTTTTTAAAAGACCGTTTCGTTTCGCCTTATATTCTTTCATCTTATACATACAAACACCACATTAGCATCCCCAGTAGGCCCATAACGAGGTCGTTTTGGGATGCGTTTTCAGACAAAATGGGACTCATATGTGGTCTGTGGAGATTGGTACCATTTTGTTGCCTGATTAAGCCCAATTTACACTCATTTGTATTCATAAAAACCAACATGCAGTGATAATATATTGTTAATTATAACTGACTTATTTACTCAAAACCCTGCGCCGTGTGTGCAGCTGTTTTGAATGTGTTCATATTAATATAATAAACGAGGCAACGAGGAGTGTGGATGTGTCCAAGTTATTTGTTCAGAATAAACAGTTAAAGTGTGACATTTACAATCTGGTTTTCACTAAATTAATACATTGTATTAATCTGATCTGATGCACAAAAGTTCCACAATTTATAATGAACATAATTAAGTTCTCCTCGAGATCATCAGTGATAAGGCTCCCCTTTTCGAGATCTACAAACATACAACAAGCAGTGAAAATGCGCTTGAGGCACCGTATGTGGACGGTGTTGAGGCGGCACTCCTGGCGCATGTAGGTGGTCCACGATTCGCTGCCGCTAGAGGAGGGTGCTCAGCACACAGGCCTGGTTGACTCTCGTCTTGGTGTTCTCAGTGAGCATATTATTTTCCCATACTCTTTTGGTTAGCTTGGCCATATTGACTGCGGCTTTTGAACTTGTTAACATACACAATTAAATATCAATGCCAAATCCTTTTAGCAGAAATGGTTCATCACCAGCTAGAATGCATTATACCCTATCAAAGTAAAGGTTAAGTTGTATATCTAGCGTTCGTGCGTGATTGCGTGCGTATGATTGAGGTTATCTGTCAGGCAGGGCCAAACTTGTTCTAGAAACGAAATCACATGTCATGGTCGTCTTCAAGCAAAATAACTTGTTTCTGTACCTTCCACTTGGATACACAGTCAATATCAAGTTGTTTTATTTTGCAGTCGCCCAGCCGTTGTACATGTAATCTCAATTAGAATCTGACGGTCTACATCAACTATCCACATACTATGTTCGTATCTTGCGGAGCCAGTCTGGAGAATTCAGGCCTATTAAAATGTTGAGCTGATGCCATTAAAACTGTGCATAGATAGCGAGACACCATAGATCGGCTAAGACAAAGAGTCCGCTTAAGGGGGTTAAAAAGTAAACATTCCCCCGTCTTCCGATGTCATGTCCGGCAGTATGCAATGGTTATAGTTAACAACTACGATGTTATGAATATACAAAACATTACGATGTTATAATGCATAAATCATCAATAAACACTTTGATATTTTATGAAATAAATGTTCTTTCATCCTTAACAGTTTACAGGAAACATAATATTTTAAGGCCTCATTGCCTAACGCTTCCTTGTACGCGCGCTCGCAAATTTATTTGATATTTGTGTCATCAAAGTAATAATTAATTCTCATAAATGTGTAAGAAGAAATATGTGTGCCAGGGGTATCATCTAAACAGCATAGAGAGGTTACCAGGACTGGATACTACGCTTCATAAAACAAACCTTCTAATACACAAAAAGCTTGTATACAAGCTACGTTCAAGGAGTTTTCGTTTGGTATACGACACACATGTCCAACTTACGAGTCTTCTTTCTAATGACATCTCAGATTTGTTTGTATATTCGGCAGTCATTTCATTTATTAAATGTTGGTTGAAACATATTATAGAGCAAACAAATCAAAACAAGTCATTAGTCAAAATAATGTCATGCTTGCAATTCACGAAGGTGGTAATTGTATGTAATGGCATAATAAAATGTAACAAAACATGTTTGGAAAGGCGTACATATGAAGTTATAAACTTACAAATAATAATGTTCGTGGGCATATAATCCGCTCGTGTTTTGGGCCGGTTGACATGTACGACCCCACAAAGAATCTGTAACACTACAAGTATAATATATTACGTAACTCTGGCGGAATTGTTTCGTGCAAGCGGTTGCATAGGCTATTGTTATGTCAGTCGCCAGACGGGGGTAGGGTAGCTTGAGCCACACCCAATCGCAGTTTGCTAGGGATCATGGACGTGTCCACAAAGATTTACGTACAGTTCTCTCGGCTCCGTATTACGAGTATCAATATACATGGCCTGGTGAGTTATTTGTTTCATGATTATACACCTGTAGTATATATATATAGTGATATTATTAGAATAATGCGTAACTTACATTGTTTCTTGTTGTCCCATTACCCGTCACTTCGGGCATGCCAGCTATAGTATGACGAGTGTAGGAGTGTTGTGTCGTGTAATGTTAAATTGTGTTTACAGACGACTTAACATATCTAGCATGTATTTTAAGTACTTATTGTGATGCTTAGGCGTGTCGTGTGCATACTTTTGACTTTAGATAATGTGATAGTTACTAGTTAAAATGAGTACTTATAAGGTGACTGATTATTACATGCGGTTTAGATATTTAGGTTTATATATTAAAACATTGGTTGGTTGACTATACTGTTGCGATGTTGTAGTCGCAACTACCACGCTGTCTCTCTGTGTCTATCTGTCTTCATATGTATGTTTTTCTCCCCGTCTCTCTTTCTCCAATTCTCCCCCTCTCCCCGAATCTCTCTCTCCCTCTCTCCCTCTCTCCCTCTCTCCCTCTCTCCCTCTCTCCCTCTCTCCCTCTCTCCCTCTCTCCCTCTCTCCCTCTCTCCCTCTCTCCCTCTCTCCCCTCTCCCTCTCTACCTCTCTCTCCCTCTCTGTCTCTCCTCCATCCTCTCTATTTGTATGTTAGACTGTCAGTCTAGACATCTGTTAGAGAGTATGTCACACTGCCCTGTCTGTCTGCTTGCCTGCCTGTCAGCCTTCATGGCTGCCTGTCGGCCTGCTTCCTTCTCTGCCTGTATGTTTCTCTGACTGTGTGCCTTTATGCCTGTCTGTTTGTCTACCTGCGAGTCTTGTCTGTCTGCCTGAATGTCGGTATGACTGCCTGTCAGTATGTCTGCTGCCTGCCTGCTTGTCTGCTGGGTGTATGTTTATCTGCGTATCTCTGCCCCAGTCTTTCCCCCTGTCTGTGTCTCTGCCTCTCTGTATCTTTTCTCTCTCCTGTTTGGCTATCTACCTGGATGTATGTATATATGTCTGTCTGTTTGTCCACCTGCCTGCTGGCTGTATGTTTATCTGCCAATCTCCCTCCCTCCCTCCCTCCCTCCCTCCCTCCCTCCCTCCCTCCCTCCCTCCCTCCCTCCCTCCCTCCCTCCCTCCCTCCCTCCCTCCCTCCCTCCCTCCCTCCCTCCCTCCCTCCCTCCCTCCCTCCCTCCCTCCCTCCCTCCCTCCCTCCCTCCCTCCCTCCTTTAGGTTTTGGGGACAGTGTTGTAGACAGTTCTTTCTTAAACAAAATGTATTATTTTGTCAGCTTTATTACTTATTAACAGAAATGTAACCAATTAAAATGATTTATCTCAGCTGGTTGATACTTGATTTGAAACTTATTAACAGAACAAGTAAAACAAGAACAAGCAAGTTTATTTATAATATTATTATTACTGATACTTGATTTGAAACAAAAGTACAGTTTTGTTGTCATCTGGCTGGAAAATGTGTATGATAAATAATCTATTATATCACTTATGAAATTATAGAAGTATCGGAAATCGTGAAAAGTGCCAAAGAAAATGTCATGAATGTTGATGCCTATGCAGCAGGAGGGGACATGTTGGAATATTGGTTGGTTGATTCTGCTGGGCCTGATGCTGTAATAGGAAATGCTGAAAATAGATATTGACTTAGGCAGCGGAGACAAGTCAACCAACGGAAAACAAACGATGTATTTTCAATGTTGCCAACAGAATCTAGACACTGTAAACTTGTGTGTAGCTCCAGTGATATGAAATGTGTAGATTAGGTATATGCAAAATAGGAGGTTAACTATTGTCTCAATGAATTGTACCACTAGCCTGTAGATACAAATTCTTTGTAATTTTACTTTATTTGTTCACATTTTCTAGTAATAAAATGTCTTTGAATGTTGAAGGGCAGATTCACAAAGAGATGTTAATATGATGGAGAGAAGGTAATTATGTGCAATCATACCACTAGATCATGCCAATAGAAGTCATGGTCAGATAGAAAGTATTTATTGAGCGTAAATGCTAAATATGCCAAATACTTACTGAATATTTTCGACACAGAAACAGATTTGTAGAGGAAGGAAATCTTGTGATGCATTTCATTAGAATGTGCAACATTTCACATGTCCCATGCCTGCTTTTGTAATTTTGTAGAGTTTTATGAACCATGTGTGGTTTAATGATATCTATGTTCAAAATACAACGCTGTTGCCTTATATTTTAGATGCCAGTATGTTATAATGAAAATGTTAGGTTTTTGTAGTAAATTATTTAAAGATTTATTGACATGCTCGTCTAGCTGTGTATATCTGACCTGGTGAAAACTGGATGCTCATTGGTTTCAAAATGAACATAGTTTATGGTGTGTAGATCTACATTTAGCTGGGTAATGTTTTTTGTTTTTTTAATATTGGGGGTAATAAGCAAACTTCACACAATTCAAGTATGTATACTATCAATAGTAACTTGTGTATTATTTATTTTTTTATAAAGGAACACAAGAAGAACATTATTTTGTTATTGCCTAACTTGAACGTCTTTGAAATATTTGACATTCATTAACACTGTCTCTTCAAACTTTTTGAAAAAGTTATGGTCGCAATAACAGTGCAGACGTTACTAACCATGTATAGTTGAATATAATACACCGTTATGATCAACACATCAAGAACTGGCATTACGCTAGTTAAGCAAAGAGCAAGCCGATTCATACTTTAAAATAAATCCAGATAAGTGAAAACAAAAACACTACTCGCTCATTACTTCTGATCATGGGACAAAGAAAAAGAGACTTGCCTGTTTTAATATACATGTTTGTCTGAAAATATTGTCATACTGATTACCAATGCCTTGTATTATTCAGCATGTGTGTACATAGTCATAGATGTGTCAATAAATTTGCTACAAAAATGTTATATTGTTATGGCAAGTGTTCATATGATATTGTTGAACCCTGATAATCTAGAAACCATAACACCAGGACATAATATACCTTGCAATATGCACGATTAATTTCTGTCAAAATCCTGAAAAATACATTAGTGATTAACGTCTATACTGTATGAAGCATGTCAGTTAAAATTGCACATAAAAAGTACCTGGTAAAAACAGTACGGTATTATCCAAAGTTTGCAAACACTACATTTAAAATTGGCAAAATTAACTATTGCATTACAGCAGCACCCATCCTTGGCAAACACCCCAGAAAATATATGTATCAGCAGTATAGCCGCTCATACTAGAGAACAGTTTTAGTTGTCGAACATTAAGCATGTGGTCGCATACTGATGTCTCTGTAGAAACCATGGAAGTTGGCTCCTTTCCTCCAGCCATCTGTTTACTGCATAGCACATAGGCAGCATTAGCATCATGTGTTTGTGTGCTATGATATATATACAACTGGGTGGTGTTGGTGGTGAAGGTAGAAGTACTTCTTTGTTGATGTGTTTTCTCTGTGAATTAAAAAACCTACAAATTCCAAAATTGTTATTCCACTTGGGTTGTTTGTCTTCCACCCTTGTTTCCACAACTGATTTATTGCTTAGCTTTCTGCATTTTCTTCCTACCTAGCTGCCATTGCCATGTTATATGTGGCATGCTAATTTGGTGTGCTATTTCCAATAGTTTGTAAGTGGAATTAACTTACTTTAAGTTGAATTATTTTAAACGGCGTTATTGAATGGAATAAGTGTGTGTGCACAACCAGTAGTGTATGGTTTATGTACATCAGCAGGGATCGAACCTGCCACACACAACACTGAAACACTATTGTCATAAACAACACAGTTCGACAGTTCTTAAACAATCAAATGACATAGTATGTCTACATTTACACACAATACTCTAACAGCATTCAGTCACAACTATGTTGTTACTATTGATGCACTTTTAGACGGTTACTATTGATTCACTTTTAGACGGTTAAGTCCACAAAACAGCGCTCAACCTTGTTCGTCATCACCACATTCAGTGTGACCCTGTGTGTCTGGCCGCGAACACTTTATCAATGCCTGCCAACTCTCTTCTCTGTGACACAATTTCCTATATCAAACAGTCTGACCTCTGGCCATTTCAAACTGGCCGATGGGTAGCTCTCATAATCCCACCACTACTCAACCATAGCTTCTGAAATGACACAATGTGTGTGTGTGTGTGTGTGTGTGTGTGTGTGTGTGTGTGTGTGTGTGTGTGTGTGTGTGTGTGTGTGTGTGTGTGTGTGTGTGTGTGTGTGTGTGTGTGTGAATACGCTGATCAGATATGGAGTCCTTTCTTAATGAAACATATTACAATTCTTTAAAATGTTCAGTACAGAGCAAGCAAATTAATTCCTGGTTTCAAAGACCTTGAATACAAAGAGCGTTTACAGAGACTGAAATGTCTAACTCTATCATAACGTCGCCTCAGAAGAGACATGATTGAAATGTATAATATACTAACAGGGAAATAGGGTACAGCAGTCTCATCCAGATTTGTTACATAGAGAGATAACGACGCTTCACCGGTTCAGTCGTTTGACGCAAAAATAGTTAAGTTATGGCAAAACCACCCTATGAAAACTTAATACACTGCCCCACTCCTCTCTTGGATTGGGCCAGACTCAGACGCATGGGCACAGTCCGAGCAGATGTCAAAAGCGAGAGCTGACACATAAGAAGCAGAGGCAGTAATGCCTAGTCAAGCTAGGATATGCGAGAACCTCTAAAATGTTATTCACTTTGTTTTCAGGTCTTAAAAATGACCCTGCAACATTGAATTTCATTTTTGCAAGACAAAAAGAGAGAATCAGGAAGTGGGAGACACTTGAGCCGTTACTGCCTATGATACAGAGCTAACTGCACCAATGATTGGCTCGGGACATCATTCGGGAGCTCCTTACAACCCTACCCTGGAGGGTAGTGTCACAATCCTGATCTCTCACAGTTGACCCACAACGTGTGGTAGTGCCCTGCAGGGGAGGGATATATCGGCCCCCGAGCCTTCCCGGCGTTCCCATAACCGGTGTGGTCATCCATGCCACGTGATATAACCCTATATATTGAGCACGTCAAGCTGCAATTAATATAGACAATTTACCTGCTTTTATAACCAGCCAAACACAGTCAGGCGAAATTGTGGTGTGTGAACTTCAACATTAATTAATCTTGCATATCTACAACTAGTGAAGTTATTTATTCGTTAGAATGGTATTACAACTTTGCTCATATGTTATGTTACATGATGTTATGCAATAAACGTATGTATATGCGGCATAAATAATATTAGTAATCTATTATATGTATTCTGATGTATGCAAGGTCATGGACAGTTTGGGTTGACGACGATAGGGGGCGAATCCAATATGGCCGCACACAGTGGGGAAACATCCAAAAGTCAAATCATATTTATTGTCTGTGAATTACACCAATAACGGTTCAAGTACAATACACAGTGCGGTATTAATGGTGAATTGAAACGAGGAGAGATTATGTCAGAACCTATGTTTACTCCGCCGTGGTGCGTTGCATTATAAATGTGTCAACTAGTCCATTGATATTGTGTCCTTTAAGTGACGATACATTTGTTTCTAGTACTTTGATCACAGCCAAATAATCTAACTGTAATTTGCCAAGCACAAGAGTGTGCGTATTTGCATTGTGATTGTCAAGATGCATTATGGCCACATCACACCAGTGCGTATGTACATGACTGTATATATTGTGTGTCTACATTACCATACAATACAACAGTAAAGTTTAAAGACAATAACCATATTCTTTTCTTGCACGCGCATGCCTGCCGCAGGGGATAGATAAGTCAACAATAATTAATGTTCTTGTTGTACCCAAAAGCAACATAAACAACATTCTACAACTATTTGCCTTTCTAAATATCCAAAGTCCCTACCTTCCTTCGGGTGGCGCTGTTACAGCCATCTTGAAATGGCTACTCCTTCATGCTGTCTTTTCCGGGATTTTTTGTCATGTCCTATAGTCTGTTCCACAGTTGAAATCACATGTTACACGAAGCACCATATGGAGTGTCAAGCGAATATTATTTGTTACATACACAGAATGTCAGCTGGACCAACGCAAGACAACCATCCACCAGTTATGTCGGTGTTGTACTGAAACCCGTTGTGTCATCTATAGTTTAACCACTGGTCGTTTTACGCTTCTCAGTCACAAATTAAAGCCAAGTTAAATCCTCTCGGCAAGTGACTAAGAAAGAACCATTGTTCGGCTCCCACGTGATGCCTAGAATGTTCACCGGTAATTGAATCAATGCATTGACTCTGAGGTAATGCACCATGACATTGTTTGTGCGCAGACGAATAACAGTTGGCATGTATATAGTAACAACATTGTCATTCGTGCTAAATGTGCAAAGATCCATGACCGTACCCAATTGCCAGTGAATGCGAGAGAGAGAGAGAGAGAGAGAGAGAGAGAGAGAGAGAGAGAGAGAGAGAGAGAGAGAGAGAGAGAGAGAGAGAGAGAGAGAGAGAGAGAGAGAGAGAAAGAAAAGGATGGCGAGAGGGACGGAGAGAAATAGAGAAGGGAAAGAGGGACGGATAATTGGACAGCCAGAGAGGGGAAACGGGGAAAGCGACGGGAGAGATAAGGATGGAGGGGTAGATTGGGGAGAGAGACGACAAAGGATAGGAGGAGAGGGGACGGGAGAGGAAGGAGGTGGAAAAGGAGATGGCGGGGAAGATATGCGGATGCAGAGTGACAATGAGTTTTATTAACCTACGACCCCTTGCGGACTATGAGATATTTTTTCTCTTTAAAGTACATTTTATACTTTTATTATATAAATAATATTGACAGTATGTAAAAAAAACAATACACAATGCATAAAACATTCAGTGACCTTATTGTATTAAGTGTTTTCGGTAATTTTATAATCAGTAGTGCTAACCAAATAATGTAAAATAATATAAAATAAACCACGTATTATACATGTATTGTACAATTTAAACTCATTTATATGACTAGTAAATTAACTATAAGCTACAATGTTTCTTCTACGCAATTCACAGTTTTGACAGGGAATTTGTTAGATAAATAACCGTTGTTATGATTAATTAATAAATCTGGAAAAATCTGTCATCTGTTTTACATTATGTACGTCTGGGTCATCTTCAAAGTATTAGGTCTGATTCTAAAGTATTTCTTTATATATTTTGATCTTTCTTCTACTAGTAATGGACATACAAGTACATGATGATATTCATCTCCTCGGTCTCCATTGTGCATAAATTACAGAGACTCTGAGCATTTTCAGGGAGATACTGACCAACAGAAGCAGGTAATTTATTATTTCCACAACAACATTTACATAAATTGATTTTGTCAGATGAGCTCAAGTAGATTAAACTCTTCTCGAGCCCTACTTCATTAAAAAATAGTATGTAATTTGAACGCAGTCTATTTACATTAATTTCATTGTGCCATGTTTGTCTGTTCATGTCTTTCATTTAAGTTCTACCTGTGTCGTGTAGGTATTTTATCAGCATAAACATAATAGTATATATCTTGCTTTGTTTGCTTTCAATTAAGTGTACCCAAACGTTTATTATTCTCTTTTCTATAACTGTTGTCATACTTTATCTGCCAGCTTCTCCATATACCATACAATTTGCAGTGTTCCTGTTAAGTTTTAGTAGACGTTTCAAGAATTTTCAATGATATCTCTCAATCTGCTCTACATTTTGAAAACCCCATATCCCACTACCACATAGCAGAATTGCCATTACAAGCTGGTCATACAGTTCACACTGTATGTCTATAGGTAAATCTAGCGTCCTTGATTTACTTGTTAGGTTGAACATTGCACGCCTAGCTTGGTTAACTAGTTTTGTTATGACTTTGTTAAACAGTCCATTAGAGTTTAGGCTGGCTCCAAAATATATGTAACTATCCATTGTTTCTAATTTGTTTTGTCCAAACAAGAACTCTGGGTGTGATCTGACCTTTCCACGAGATAACATAATAACCTTTGTTTTACTAGTATTAACACATAGGTGCCACGTTTGGCAGTAATCACATGCTACAAATAATGCAGCCTGTAAATCTGCAGATGTTTCTGCCATAACAATAGTATCAAACAGTAACGCAGATAGAAGAGACTTTATAGACAGACAGACAGACAGACAGACACACAAACTGTGTGTGTGTGTGTGTGTGTGTGTGTGTGTGTGTGTGTGAGAGAGAGAGAGAGAGAGAGAGAGAGAGAGAGAGAGAGAGAGAGAGAGAGAGAGAGAGAGAGAGAGAGAGAGAGAGAGAGAGAGAGAGAGAGAGAGAGAGAGAGAGAGAGAGAGAGATTCGGGGAGAGAGGGAGAGTTGGAAAAGGGGAGAAAAACAGACATATAAAGGCCTATATATGGGTAGGGACACACAGAGACAGCGGGCTAGTTGCGACCATAACATCGCAACACTGTAGTCAAGCAGGCAATGCTACATTACTACGTTGCGTCGGCTGTTCTAATATTAGACGTGTTGATTCAACCGCATGTAATAATCAATCACCCTATAGATATTTGTCTGAACTTGAACAGACAAAGAGTCGGAGAAACTTGTTTTAGGTAAGTACTTCTTTTAACGAGTAACTATCACATTATCTAAAGTCAAACGCATGCATACGATATACCTATATATCATAATAATTAGTTAGGATGCTTGCTAGATATGTAAGTCGTCTGTAAACACAATTTAACATTATACGACACAACACTCCTACACTCGTCATACTATAGCTGGCATGCCCGAAGTGACGGGTAATGGGGCAACAAGAAACAATTTAAGTTACGCATTATTCTAATAATATCACTATTATATATAACATATAAACATGAAAAACAAATAACTCACCAGGCCGTGTATATTGATACCCGTAATACGGAGCCAAAGAACTGTACGTATATCTTTGTGGACACGTCCATGATCCCTAGCAAACTGCGATTGGGTGTGGCTCCAACTACCCTACCCGCGTCTGGCGACTGACATAACAATAGCCTAGGCAACCGCTTGCACGAAACAATTCCGCCAGAGTTACGTAATATATTATACTTGTAGTGTTACAGATTCTTTGTGGGGTCGTACATGTCAACCGGCCCAAAACACGAGCGGATTATATGCCCACGAACATTATTATTTGCAAGTTTACAACTTCATATTTACTCTTTTCCAAACACGTTTTTTTCGTTTTATTATGCCATTACATATAATTACCACCTTCGTGAATTGCACGCATGACTTTATTTTAACTAATGACTTGTTTTGATTTGTTTGCTCTATAATATGTTTCAACCAACATTCAATAAATATTAAATTAAATTATTGCTGAATATACCAAAAATCTCAGATGTCATCATACATAGAATACTCCGATAATTTGGACATGTGTGTTGAATACCAAACGAAAACCCCCTGAACGTAGCTTTCATATAAGCTTTTTGTGTATTTGAAGGTTTGTTTTATATATTTATAAATGCAGAACTTTAATAAGTTACCTAAAATTAATAATATTAAATTAGTTAAAATAAATGACAATATATACACAAATTAAAAATAATAAGTTACCGCTAAACTTGATCGTTACAATTAAAGGTATATTGATAATAAATCAGTAAAGATTGTATACAATTAGTTTAAAAACATGTACAAGATAACGAATAATATAAACAAATAAACTGACTGGTGGCGCCTATGTTGCTTAAGCAATCCGGAAAAGATGGGTTTTCGAAAGTCTTTGGAAAGTCACAAAGCAACAGGTTGCCTTCATCTCGCTTGGAAGTGAATTCCATAGTCGTGGAGCAGATACCGAGAAAGTTCTGACGCCGTTTCGGCTGCGAGATAGTGGCACGTACAAGTCATTGTTTGTAGTTGAACGTAACACTCGAGCAGCTTTTTGTTCGTTGAGTAGGTCGGTGACGTAAGCTGGTACCAGTCCGCGTGTTGAGCACGAAACGTCAGGAGCAGAATTGCGTAATGAATGCGTTGCTTTACAGGAAGCCAGTGCAGTTTCTTGAGTACCGGTGTGATGTGGTACCATCTGTGACAGCGGACCACCAGCCGAGCAGCAGTTTTGCACTCTTTGCAGTCGGGGATGTCATATAGCAGACAGTTCGCATAGTCAATTCTCGATATAACAAGAGAGTACATAAGACGGACTGCGGCTTTCTGTGTTAGGCACGATTGGATCAATGTTCCTCAGATGATGGTACGCTACGCAGGACATGTTCTTTACATGACGACCATCGACATTTCCGAGTCGAATACAACGCCGATGTTTCTGGCAGTAGGTCTTGACATTATGTCGCAGTCGCCAATTGTGATCACGGTGATATCAATTGTGTTTCGCTTAATTGTTTCGTGATGCTAACACAAGTGCGACCGTTTTGTTATCATTCACACGCGGACGTCGTTGATGCAGTGCTCAATTCGGCGTAGAGACAACATTCTGTTGGTTTCGGTCATCTCAAATTTGACGTATAGCCGGGTATCGTGCGCGCAGGGATGGGAACCCAGGTTGTGTCTTCTGATGATATCAACAATAGGTGCTGAGTACGCATAGAACAACAGAGGCCCCAGCACCAATCATCGAGCGACGCCACAAGCGACGCTAATTTTGATGGTAGCGCCTCGTGGTATATTTACTGATTGCGACCGGTCGGTTAGATATGATCGGATCCATGCCAGCACGGAATCAGCCATTCCGAAGCGTTGTTCTAATCGGCTGAGCAGAATTTCATGGTCAACTGTGTCGAAGGCGGCCGACATGTCAAGTAGAACCAGGATGACTCCATACCGCCGGTCTAGCGCCTCGAGGATGACATTATGTACCAGAACTAGCGCAGTTTCCGTGGAGTGATGCGATTTGTAGGCTGATTGGTATCGTTCAAGAATATTGTTATCAGTCAAGTGGTCGACCAGACAGCGTGCAACATACCTTTCGAATAGCTTTGACACAAAAGGCAGGTTTGATATCGGTCTATAACTGTCCATATTGTCCTGGTCGAGATTTGCCTTCATAAGCAATGTTTTGTACTTTCGGTATGTGATCGGTTTCCGCAGAATGACCGGTTTCTTCATATCGACGATACATTCCACCCACAGGTGATTAGACAGCAGCAACGATGTTTTTGTTGAAGTTATGCCGTGATTTCCGGATATAGTGAGGATGGTGTGACCGTCGATGTGTGTAGAAACTTGAACATGTTGAAAGATGTTGAATGACTCAAACAGGTCGGCGAAACGTTTCACACTGTTGTCAGATGGCTCGGCCCAGTGGATGTTGAAATCACAAAACGGGAGGTCATCAGGGAGTAGTGTTCAACAAAACTACAAATTCAGAGAAAGTCAGCATACGAATGTTTATTCTTTTTTGACGGAGGTGGACGGTAAATGATTACAAGTTTCATGGAGTTTCCCGATGATGAAACATCAACATCCATGAACTCGAAAGATTTTATATGATCACGTCGGTTAACAACCACCTTGAAACTCGATCGGTAAACAAGGCCGAAATCACAACCGTGGCGATTTTTCCGAGGAAGATGTACAAACTTGTATTCGGCGGGCGTCAGGTCTTTTATAGAGTTATCGTCTTTTTCTCCACGGTGTCGCGCTTACATTTATCCGGGCGTTAAATTTTATCCGGGTGATGTTTACGTGCATATGTAAGGCATAATATTTTGCACAAGTAGATGTGATAAATAATATCCAGCAGCTAAATATGTTTCTTTGTTGTTGTAATACGAGCATTATAGTTAGAGTACATCATTATAATTTGCTGTTTCAGATTTGTGACCAAGCATAAGAGTAAGTCACGTGATGTGTGCGTGGAGAGGAAACTGTTTTACGACAGAAATTGTTGATGGCTGTGGGAAGCAAACATTTTATAATTTATGTATATAAATAGACATATATATAAATATGTATATATATACAGCTGTATATATATATATGTATATATATATATATATATAAACATACATAACGCCCGGATAAATGAAAGCGCGACAGTCGTAGCTGGTGCTAAATGCATTCCTCTAGATACACGCACGCGCAGAAACGTCACCCGGATATTATTTAACGCCCGCATAAAAATAAGCACGACAACGTCTTTGTGATGGCTACAAGATCCATATTCACCTCGGTCACGTAATCCGTGAATACATCGGTCTTGTTGCGAATCTTAGCGTTAAGAACGTTCTTAGCCGCTTCATGAAACCGGCCCCTGCTATACATGCATGCGTGCGTGCGTGCGTGCGTCTGTGTGCGTGCGTGCGTCATGACTCAACAGTTTGATGGTCGTGGTTTGATGTGTATGTTTCTGTGTATTGGGCATGAGTGGTGTGTATATGTGGGAATGTGTGAAGGTGTGTGTGCGCTCGCGTTTGTGTATGACTTGATTTTAACTAATGACTTGTTTTGATTTGTTTGCTTTATAATATGTTTCAACCAATATTAAATAAATATTAAATGAAATTACTACCGAATATACCAAAAATATCAGATGTCATCAGATATAGAAGACTCCGGTAATTTGGGCATGCGTGTCGTATACCAAACGAAAACCCCTTGAACGTAGCTTTCATACAAGCTTTTTGTGTATTAGAAGATCTGTTTTGTGAAGTGCAGTAATCCAGTCCTAATAACCTCGAGCGAGCGCGCTGACAAAGAAGCATTAAGCAAAGAGGCCGTAATATATTGTGTTTCCTGTAAACTGTCAACATTTTAACAGGCCTGAATTATCCACACTGGCATCGCAAGATACGAGCAGAATACGTAGATAGTTGATCGATGTAGACCGTCAGACTCTTAATTGAGATTGCATATCCGACGGCTGGGCGACTGCAAAATAAAACAACTTGATATTGATCGTGTATCCAAGTGGAAGGTACGCTATTAAGATACAGTTTAGAAATAAGTTGTTTTGTTCAAAAGCCCCAGTCACTATCGCCAAGCTGACCAAAAGAGTATGGGAAAACAAGATGCTCACTGAGAACAACAATATGACAGTATAACAAGCCTATGTGCTGAGCACAGGCCCTCCTCTACGGCAGCAAATCGTGGACCACCTACATGCGCCAGGAGCGCCGATTCAACACCTTAATCCACATGCGTTGCCTCGATCGCATCTGCAGTATCACCTAGCAGGACCATGTCCCTTACAGCGACATGCTGGACCGTACGTGTTAGGATCGATCCCCCAGCATGTACTCCCCGCTGAGCCAGAAACGTCTCCGCTCGCTTGGCCTGGCATGGAGGATGACCGCTTGTCGAAAGTCATCCTCTATGGACAACTCGCCACTGAGCGAAACCAGTGGTACGTCCAGGTCTCAGATTCAAGGATGTCTGTTAGCGCGACCTGAAAACCTGCAACATCGATCAGCTCAGAAGACTGGGAGGCAGACACCGAAAATCACACTGCTTGGCATCAGACTGTATGCAGAGGCATATTGGATGTGCTGACGGAAAGAGACACTATATTATAGCATATGGCTGAGAAGAGATCTAGAATACGGAACAGTATATATAATAATATACATTCTTCAATATTAATGGTGGTGGTGGTGGGAGACGTCGACGTTCGTGCCACTGGACCTTGTAACGGTCATCACCTGGACTATGATGACCCGCCCATGTACTGCTAACCTTATCTCACCTTTGCCAGCGATGCCCTAACTCGGCATCCTGGTGAAATGCTTGTGTGGGCCCTGATCAAACCAGTACAAGCACCCTTGGTTACACAAGTCACATTAAATTCGTTACGATCGGACAGTCTAAGGAATCGACTTCGAACCGCCAACGGACATGATTACGGACATGGCATTGACTTTCGCAAACACACGCGAATAGCTACGTGGAATGTGTTGACACTCAACACTCCAGGCACAACCTCTCTCCTATCAAGAGAACTAAAGAAGTACAACATTAGTCTTGCCGGCCTCACAGAAACTCACTGGCCTTTGATTGGCGAGCAAACAATCGATGGCTATACACCTTCCTCTGGTCTGGTCCTGACTGTCATTCTCAGGGTGTCGCCCTAGCCCTCAATCTGAAGTCATACGATGCCTTCATTAATTGGGAACCAATTTCGTCTCGCCTCCTCAAGGCTCGTCTGCATCATCGACATGACAAGTTGACTGTCACTGTGTGCTAAGCTCCAACTAATGTGGCCTCCGATGCTGACAAAGACAGATTTTATTAATCATTCTCGGACACTCTCTCAACCGTTAGCCGTCATGACGTCACTCTCGTTCTCGGCGATCTCAATGTAACTGCCTCCATATCGCCTGCTTCAAGAAACCTCAGACACAATGTTATTGGGCCCATCTCTCCCGACGAAACAAACGACAACGGTGAACGAGTTCTTCAAACGTGCTTCTCAATTGGCCTCGCCATACCAAACACCTGGATCCCTCGTAAAGAGATCCACCAATATACACGTGGTACAGCAACAATGGCAGGACAAAGAAAATTATTGATTGCATTATAATAAATCGCCAGTGGTTCTCGTCAATACACAATTGCCGTACTTGTCGTGGTGCTGAACTCTCCAACACGGATCATCGCCTACTGATTGCCAAGCTCAAACTCAAACTGAAAACGCCTGCCAAATGCAAACCTGCACGGCGGTATAAAACTAGTCTTCTCTGTGAACCAAATATTCCAAATGCCTATGCCATTGAGATCTCTAACCGTTTTGGCGCGCTTGCTTCTCTTGACGAAACAGATCTCGAAGACATATGGAATATTTTCAAATCAGAAGTATCCCAAGCCTCTGAAATTTCCATTGGCCATGTCAAAACTGCTCGTAAACCATGGATCACGACCCATGCACTCTCAATCATCGACGAGTGTCGTGAAGCCAGACTCTCCGGCAAAACTGACTCCTACCGAAAACTGAAACAGTCTCGAAAACGCGCCCTCAAACAGGATCAAGAAAAAACTACTGGAACTGTAAAGCGAAATGCATCGAGAATGCTGCCATTCACAACAATCATGCCACCATGTATCGGGAATTCAGAACCCTGGCAGCTGGTCACACGATCCACAACAAAATCAATCTTGTTAAGGATAAAAACGGCTCTAATCTTACAAACAAAGAAGACTGCCTCAATCGCTGGAAAGAACAATTCAGCTATCTCCTCAAGAAGCCCCCGCCGGAACCGGATCCTTGCGACAACACGTCTCATACTCCTGTTAGTGTACACCACAGTCCTCCTATCTTAGAGTCTCCTGTGACCATCGAGGAAGTGACAAAGGCTCTCTTCAAACTGAAGAATGGACGCGCAGCTGGGATATGCAATGTCACCGCTAAAATGCTCAACGCCGGCGGACCCTCCATGATTTTGTGGCTTCAAAATATAATAAACTGTGTTTGGGTAAACGAAGAAATCCCTACTGATTGGATGCGTGGTATCATCTTGCCATTCTGGAAACACAAGGGCGACCGCCTGGTATGCAGCAATCACAGAGGAATAACACGTCTATCGATACCTGGAAAACTGTCCGCACTCATCTTGTAACATCGGTCTATTGACGCTAATAGGTCAACAAGAAGAGTCCAGCAGGCTGGTTTCGTTCCGGGCCGTTCCACGATTGATCAGATATTCCCTCTACGCCAGATTGTCGAAAAATTAAATGAATTTCGTCAAACCGCCTTCATTGCTTTTATTGATTTTAAAGCTGCTTTTGATAGTATCGACCGCAAGAACCTCTGGTTGCTCCTTCAAAATACTGGCCTGCCCCCAAAGTTATGCCGATTGTTCAAGCTACTGTATGTACAGCGATTGTGAGAGTTGTATCCGCCTCGGCAATGATTCCTCAGATATGTTCTCCATTGGCTCCGGTGTGTGGTTGTACCATGATATGGTCAAAGGTGAGATTGAACAGGTCAGGGGCAACAGCACAGCCTTGACGTACACCGGAGCCAATGGAGAAAAGATCTGAGAAAATGCCGGTTCTTCTCTCGGCATTAGACTTGGAGACATTGTCGTGACAGACTTGAATTATGCCATCTTCTGCATGAAACGACTGTCAACTGCTCTGTGGCGCAGACGTACGTTCCATCTCGCGGGGTACCAAGCTAAAAATGTTCAATACTCTCGTCATTTCCATCCTTCTATATGCCTGTGAGACCTGGCAACTATTATACCAATTCCACCCACAAAACACCGGCTGGAAACGGCGCCGTGGGCATCCTCGCCGTCGATGGATCGACTGTTTTAAGCACGATTTGGATGGCCTGGGCCTCACGCTTGAGGCAGCCGAGCAGCTGGCCGTTGACCCCCCACCCCACCTGGAAGGCGATGATAAAGAATGTGGTGTGACCTCTACGCTGGATACCCGGCAATTAAGAGCTCTAAGTCAAGTAAGTCAAGTCAATATTAATAATAAAATTTACCGGCCCGCAAAAACAACATCATGTGGGATTCAAGCCTGATACCAACATATTTGTGTTTTGGTGCAGTGTCCCCTAGGTCACACAGGCAGCTGCATACAGACCTTCATAATAAATCCAGTGGGGTTTCCAGAGAACCTCCTGCGATATACTCAGTAGTTTCATCATGTTTATATACAGTTTGTCAAGAAACAATTTATGTTAAGTTCAGTCATTTAAAGAGGCCCTGTATATATTGCGCTATTCCACGGCCAAAGTATTTTGTTAGCTGACGCTTGGCGTCTGCGGCTATTTATAGAACAGTCTCGTCCAGGTGATGTTTGCTGAGTGTAGTGATTGATAAGGATTTATTTATGACATGTCATATACTGTTGCAAACTGACAACACTAAATAAATAAATCCTTATCAACAACACAATCTACATTCAGCGCACGCTTGTCTTGTGTTCCCGAGAACTAACGACGGCAAACATATCGCCTGCACCAGAGTCCAGACTGTTCTATAAATAGCCGCAGACGCCAAGCACGGCCGACATAATATTCTGCCATGGAATGGCGCAATCTACAGTGCCCCTTTAAGTGTTTATCCTCAAAACACTTCTAACATTTTGGTTTAAATCACTCAATTAAACAATTCAGTTAAGTTTGAAAATAAAATAAACGAAGTGGTTATTCGTAAAATAAATCTGTCAAAATAATTGCATGCCATTGCCAATGCCGGGCATTGCCACTGGCACTGACATTGCCACTGGCACTGACATTGCTTTGCCTTTGTTTTCATTCAAGCATTGGCATAGTCCTAGCATAGACATAGGTCATAGCATAGCCATAACCATAGGCTAGCTACTCATTGTGTCATAGTCATAGTCCCCATAGACATAGTCACATACTCATACCAAAGTCTGCAAAGTCAAAGACAAAGAGGGTAAAATAATTGTTTTACACTCTTTGCCACTTGGTCATACCTTTTATGAAACCTTTTAAGAGGGCTGCTCAGTCACTCTGGGGCGCTGCTCTCCTGTCGCCACAGGCACAGCCACAGGACTTGAACTTAACAAGATTTTAACAAGATTGCCATCCAGAAAATTACTCTGGATGGCAGTTGGACAAGGAAGCCTTTTGGCTTATCGAGAGTCCAATACTTTTTATCTACATGTATCCCGCCTTTTTAAGGTGTGTGTCGATTTTATTTTTAAACATATTCACGCTACTAGCACCAACACAATCAGGAGATAATCTGTTCCATTCATTTACAGTCCTTTGTGAGAATGAGAACTTTCTTATATCTAATCTACACTGCTCCTTTACTAATGTAGCTTCATGTCCTCTGGTCCTTCTATCTTTCTTAACTGAGAAAAAAAAAATTCTATCAATATTTTCATAACCATTCAATATTTTAAACACTTCTATGTGATCTCCTCTCAATCTCCTGGTCTCTAGTGTTGTTAAACCACATTCTTTTAGGCGTATTTCGTAACTAAGATCCCTCAGATTTGGTATCATTTTAGTCGCTCTCCTCTGTACTCTTTCTAGCATATCTATGTCCTTCTTGCGATATGGCCTCCATGCTTGTATACAATATTCTAAATGAGGCCTCACTATTGTTTTGTACAGCGGTACTATTAATTCTTTTTTCTTATACGCTAAATTTCGCCTAATTAATCCAAGGATTTGATTTCCCTTTGACGCTGCAATTCCGCACTGCTCTGAAACCTTCATATCAGCACTAATGGTTAACCCTAAGTCCTTTTCTTTTACAGTAGTACTTAGAACAGTACCCCCCATTTTATATTTTACCTCTTCATTCCCATGACCTGTGTGGAGGCATTTACATTTCCCAAAATTGAACAGCATTTGCCACTTTTCAGACCATTTGATCAACCTATCAAGATCATCTTGTAAATGCTGTCTGTCTCCATCATTTTTAATCCTTCTAAACACTTTTGTATCATCCGCAAATTTTAACACCTTGCTTGTTATATCATCGTCCAAATCGTTGATATATATTAAGAATAATATAGGTCCTAGTACTGATCCCTGTGGTACCCCACTCAATACCGATTTCCAGTTTGAAGCCTCCCCATCAACTACTACACGTTGTCTTCTGTCATTCAGCCATTTTTCTATCCAGTTTATTATACCATTTCCTATGCCATGGGCCTTTAGCTTAAGGACTAATTTTTGATGTGGTACTTTGTCGAAAGCTTTTTGAAAATCTAAATAGATGATATCTACTGGTGATCCCTCATCTACCCACCTAGTGATGTCTTCCAAAAAACATAACATATTTGTTAAGCATGACCTCGCTTTTAAAAACCCATGTTGAGATGGGTTTATCAAGTTATGTTTAACAAGAAAATCCACCATGTGATCTTTAATTAGTCTTTCTAATAATTTGCAAATCACTGATGTTAAACTCACTGGTCTATAGTTCTCTGACTTGTTTCTCGAACCTTTTTTAAATAACGGTATAATGTTTGCCTCTTTCCATTCTAAAGGAACCACTCCCTCTTCCAATGACAAATTGAAAACTGTTGCAAGCGGTGCGCTAATTTGTTCTACAATTTCCAATAGTAGTTTGGGCGGAATCCCGTCCACTCCAGGTGATTTATTATCCTTCATAGCCCTTATTTTCTTAGCTACCATTTCCGAGGTTACAACTAACTGTCCTAAATAGTCTGAATCTGCCCCCTTGAACTTAGCCTCTGGTACTGGCAGTGAACTAATATCTTCCCTGGTAAACACTGAACTAAAATACTCATTCAGGTCTTCTGCCATTAAGAATCCCTCTGATATTGTATTTCCAGCACTATCTTCTAGAGGACCGACCTTATCCTGAACTTTCTGTTTGCTTCGAATATACGCATAAAAACTCTTACTGTCATGTTTTATATTACTAGCAATTTTTTTTTCATAGCTTCTCTTTGAATTTCTAATTTCAGCTGTAGCTTGATTAAGTGGTTCTTTATAAATGTTGTAGTCTTCATCATTTCCAGTACATCTATATGACTTCCACATCATTTGTTTATACTTAATTTTTCTAATGGCTTCTTTCGATAAGTGTTTCTTTTTAGACCGTTTCCCTTGTTTTTTGAAAGGTACAAATTTATCGACTATGCACTTAATTTCACTATTTAAGATGTTCCAGCATTCGGTTGCTGTCTTATTCTTCAGTGTGTTATTCCAGTCTATCTTTGCTAAATATTTCCTCAAAAGGTCTCGAAAGGTGGCAGCTTGTGAGATGAGAGTGACGTCATGAGTTGCGCGTGACTTGGATAAAAGTAAGGGAGAGTTGCGGTGGTCGTCAACCTCACTCTCTCGTCCTGGCCTATCTGGATCCAGTGGCAGGACAGAGTCGAGACAGCTGGAGATAGGACAGGATGCAGTGGATGACCAGGGCATCCTTTGGCTTTGTATCTTCCCTCAGCCATCCGTATGTGTAATAAGATCCCCGACAAAGCTTCCTCGGCCAGCACCCTCACATCATCGACACATGACACAGCTTTCGAAGCGGCAGTAGAGGCGTGGGTAAAAAATACCACCTAGAGTAGACGCACCCTCTTAAAAAAACTCAAAAATACTATTTTATCAACCCTTTTTAAACTGCGCATGCGCGCAACTGTGGAATATTCTTCTGCATAGAAGTAACCAGAAGACTGTGAAGAAGAAGCTTTTCGCGCTCCACAGCGCATGCTGGGAACAGCGAAACCGAGGCGCGGTAAATGGAGCAGTCCGTGGTGAAGACGTTGCCGAACAAAGACGTTGTTTTTGACAAACTAAGCTATGAATAATGTGGTTGGTAAACATGCACGTGATTAAATATATCACATGGAACATCTGCATGATGAACTACAAAAATGAAAACCAACATTACGCAACTTGCATATAATAATAACTGTGCGTGACTCGACTATTTCAAGTATTTGCGTTAGCGAGTAGCGTCTCTTCGACTTCGGCGACGGCAACGCAATTTCGCCGTTTCAAAATTGTAATAACTACACTCGAACAACGTTTCGAACAATTTGTTTGTACAAATGTGTTTATATATAAGGTAGAGATTTAGAATATGAATATCATGGAAGATTTTGTTATTAAAATTATGAATTTTGTACCAGCGTGGAAAAATCTGCATAAATTTGTTACAAGCATTAGCATGTACAATCACTAGGTGGCAGCACAGTTTTGCAATGGCCCGCATTGGCAGTGAAGTGATACATGACATGCCAGGAGTCAAGATGGGAAAGATAAGATACAATAGAGTGTCTGCAAGCGCCCTGATCTCGAAACGTATCGCCATCCCGATCGCGCTGCATGTACTACGTCATCGCTTTTTTGCGTGAATGCTGAATGCGATCGGTTCAGAGTAGATCGGATAAGTAAATGACTAAATCCCCATCTACCCAGACTTTTAATTGCTGTTATGTTTAATGAATCCGAAAAAATGATATTTTAAAAACTTGTTTCAGCATAGCCCTCGCCTTGGCTTTGATACGCGATAGGAGTATGAACCCGACAAATACAAGACATCGAAGGCATGAAGCAACGAATAAATTAACAGATGGCCAGAAATTAATGCAAACTTTCATGTAAACAATTTGTACATGTGTGTTATTCCAATAACCATTTCACATTTCTTGTGGAAATGAATTGAGTTGAAGTGTTTTAGTAGTTGTACACAACTTCTTAAAATTAATGTTTTACTGATTTTTTATTAATTTATTCAATATAAAAATGTAAACTTATAGAAACTTACATAAAATATAAATACAGAGTACATGATATAATTGTTCTTATTTTATTATTATATTTATATTACCAGGTATAAGGATGACACAAGAAAGAGCAAGCACATATTTCCATTGTGGTCTTTGGACAGACACATACAAATACATGACACAGCTAGAAATTATGAGAAAACAACAAAGACTAAAACAACAATACTAAATAAAATAATAAAAATAAATAGATATACTAAAAAGGAGAGAGAGAGATTACCTCCTGAGTATTAAGTAATTTGAAAACCTACTACTAGATATACATAATACCAATTATAAATGTAAATACTTACAAAAAACTGTTTCACTAGACATTTAAAACTGATTCTTATTCTGAGCACCTTGTATGCTATATGGCAATTCATTACATGTCTGTATACATGTATAGTAAAAAGTGTTACCAAATGATTTAACATATGGCACATGAAGAGACAAAGCACTATTTTAGTGGAACTTCTTTTTACATGTTCCACAATGTCAAACCTAATATTTTAATGTTGACATGTGTTATAGGCTGAACCCAATCCTTTGGCGAGTGTTATTGGCAGAATCATAAGTAAATATTTATTAAAAACGAAACGGTTTTGAGTGGGTATATTAGTTTCCTCATCATCCAGTAGAAGGTACCATCAGCGAAGATTGGGATACGTTGGTGCATGAAACGCCGCATTGCAGACACTCCATATGGTTATGTAATTCCAACAACCGATCCCGATTGCATAGCGGGATCGGGATACATTTCGAGATCGGGGTACTTGCAGACAGGTACTAACCAGTCTGTTCCCCTGCTACCAACTCACAAACTCTCACACAGCTACATGTAAATTTCACACACATTGATCCTTTCAAAAAACAATTATCAGACAGGCTTGTATTCATGTGTTGATAAATGTCTTCATAATTATGTACCCGTGGAATCCATGAGGTTGTTCTTACCATTGTCAATGTCGGTGATGCTGTACGTAAAATGTTCGGTGGAAATTTGGCCAAAATTTATATGACTAAGTGATGCCACCTGGTGTCCTGCTGGGAAACTGGGGTGCTGCCATCTTGTGTCCCATTGGGAAATAGATTTCACACATAATATGCATATTTTCTACTTTCGTGTGACAACCAACAATTTGTTGGGATTTACCATTATGAACAGCTTTATTTATATTTACAATTTAATCATTATTACAGCTGTAGTATAAATGTTCAAAAAGGTTTTCCACATCCATCGGATCTTCCTACTTGATATAACAGTGGTTTCAGTTGAACCGCAGGTGCAAGTTTACAACATTGTACCGTCCATTAAAGCATCAAGTTGTGGAACATCCCAGGTGCTGAAAGTCTGCCCGATCCCCGCAGATTCGTATCTGTGTGTTTATTGTAAGACATGAGATCAGTTTGTCCAATTTGCTCTGTAAGAAAATTACAAACGGTTTACGTTTCTTTCAGAGGAATCAGACAATTCCCTGCTGTCTAGCTCTATGGAAGAATGGCGTCAGCTCAATTCTGGTTTACCCCACGCACATGGTATAGTGCCAATGAAACCCTCACCCAGGTACTAACCAGACAGTTGAAGGTCTGATTACGTCCAGGTAAGCCCACACACCTGCCAGCCATATGCACCTGTCACAGGTATTTTAACCTTTACCTGACTGTATTGTCTGGCTAAAAGGAATCGCATTGATTTTATATGAGTTATAAAAAAGAAAATAATGCATTTAAAAGCCGATATTTTTCTAAAGCAGATGTGTTACTTGCACAGTTGAAAAATCTATGCATGGTAATGTTATAATAAACAGCTGTGCTTAATTGGTGAAGAACTCGGTTGTGATTTTATGCCGTAGTGTGTATAGCTGTTGTTATGCCAGATAAATAAGTATAAACAGCTTAACTCTACACTACAAGTATGACACCAATCATTACAGTCAAAAGGGCGTAAAATAATGCGTAACACGGAGTGAAGTAGTTTGTGGAATGACAATTACATTTACAACGGATACAAATAAAAACAGACACACCTAAAGGAAACAGTTGAAGAAAGTCATAAATCAAAGCCACAATGACAGGAGTGATCGTCTTCTATCATGGTCGGATGTGGTTTCTCATAATGTTCAGAATGCGTACACATGCACGCATGTGGTGATTCTGTGCAAGTATGCCTGCTGGTGTTTACTGAACATTGTTCTTCTCTTTGTGTCTAAAGTCCAGGGTGAGGCTGTTGTAGATATTGGTTTTTACACAGTAGTGGATATTTGTATATGAAGTTTTGATGCATAAATTGCAGCATGGCTGAATGCTTCCCAGATAAGTCGAGATGGTTTGTGATTGAAAAGGTCTGCCAGAGAGTAAAGTGTAAAGTGCTTTGAGCAGCCCTAAGGACTGGATACTGCGTTATATATAATAACTTACCTTTACTTTTTTAGTTTTACAGAGCAGCTGTATCTGACTCCGAGTGCAAAGAAAGACCCTAAAACATCTTGACTGGATTTATTTGCATGTACACTTTTGTATACATTTACAAATATACAAAACAATAACATTTTTATTATTATAATTTTTTATACATATGTGTAAGAAAACAATATGTTATAAACTGGGTCTTGTTTCACATCGGATATCAAAGTTATCTGTTTATTTTAAGGCACATTTAATCCATGGGTAATTCTTTGTACACTGTACCGCCATAAATAAATCATGTTTTGGGCATTTAGCAAACTCAGTTTTATGATGATCCAGTAAGAATTAACCATATTTTGGAGTTGTTTTCTGAAGTCTCGGTTCAAGACAGGTGATTGATGGAAGACATTTTGTCAATTTGGCTTGGAAAAGCAATCACTAAAACAAAATCTTTCAGGCTTAAAGAAGAAATATGTTAGAGTTAGCCCAGACTGATGAAATGTATGTTTGCCAGGGAGATCATCACTCTGCAATTGCTGAAGTAGTACTTTTTCCACAGTACATCTTGGTGCTATTTCATACTACATTTGACATTTTCACTCACGATAATGAGATCACCCTGGCTATGACCGCGATCAGGTTTTTATCCCCACCTGAAACTACGACGCATAAAAACATAAACTTGGCTGTCAGAGATAGATCAATGTGTTTGTTCCTATTTATCTGCCATTCCAGAGCTCGGCATCACGTCTGAATTTGTGAATATCAGTCTACGTCTGTGATGGCTGAAATGTATTGGATCGTTTTTTTTTGTAAAATCATGCTGTGTAGTAAAACTGTAATATTTACTTCAGCACCATAACTAAGATAATTTGACTGTTATGTGTTGACTTTGATTGTTTTGACTTGACAGTTGAATGTAATGTTTGAAATAGGTTCATAATTTCATTGTGGAAAAAGTACTATATCCCTCATTGGTAATTTATTGTAGTCATATTCCCGTAGTTTATAACCTTGGATATGTCCAATAAGTGTAACTCATGGAATGTCGTGCTAAGAATTATACAAGAGTAAATGTTAAGCATTGGTTTGGCTTCAACAAGATCTTTTTTTCACAGCTGCCTGCATTCCAGATTTTACCTTAGGATTTATTATTGAGTCTAGGTAAACATGTTTTCTGCACTCTCAGACATGCATGTGATACCTAAATCTATCAAATTTTAATGACGTGTGTGTCACTGTGTGTGTCCCTGTGTGTGTTACTGCATGTCACTGTGTGTGTCACTGTGTGCCACTGTGTGTGTGTCACTGTGTTTATCACTGTGTGTGTCACTGTGTGTGTCACTGTGTGTGTCACTGTGAGTGTGTCACTGTGTGTGTCACTGTGAGTGTGTGTGTGTCACTGTGGGTGTCACTGTGTGTGTCACTGCGTGCCACTGTGTGTGTCACTGTGTGTGTCACTGTGTGTGTCACTGTGTGTGGTACTGTGTGCGTCACTGTGTACGTCACGGTGTGCGTCACTGTGTGTGTGTGTATGTCACTGTAGGTCACTGTGTGTCACTGTGTGTGTCACTGTGTGTCTCACTGTGTGTGTGTCACTGTGTGTGTCACTGTGTGTGTGTCACTGTGTGTGTCACTGTGTGTCATTGTGTGTGCATGCATGTACGGGTGCAGGTGGGCAGGCAGATGCCGATGTGTGATAGTAAATAGGCAACACTTCTGAGAGGCAAGTATAACAAATGTGGATGTGTATTTCATGTGACGCTACAATTTGAAAAGCCTAGGCCATGCACGTATTGCATAAGTTGCATATTAGACTTGCATGCATGTGTGTGTGTGTGTGTGTGTGTGTGTGTGTGTGTGTGTGTGTGTGTGTGTGTGTGTGTGTGTGTGTGCATAGATTTATAATAGAATGTTTTTTTGATAACTGGTAGTGTTCCTGTTTTCTATTTGCCTCAGTAGATGGAGGATCTATATCTCTGACTTCCCATAATATGTTTATGTTTCATCCCACTCTAAATGCATGACTACAGAATTACCTTCCAAATCCAATTACCATGATAAATGCTACTTTAATGGAAACCGTTCCAACTAGGCAATTTTCCAGTGGTGCACCAAAGCCTGTAACGTTCTTGGATCCTGAGCTTTAAGGTTCTTTTAAGTAGTGGTTAAAAAAACTTCTGGAAATCTGGAAACACTGAACTGTTGAATCCTGCACTCCAGCATCTGTGGCTTATTCTGTAAATGTCTATGTTCCCACGCATCCAACATCTCTTCTAAATATACACAGCAAGGAATGAAAGCTAAAATCCTATACAGTGTACTGGTGAATGGTGATATAGATTCTTTAAATGGAAAGTAACTTTTCTCTGTCTTAATTGACATGTTGCCTAGCAACAAGATCCATCAAGCCATCGAAATGGATGCTGAACATGTGCAGCTGTTGGACATTCTGTTATATAATTTGTTGAAATTATTTCTCAATATGTTTTTTTCATTTTTGACAAAAACAAAGTTGTTGAAGTGAGAACTGCATGCAAGAAAGATTGACTTGGCAGATGTAGCCCTTGTAATGTAACGCATGTATGTAAACATGTTTAGTAGGCAAAGCATGACATAGGGCATGCACATATTATAATTGGGATGTCCTTAAAGTTTGCACACTTAAACATTTCATCAACCGCTGGTTTACTTCTTTGGAATTCAGTTACTAAATGTTGAAGTAAATAATTAAAAAGTAATATTGTCTTCAGAAGAAAATCAGTCTTTATTTTGCTAACTTTAAATTTAAATCTTATTGATCAATAATTTAAATTGGTGTAATTAGAAGTCAGAACAGTCCCTGTAGACCTACCTTCTTTAACATTTAAAGTGAGGTTGTTTTTTGTTTTTTATATTAATATAATTCAGACTAGAATAAATTGGTTTTAATAAGTCTGAAACAGTGTTTCACAATTATAATTTTTCTTATGCAAAATGCAAACAAATTGTAAAAGATTAAATGTCGGTATAATGGACACTGGGTATTATGACAAAGCTCTTTGATGTTCAATTCCCACATTGAAGACAACCAGTTCGGAAAACTATTAATAATTACCACCCTGGCTGATTCCGGGCAATAAACAAACTACCTCCCTATAACAAGATTAACTAACAAGATTAATTAACATTTAAAGTAGGGTGACTAATCCATGACCATGGGTAACCCACTGATTTATGTATTCCTGTCACAAGAGTGCAGAAATAACTTAATTAATCCACATTCTGCAATCATTTAAGTGTACAGACAACCTTGTCGCTCTCATTACATTTGTACACTTTGCTACTTTGGTTTGTTGGAACTTGGAAAACTGTGCTTGCATTTGTTCGTACAGTTCAACCTCACTATTAAGGTCACCCTCACAACTGGGCAAAGTGACCTGAATAGCGAGGTGACCATTTTAGCGAGACTAATTTTGTATACTTTACTGTTACAAAAATATTTGGGATTTTACCAAGGTGACCTTAATTGTGAGGTGATCATAAAGCAAGGTTCAAATGTAGTTTGTTTAAAACCACACCTGGAGTTATTGTGAGATGTGTTGTAACAGAGGTCGCAGCACAGTTAACCTTCTGGTTATGCTGCACATAATATGTGGGACATAGAAAATGGGGATATTTGACATTAAAAAAACTTATAAATGTGAACTGAGTGCAACAGATCAGGCATACATTAGCAGGTTTAGTGGCAGAATACACTGGCAGTGAAATTATGAATATTTGTATGTGTAATTGGTAGAGTGATTGTTGTCATTTGTATTCACACTTATAGCACATATGTTTGCAGAATGACATGGCTATTTGGTCAATATTGACCAGCATCAAACATGTATGCACCTTAAAAGAGCTGGATGTATGTGATTTTGACAACGTTTTACCAGCATATCCATGACATAATGGCAGTGGTTGCGAAAAAAGTTTCAACATTTTCTCATCTTCAGTTTTCTTATAATCTAACAAGACATTAACATGGCCATCATTGGAAAATCAGCTGTGTTCTGTGCCCTTGAATAGCTCAGTAAAGTCACACCGAAGGTGTCACCTGTTGACAAACACCGGTGCAAACGTCCTAATGACATTGATAGCCCAAGAACAATAACAGCTGGTATCTGGTGAGAGCTCTGCTGGATGGTGTTGGTGTATACCTGTCATAAACAGGCATTTCCCGAACACATGGCGTGGAATGGTTGCTGCCATTTACATCACTAGTCAAGGATAATTTATTTCGGACAGAAGACAGTGGCCACACTCTGCAGCACTTGGGTCAGTCTGGAGTAGAATCTACAGCATAGTTTACCTTCTCGTTCAAACTGAGACTCCTTAAATCCCCTCTGTGCTAATGACACCCACTATGTGCATTGTACTTTAAATTGACACCCAGTGGCTAATTAAGATAGTGCTCTCACTGTTACTTCTTTCTCTTGCCTTACTCTTCATAGCATATTCTGTGTGTATTGTCGAACCTCACTTTATGGTCACCTCTGTAATACAGCCACCAGTTAAGGTCAGCCTGGGATAATCCCAAATTATTTCCAAAGTAAGATGTAGGAAATTAATCCTGCTACATACCTGTAATACGGTCACCTCACTATTAAGGTCACTTGCTCAGTCCCAAGAGTGATGTTATTAGTGAGGTTCCCCTATAGTTGGTTGTAGTGGCATGGTGATATTGGTGTTTTAAATTAGTTATTTAATTCTTTATTACACAAACAGAATTTATCATACGTACCCTTGTGATCTAAAAAATATGTTTTAGTTGTTTTTTAAATGTTAGTAATTTATAAAATTATGTCTAGCATAAACAGGTAACTATTGTTTTAGATATCTGAAACAAATACTTTAACAACAAATCTGAACATTGATGATAAATTAGTTTTTTATTTCTAAAAATACTTTTAAATGCATTCATGATGATTAGTAGTGTTTTTCTGTCTAACTGTGTAGCTGCTAGCAGTTTGGGGTGCTTTGTTGTAATTTTGCTAGGTGATGAAAGGAGACGTTTTCAGTCATGCGTGCAAGAGCTAGTTGCGGCTGAGTGTGCACTGATCACTACAGATTGAATGCAGATACTGCAGGGATAAATAAATAAATCAATCACAAGATGTCTGGTGTGTGATAAGATTGTTCTGACATAATTTGAGTAGTGCCCGATGTGAATCCTGCACCACTGTGGAATCAATATTATGTTATGTCTGCTTGGCTGATACCAAGCCCGCTGTGTAAGCATATTAATCATGCTAGACACCTTGATGGTCCTGAACCTTGTAAGACGTTATGCGTGTAACATTTCCAGTAAGTCGCTTCCCCACTGAGGTGGCGTAAGGCAGAGCTTCGGATGTGCCAAGGTGAGGCGAACGGGGGTGGAAAGATATGCCCCAGGGCGTCGCACACTTAACAACATAGTGACGTCAGACAATGCAGTCCCCCCAGTGCACCTGCTAGCCGTGTGTTCCTTGTTAATAGGCCTACTGAGTACTTTCACTGGCGTGTGTCGACTGCAGCATAAACCACAAGACTCATGCCTGGCTTGTCGGCAGAGGAGGGTGTTTTTCGCTGTCGTCCCTGCAGGGTTCTAGGTGGAGGCGCCATCTGTGTTCAGGTGGAAACATCCACGCCTGAGTGACTTGTGGGAGGGCTGTCCACGAGGCACAGATGCCACTCGTCAGTCGCGGTGATGAGTACCGGATGTTTCTGGATCACCCGCCGACGGTATCTTCCCTGGTGGGAGCATCTTGCACTCATGTTCGTGTCGCAGTTGGCGCCAGAACGCATCCATAACAAATTTCGTAATGTCACGTCTTTTGGAAGAACTTCTGCTGGTGAGTGTCATTTCCATTGTTAGTCTGTATATGTTGAGATGATCGCAAGTTTATAATTTCCTTACATTTTAGTTTATTGAAATGAAGGGAAACCTAAACAAATAAAACGAACTAAAGGGTTGATCAGAAGTACCGGTACACTCAGAGATGGTTTTAATTTGATTGTCCTCATGTTAAATATTAATATAAATATATAAGCCCGGCAAAAAAGTATGGTCATATTTCTGAGGTGGTCTTTATACTGAGTGCATAGTCAGTAATTAGTGTTACATTCCACCTTAGCCGCTGCAGCTTCCACTGTGTTACTGTTGATGTTGTATTTGGTTAGATAACGACTATATGGGAATCTGATGGCCATATATATTTTTTTCATTTTCATGTGATCATGCACTTATTCGAGATACTTCCATCTTATATATATAACTTAAGCAAAATTGATTGGCAACCAGGAATGACTATGTAGATAGCTGTGTTTATTTTGTAATTGTGATACTTCCATCAATTGCGTGTGTGTGCGTTTGTGTGCGCATGTGCATGTGCGCGTCTGTGCGTGTGTGCGTGTATGTGTGCAAGCATGTTATATTCCTATGATCAAAGGCACATCTGGGAAAAATTATGTTTTATCAGTCCAACTGACTGCATTTACTCAAAGTAGTACATTTGCATGTTTGAGACAGGAAACCAGATGGCCAGCTATCACATGTAATACATATTATTGGATTGATAGTAGACTGCACAGATCAAGACTGCACCGGATAATGTAAGAACATTGTCAATTGGAGACCATCAAATACATTGAAAACACATGGCAGCATCACTATCATATCAGTTAACGATTGTAAATTAATAAATATTAGCATTCATATTTGGCTATAAATGTACATTTCAATGCAAAATTTGTTATTAAATTGACCACAAAATGTCAATAGATCAGTTTCAATTCCATCTTTGACAAAAGGTGTAGACAAAACGATATCAGAATTAAAAACCAAACTGGTAGTAATATTTCTAAACTTAAAATAAATCATTTTATCTTTATATGTTTTGTATTTTAATGTCAAAAACAGTAACAGTAATAGGTGGATTGCGTAATTCGTTGACAGTGATAAAATGAAGAGCCCTCAGAGGCATTTAAAGAGTGAGATGGCAACACTCATAGGATGTCACCCTGCTGGATATCTTTATGTGAGGTGCGTGCGTTAGTGCCAGAATTGGAAAACAATGTTTTATGCAAATGTGTAGAGTTTTTGAAGCTGCCAGTAGGTGTAGTCGGGCAGCATAATGGCTCGTTGATGACAGCAACGAGTTATCATTGCGTGATGTCACACATGGCATCTGGTCTTTACTTGTTCGCTGTGATGCCCTACACAGTCGGTGGAAGTTCCCGCGCCTATGTGTCTTGCTGTTACGGCGCGTTATTGTTACATTGATGGATGGTTGATAAAAAATGTGATACTTGAAAGTTTGTGAGGAGGAGAATTTTGAATGCCGTACACAGTTTGAGGTGGTCTGTTATTGGGTTCATGCAGTGTGAAAAGCGCTGCCAAATTAGGAATGTATATGGGTGGTATGGAATATCATGCAGTTCCATGGCTGTACTGTAGAGATGCATAAATTAGTGCATATCGTTGAACCATTACTCTGAAGTAAATGACAGGTGTGATTCAACAGGAAGTGGAAGTTGGTGGGAGGTGGGATTTGGAAAGGTTTCAGGATTTGTGGGATGTAGGATGTGGTCTCTAAATAATGGTGTGACATGGGAAGTTGTCCCACAAAACATGTGGGAGATGAGAGGTTGGCCCCAAAAGATGTGGGGTATGGTATGTTGGCCCCAAAACATATGGGAGAGGAAGATTGGACCCAAAACAAATGGAAGATGGGATTTTGATCCCAAAAACATGTGGGAGATGGGAGTTTGGCCCTAAAAAAACTTTTGGGAGATGGGAGGTTGGCCCTACAAACATGTGGGAGAGGGGAGGTTAGCCCCAAAAACATGTGGGAGATGGGAGTTTGGCCGTAAAAACTTTTGGGAGATGGGAGGTTGGCCCCCAAATCGTGATAAATTGGAAGTTGGCCCCAAAAACATGTGGGTGATGGGATGTTGGCCCCAAAACATATGGGAGAGGAAGCTTAGACCCAAAACAAATGGAAGATGGGATTTTGACCCCAAAAACATGTGGGAGATGGGAGTTTGGCCCTAAAAACTTTTGGGAGATGGGAGGTTGGCCCTAAAAACATGTGGGAGAGGGGAGGTTGGCCCCAAAAACATGTGGGAGAGGAAGATTGGCCCCTAAAACAAGTGGAAGATGGGAGGTTGACCCCAAAAACATGTGGGAAATGGGAGTTTGGCCCAAAAAAACTTTTGGGAGAGGGGAGGTTGGCCCCAAAACATATGGGAGAGGAAGATTGGCCCCCAAAACAAGTGGAAGATGGGAGGTTGACCCCCAAAACAAGTGGAAGATGGGAGGTTGACCCCAAAAACATGTTGGAGATGGGAGGTTGACCCAAAAAACATGTTGGAGATGGGAGTTTGGCCCCAAAAACATGTGGGAGATGGGAAGTTGGCCCCAAAAACGTAGGAGGTTGGCCCTAAAAACATGTGGGAGATGGGAGGTTGGCCCCAAAAACATGTGGGAGACGGGAGGCTGAGACCCCAATCACACCCCGTCAGTAATAATAACTTGTCTATATTTTACACATTGGTATTGAGGCCAGACAGCCCAGGTTAAATGGTGTTTTTTGACAAAAAATACTGAAAATGGTTTTCTGCCAGATTATTATACCTTTGTATGCATACTATCAATAAAGTTAATTTCTATGACAATTACGTACCTCTAAGTGAGTTTTAATCATGAATCAAGCAAGTCGATATCATGTAATGAAATCCATTATACAATCTTTGACAGCCATTTTCTCAAAAACATTTTTCTTCAAATTTTTGCATTTGGAAACGGGATATCTCTTGGAATAATTATGCTATATAAATAATGTTTTCAGTGTTGCATTCAGCATATTCTACTGTGTGCAATGATCAGACACTTTTTTAAATCATGAATAGTTTGAAAAATATAGCCATATTTGTTGCCAAAAAACAAGATTTTTTGTATTTTACCAACAAATTATTTAAAAAATAAAAACAACATTTCAAAAAATGCTCTGATCATTTCGCAATAGAATCTATAGAGAACATGGATTTGCAAGAATTATAACTATATATGGATTCAATAAAAAATGGCAGTGTTTCCAAATTTGCCAATATTTGCTCAAAATGGCAGCCATTTTGTTTGTTACCATGGAAACGGGGGTCTGGCTGAAAAAAGTTCAATATATATTTTACTCTGTAAGACCCATTTCATGCATTGGGCAGACAAAATTGAACTGTGCACAAATAAAAAAATAATCCTATCTATACCTGCCATGTCTGGCCTTAACATCAGCTGCTTACTGCGGAACTGAATAGGCAAACCACATCTGGTTGTTCTCTGTGGAGCTCTGGAAAAACTACAATTGTTGTGGTTGAAGGTTTGGCTGTGTTATATCATACCCACACATATACACATTGTCACGGTGGATACCAAACATACAGGATGTTGTCATTCCTAGGTGTTGTAGCTCATTTATCTTTTCATGTAACTCGTGGTTGCATGTTCTGCATGTTCAGAAATGTGTTATTTATTTTTTACAAAATACTACAAATTCTTTGCTTGTGTGTTGCAGCAGGTGTATTGAAAACAGAGCCATACTGTGGCATGATTGTCACCCATAAGGGGTCGTGTCAGAAGGAGTGATAGTTTACCCTGTTAAATCTTTGACCCCACAACCTAATAAATTTGGTATTGTTATTATTATTTATATCATATAGGTGCTACAAAAATGGTGGTGAATATACATATTTATTTAACCTTTCTTGGTGCAAAAGAGTAGTTTGCTGAAATTATAAACAACACATAGAGAGAAAGGCAAAGTGAGCATAATTTAAACATTTTAGTATTTTGTTTTTATTGGTATTGTAACTAACATTTCTATAGTGGCTGTATCTGGGACCAGCCCATTCATGAAAGGTAGGAGGTTGACCCTAAAACAGATGGGAGATGGGCGTTTTTTTTAATCCACATCAAAATATTTCTATTTTTGAATCTTTAATACTGTAAAACACCTGGAGAAATTATGGATCTATTACAATATCATATACGGCTGTACATTGGACCCTGGAGAATAGTTTGGGTCTGTCATCTTATCATATGTAATTACCAGTCTACATGCCACAAAATTGCATCCAGTATGTTTTTATTCCTTGGAGGTAGTTATCGTGCTTGTATCATCTGTGGCGACTTACAAGCCATTTGTTGTCAAGTACTGCCGCCAGCCGAGTTCAGATATGAACCTCCGAGGTGTTTGTTGTCAGTGCAACACCTCCCAATTACTTGCAATGAAGAATACTTCGCCAGCTGATCATAAACAAACATAGTTGTTTGGCTGGCGTTATTGCGAGGAATTTCTGATTGGCATAGCTGTTGCGTCAGTACAAGTCAACATGAGTAGATAGTGCATTCGCACTCCGCATACAGGAATGTGTCTGATGTAATATTGCCTCGGATTGTGATGTGATCCCATTCCCTGTAGCATTTTTTTGGTTCATGGATACATCTAACGCCCCGTGTGACAAGGGATAGACCTCTGTTTTTTCTGATCAGTCGTGTAGGTTGTTTTGTTGCAGGGGTGTTGCTGTGTTGAGAACTGTGCTTTAAGACACTGGTGTAAGCTGCATTGCAACTTGTATTTAAGCATCACACTAGTAATTGGACAAGTAATATAAGTATCACATCACACTTCTTCCCCTTTATTAACATGTTTTCAAAATTGTATTGTCATTTTTATATTACTTGTATATGCTTGATTCCCATAATGATGGGGATTTGTGTTATTTTTATATTATAGTTAATGTAATAATAACATTAGTTGTTTGCAGTTGTTGCAGATGAATTAATCTATTCGTTCATTGAAGGATGTTTTTCATGTTTCATATCATGAACCCAGGATAAAGTTTGCGGTTGTCATGGTAGTTGTACGTTGGTGATTTTCTTGTCTCATATTCCCAATAGGAGCAATTTCTCCATGCAATGTGGCACGTGCGATTTTCTCGTTGCGTAGATATATATCTTTGTTAATCAGTACTGTACAGTATTCACAATGATAGGAGACTGATACATCTACACACAACTCAGATTGTTAGTATTTATATAAGATATGTGTGTATCTGGTATTACACGCTAAAGTTAGGTAGAACAAGCCACATATAGATTGTTAGTCCGATATTACAATATTACATGCTAAAATAAGCTAAGCCAAAGCCACATATATATATATATATGTATTAGATATATATATATATACAGATTGTAGTGTTGTACATGTGTAACCTTGAAGGCTGCATTCTCCAAAAAGAAATTGTATACATTTCAATATTAGTGTTCCTTAATTGCCGTATGTACACAGTTTTGTTACATGATAGGCTCGCCACGAAATAACACCTAACACTGTATCTATGAATAACAGGTGTTAACAGTTTCTGTTACATGCTTATGGTCTAGTGCCTGGGATCATTCTGGACCAGTGAAGTACTTGATTGTTAAAGGACATGCTGCCTCTGTTTATACGCCTGGTTCACTCTTTCTTACTGTTTGGTCATGTGTCATCTATTTTTAGAGATCAAAGAGAAATGAGTTAATCTGCATTTAGGCACATAAATGTTTACAAATGTATATATATATATATATATATCTGGGCTCACTGTTACATATTTTTCTTTTAGTCATTCTGTGATGTGATTGTTTTTCCTGGCCAAATTAAAGTTTGGGTGGACAAAATAAAATTTTTGCCAAATTTTATTTTTAAAATGTAATTTAGCCTAACTTCATTTTGGTTAGCTAAACTTGCTTTTAGCCACCAGCTAAATGGCTAATGGTTAGCATTTGTATAGACTATATACAGTTATTAATAGATAAAAAAGAAAACAAAATTAATTGATAATACTACAACTACTAAATTCAATAAGTGTAAATGACATTATAATTGCTGGATGATCCACCAGCAGTTAGCAGAAAATGATGCCTTTCTCCACTGCTCCCCATGAGATGCCTGTTAACATATCTCTTTGTGGCGCTCTGGGTAATGAGACCACAAGTTATAGAGAGCTTCGCGTTAGTCTGAAGACTGGTTTATTAGTATTACTCCCAGTCCTTGCCAGTCTGGACAATTACTTTTCAATTCTTATTGCTTTAGTTCAGTCAGCTGAAAACCAACAGTACCTAGCTTCAATGGCTTAACTGTAGGAGGAAGGGGGGGGGGGCTGTTATAAAGGTCACCTATTGTGTTGATAATAACATAAACTGTCATTGTAGCATGCACTGGTTTATAATATATTCTTAGCACGAACTGCTGACTAATGTGTCATAGAACTCTACACTGGGACAAGTCCACTAGTTTGTTAAAAATAAGCTTTCTGATCATTGTATTAGGTACTGCATGGTTCTAATGTATTGCTTACTAATGTTTAATTGTTCTACTGTTTTTTGGATAGATTAATTCTCCAAGTAAACATTTTAATTATGGAACACATTTAAAATTTTACTTCATCAACTCTTGATAATGATGAAATTTGTATCTGCCTCAACCACACGTGCACGCACGCACGCACGCACACTGCACGCACGCACACATATATACAGGTGATGTGCACCCACTCGGAAGTTTAAGCACAGATTGTTAACAATGTCTGTACAAAGATTTAACCTTAATAGTAAAATGAAAAAGTGACATCAGCTTTAGTGGAAAACACAGACTACAGAATCACAGGAAAACAGACTACACAGACCAATTGTTTTGAGATTTGCATGCCAGGTGCAACCCACCCCACCCCACCCCACCCCACCCCACCCCACCCCAACCACCCCACCCCACCCACCCCCAGCCCCCACCCCACCCACCACACTGTTCTGTACCTGGTCTAACCAGATTTTGTCTCTAATTGACAAGTAAAAGCAGCCAGTAATTTTATACATTTTATCTACAGGCCTCTGGCTATCTTGATAAAGTGCTAATGAATTTGTCTTTATTGCCTCTTTAACTCCATGATGTTAGAAAGTGGCAAAGTAGTAATTAGAAGGTGATGTTGTATACCAACAAGGGTGGAGCAGCATGTCACATATAACATAGGTTATAGTGAAACGGGAAAGAATTATAATGAAGACTTCCTTAAATTAGTCTAAGTGTTGCAGCTACTGATATTAAACACAGTGATCTATCTCAAGGATCTTGTAATGAATGAATCTTGATGTCCAATTCATAATAAATTCCACAAAAAAGTACTTATTTTATACTGAAACTCCATTCTATGTTGCGAATCAACTGGTTTCACCGTTCTGCTGACTTGAAGCTGTCTGGCACTTGGTTTTACGATGCATGTGTCCAGTGAATGTTTACAGGCACATAGATCTTATGACTAGATACAGACTGATCCCTTCACTGCCTTCAGGTATTCTACGGCTCGTCCATCGCTTCCAATCTTCCCTTCCAAGAATCCATGACTTCGATGGATCTGTGCTGCCCAGTGCTGGCTATACTTAGAAATCGAGGAATTTGCCCAAAAAAACAAAAGCTCGGATGCCTATATATAATTACATGTACAGTGGACCTTGTTTATCCATGCAATTTAGTTCCCACTGGTTTTGTCTGGATTAATTAATATGCAATGTCCAAGTGTCTTGAATTTATCACAAAATTGCAGATTATTTAATAAAATGTATTAAAACAACTGAGAGCAATTGTGATTGATCAGGTGATATATAGTTATTAATTTTATTATCGAACAAAAACTGACAATGTTTCATTACATACAGAAAGTCCAGGATACAATGACAGTGTCATGATCAGATGAGGGCACAAGGCCTCACCCAGAGACCCGTTCACCAGTCATGTGGACGGGTAAAAATAGAAAATTGCGTTTTTGGATGGTTTGAAATTCATTGTGGACGGGTCCGCCAGGCTGGCCCTTCCATATCCATCCATGTCATTTCGTTTACGCGGGCCAGCCCATCCATGCCATTTTTACGACATCATTGAAACTGCCACGAACCTAGTTACAAAATCTTTCATGACTGGTTTTGAAAATTGACCACCCAGATCCAATTAAGGCCTCGACTTGCTAGGGTAATTACAACCTAACCTCTAACGGTGGTTACTCGAAAGGCAGCCAACACTTGCGTAGACCAAATAATCCTATGTGAGGTCAACGTCAGGGCGGGAAGATACAATAAGCACTTGCTGATTATGACACGATCTTAGAAAACGGATGGAATTATGCATAATCGACATTTCGAAATTGGATTGAGATTTGTGTTTTCGAACTGAAACTCCGTAAACGTAGAAAGAGTAGAGTCACCAACACCGTAAACGATATGGACTTTATTGACGATATTTTGAAACAAACAAGATTACTACGCAAGGGTATTTGTTTATTTTGGTGGGTTTATGACGCAGGATTTTTAAAACGCGCAAGGCAAATCGTTAAGAGTGTCATGGCACCTGTGTTACCTTGTGCGGGTGGAAGGCGCTAACATAAACAGTTTCGCGATCGTTGTCTGGCTGTTTGCTAAGCACATTGAAGACATGCTAATTAAATTTAATTGTCACATCGTTAGAACACGCATAAGTGTACATATTCCGGTTTTGAACTCAAAACTTGAAGGAATAACAACTGTCTAGGTTACGCTGGCTCAAAATGATATAGCCTGCGTTACGTAGTTCTAACAAATTCAGTTGGATGGCGTCATATATAGCGCTAGCCAAAATGGTTGAAAAAATTTATCTGTGAATCAGCATCAGTGATTTGAACATTCATCATTGTTAATATGATTGCTTGTGTAATTTACTTTTATTAACTTATATATTAAGCATTGCTGCATTAGAAACAACCAGTTATTTATGTTATTGTGTGACAGGAATAATGTTATTATCGCATTGATTTTTATTATGATTGTTATTGTGTTGCAAATATTGCACAAATAAATGTGGTTAGAAAAGTTAACCACACAGTAAAACATACTAAGCAGAGATCACAACATTGTGATATTTTATATATATATATCAGAATATATTATTTTTCAAAGTTAACACTGAAATAAAATATTACTTTTCTGAACACATATGTACTTCTTTTTCACTTTTAAACAGAAAATGCGTCACTTGACATGGAAAATGTGTCATTTGACACAGAATTTGTTTTTTCTGAAACAGAAAATACGTCGTTTGAAACAAAATTAGCCTTTTTCTGAAAAGGAATTTTGAAACGGAATTTGCGATTTTTTTAACGGAAAATCAGTGCCCACTGATATACTCATAGTTGTTCCTTTGTTTTTATAAGTATGTCTTTAATTCTGATGTAAATAAATATACATATTTGTTGTCATACTTATATTGTTATTACTACTTGTATGTTGAACACATGAGATGTGCATTCAGCCATGTGCTCTGCCTTGCCTTCATAAATGATAATGTATGTTTTGTTTATCTTCAAATTTGAATGCACTAAGTATGCTTACAAAAATGTATCATGCAGGTATATATATACTCATAGTTGCTGCTGTGTTTTAAGAAGTATCTCTGTTGTCATATTTATATTGTCATTACTACTTACATTTTTTATCACACTTGAGATATGCATTCAGCCATGTGGCTTGCTTCGTCTCACGTCTAATATAGCATGCTGATCATGCGTCCGATCGCGTGCCTGACTGCGCTTCATAGCATGTGGAAAAAAATTTGATCCTGGGGGCATGATGATGTATTCTGTGATGGACATATCCAGGTCTTTAGTAATCAGACCAGAGGCCATGCCATCAAAAGTGATGCACTTCTCTATAAACAAACATTTTCATTCTGAAACACTTAAAAACAACAACACTGTTTTCATTATAACACATTTTGGTGTTAAGTTTTATGTATTTTAAAGGGAATAAAAACATCCATTGCTTGAATTCATGTTATATTACATCCTGCTATCTATTTCCACATCCGGCAAGCCAAATATTTTTCTGCATTTGTTTAATGTTGTCAAATGTTACATACAATGTTAAACTTTGTGTACACATGGAAAAAGGATTTTAGCTAATGCCTTATTTTTATTTCCTTTAATATATAATTTATACTGTATAACATGATTCTAGATGATAAAAAGGCACAGACAAACTGCTTTTATAGACTGACATTTTCTCCATTTGGCTCGCAGTGTGTTTCCTGTAACTAACCTAAAGTAAGAAAGTTGCATTGATTATTGCCATTGTCTTCCCACGTGTGGCATATTCCATGAATTCTGTATTTAGTACAAGATGTTCTGGGAAAGATGCACCTGGATTATCTCATTTCCAGGCATGAAAAGGTGTGCCATATCAGAGATAAACTTCTGACTCCAACACTTGTCCTGTGAAAAATGTATAAACATAGATTTTATTTTTATTACATTCTGCAGACTGTGTGTATGCATGCGGGCAAGCGTTTGTGTATTGCCTGCTTGCTCGCATGCATGTGTCAATGCATGCGTGCGTGCATTTGTGTGTGCATATGTATGCTTTTCTCATTTTCTATATATACAGTTCAATATATCCAGTGCTCAAGGTAACTTTTCAGTGATATCTACATGTAAGCATTAAATTTCACTGGCCAGTGATTGTATATTTGTGCTGGTAAATCAGAAAACATTGTTGATTTCTGCCTTCCTTTTTGACCCTAATCCTCTTCCTTCCCTATTTGTCATGTTCCATTCTTCCTTACAGAAAACAACAAAATGTTCGAAAAGAACAATTTGTACTGAGTGGGATGAGGTGCTTAGGATGCTGAACCTTTATGCAGGAGAATTGCACTGAAAAAGACCAATGATCTTGCACTGCCATTCCAAAGTTTTGGATAATTTCATCCTCTCCATCAACTTGCATCGGTTCACTTAATTGTATAAGTGAGTGCCTGAAAAATGACAATGATGAGTATAAATGGTCTTCATGCAGTAATTGTAGCATGGTTGAATGCTTCCCATATGAGTCAAATGTGTGTTTGAATCTGCCCAGGGTGAGTTGTAGAGTGCTTTGACTAGATTTCACGCTTACAGGAACATAGAGTACCTTTTTACTGACACCTTTATTACAGGAAGCAGTGGCTATAATGTAGTCTAGACAGACCCTTGTGTGCTGGAGTGACTACATACAGTAACTCTACTAACTAACTGTTAAAGAGCTTTTTTTATCTGTGCCTGGTGTGATGTGAGTAACCCAATAACAGTACACCTGATCATAAATATATCATTTATGCCTGCTTGGTTTGTATGTGTAGGTAGCTCAGTTCATATCAAGCCGGGTCACTAAATTACCATGATTTAGCTGCTGTTGAGATTGTACATAACTACTGCAGTGTTGGATATTTTTTCCATTGGTATGTTGGTGTTAGTGTAAGAGTTTTCAGGATCTGGTGCAGAGTGGAAATGCTGGCTATGAATTTGGAAATTTATCAAACAGTAGAAATATTTCAAAGCTTTTTTCTGCAATCCGGAACCTAATAATGTAATCTGAAATATGATGTTTAAAAAAAAACTGAATAAAATTTGGGGGCACGGGAGGAGTGGGTTGGTACCACTTGTGGATAGTAGCTACCTCCATGACGCTGTTGAAAATCATAAATAAGAAACCATATCACAATATTAAAACTACCTTTAGGTATTTGAAATAGTTACCCTACCAAAAAATCGACAAACAGCCTGGCTTTAAATTGTCATTGATGATTATATATAAAGTAATATATATATATAAATTGTTTTTATGGTGTTTTCCTATATATAGTTATCATAAAACATCATCATGTTTAATATGAATCTTGTATGAGAAACATTCCCTGACCATTAACTTCAGGTGGTGAAAATAAACAGAAAGGGAATAGAATAGGATTGAATAGATGGTATTTAGTGTGGCATTTCATCCAGTGATGGGATTCAGGAGTGATTGCACCCCAAGGCTGCCAAACTCTAAATGCCCTTCTGCCATAGAACTGTCAGTACAATAAACTCTCCTGTTTATTTGGTGCATCCTCCACCCCAGGGGTATGAACAGCTAATCACCCTCTGTTTGACACCTCCTAAGGTGCTCATCAAAATATTTCATGTCTTGTCATTTCATACCTGTGGACAAAAAAACTGAGTGTGAATTCTCAGTTTAACTTATGCGTGTCTTCCAGATTACTAAATGGTAATTAAATATATAGAGTTTATAAATTTAGTTAAATCTTATGATCATAATTCACATGATTAAGGGGATTGAACTATAATTGAAAAGTTCTGTCTCATGCTAAGACAAAGTTCTGAAATAAAAGTAAAAGCAGGATAATGGATAGATAGATCTATAGACTGTTAACAAATCATATCTGTAATTGCATGTGTTCCAGCTGTATGCTATTCTATATCTGGCAGCGGTTTACTCTGGTCACAACCAGGAATCTCTAAACATGTGTGCACCTGGATTATTACAGTGGCTAAGCCATGGACGTAGTGCAAAGTAATCATAATAAATCACACTAATTTCCTAAGTAATTATACTCGTAATCATACCAATAAACGTTAACTGTAGTTGTGGTTTGTGGTGTAATTGCCCCATCTTTGCTAGGTAGATAGATGTGATAGGATTCATTTATGTTATTCATTATTTTATTCTGAATATAGCACCACCCTGTCTGGATCATTCATACGCATGCCAATGCACGCACACACACACACAATTAATTTATGGCTATTCGCATTTTTCTTCTCCCTACAGATGTTGTAGCTGACTGCTTGTGAAAAAAACCGTTCAAGCAGCAGACGAACCACGTTGCACCCTATGGGGCTGTCCATCCCAAGACATTGATGTTTGATACTAGATGAATCTTCTTCATCCCCTTTTTCCCTTATTTTCCACCCTTGTTCCCTTCTATTCCACCCTTCCCACCTTCTGTTTTGCATGCAGTCTTTGTCAGTCTCTACTCACTCATTCTCTATACGTGTCCTTCCCATCTCTGTCTGCTTCCAAATACCGTCAAATTCAGCTGTTTCTTAATGGCAGTATCTTGGACCTCTTAAGTCCCTCATCTTCCTTCTATCGTTTGTGTCATGGCATAATCTTTGAACTCGGTTGTATTCTGCTAACTTCTAGCCATTCATGGTTATCTGTCTGTGCCAATGAAGTTGATGATGATGTATTTTGTTCATAACACATTACAGTGGATATATATATACGTGTAAACATGCCATGAAAAGAAACACTAACAAGAATTTGCAGAAGTACAAATATTTTATTTCCGTTGTGGACCTAGAGTCTTTATTATAATTTAGTTTCTTTAATTTTTAAATTAAACGTTTATCAGCATAAAGAAAACTTTATACAAGTCACAGAGGTTACAGAGTGCAACGGTGTAATTACTGCACTTCCTGGCTCTTTCAAGAACTTGAGGTGTACATGCAGTTATAGAAGTCTGAAATACACAAGGATGCAGGATGTGGAATTATACATAGGGCTTAGCACAATTAGGAAGGAATTAAAGGTTGATTTGTTAATCTCATTACCCTTTGGGGAAGAAAGCACCTAACAGGAACCCTGGGTCAGATGGTGTTGCTAAAGGTCAATATGACCCAAATGAGGTCATAGGTGGGGTCAAGAAAGGTGCATAAATTAATATTTGACTCAGATTTCTGAACTGTGAGTTCCATGCATATTTTGCGATTACTTGTATACATGTTTACAGTAGTGTTGTGAGGAAGAAAAGAGCATTCAAAAAGTAACTGAATAATGAAAGTTTTCCAGGGTAGACTCTTTTTAACAAATTGTTAATCATACCCTGTGACATTAGGCTCACAATTACATTTACTCAAGTGAGTCTAGTTACATATACCATAAAAATGCTTTGATTTGATTTATTCAATATAAGAATATAACATGTCCATACAACAGACATGAATACAAAGTATCCATGAATGTATTGATGATCCGGTGTCTTGGTTATTCATGCTGGGTATATTTACCTCTGAAGAAACATTTTGGTTTTTTAAGTATAATTTCAACCGCATCTTGCGGCCTTCTTCAGCAGACTGAATTTACGGTCATATCGCACGACCGTAAATTCAGTCTGCTGAAGAAGGTCACGACGTGCTGTCAAAATTATACAGAGAAAAAACAAAAAAGTTTCTTGAGCGGTAAATATACCCATCATGAATAAAAAGTACTTAGGCACATCAAAATGTCAAGATGACATTAAACAATTTCCTTTATGCATTCAGTCGAAACTTTCTGCTTGTCATGTTAATATTTTAACAACTTGTAATGCCATTTGGCTCATGTTGACTCACGCAGTTCTAGTTTATAATTACCATAAAATGCATTGATTTGATTTAGATTTATTCAGTATCAAAATGCAATGTGTACATACATCAAAAATGAATACAAAGTACCAGTCCATTAAAATGTTAGGATGACACAAACAGTTTTCATTATGCATTCTTTCAAAACTGTTTTTGCTTGTCATGTTAATATTTTAGCAAGTTGTAATATGCCACAGGGCTCAAGTTTACTCAAGTAATTCTAGTTATAATTACCATAAAATGCGTTGATTTGATTTTGATTTATTCAATAACAAAATGTAACATGTACACATATCAAACATGAATACAAACTACATGAAAACATCAGGATGGCACTAAACAATTTCCATTGTCCATTCTGTCAAGACTGTCTACATGGGCAAATGTATTATATCATAATACTGGTATATACATACAGATTTATACAAAACTAAGGGGTTAGTTTCCTAGTCTTTATTAGTTACTAGGAAAACACAGTTTTTATGTTGTGAGTGATTTTCCCCAAAAAGTGGTTTATCTTTGTGTGTTACCAGGCCAACAGTAGTTGTTTAACAGTAGTAGTAGTAATAGTAGTAGTAGTAGTAATAATAGTAAAATATATAAAATGTACATGATACAACCCACAGGCCATGGGGGAAAAGCAGCCATAACAAGGACATATCTATAAATAACTTGTTAGCAATATTGGCATAGCAGTAAAACTAGGCCTACAGGCAAGTGAAGATATTAATACAAAGACAGTTTTATTGAAAAGTAGACCTACATAAATTATGTGAAGATATTTGTTCAAAGAAGATTGAAAAAAATAGGCCAATGCTGTGGCTCTTTCTTTTAGCATCAGACCAAAGAATGTCTGGCACTATCCACTAAAAGGTTTAGTGCTGTTAAACGTTAAGCCAGTCGTTAATACATCTGAGCGTCCAACACACAACAGAAGTTGTTAGTCATGCAAATCTTGATGTCTCAATGTGCCACTCGGTGTGCCACTTAAAACCCTTAGAGCTATAGTCGATCAGTCTTTCTTAGGTCATCTGTTTTTACTGGTGACCCTTTGATGTACCACTGGAGAGATTAACTAAGCTGATCTTTTGCATTTTCAATAACAATCCAGGGGGTTGGTTCAATTTACAAAGAGATAAATGAATCTATATTCTGTTCTCAAAAGTCTTATTTAGTCTGTCATATGGGATCAATTATGAGGTGAATTGGTCACTAGCGAAAGTGGCATGCCACAATTTGTGCAACAGAATATCAGTTACCACCTTGTTGTGAAGGTGCTTCTTAGCCCTAACCTTTACCCAGCACCACCTTCTTGTGAAGGTGCTTCTTAACCCTAACCCTTACCCAGCACCACCTTCTTGTGAAGGTGCTTCTTATCCCTAACCCTTACCCCTGCACGACCTTCTTGTGAAGGTGCTTCTTATCCCTAACCCTAACCCTTACCCCTGCACCACCTTCTTGTGAAGGTGCTTCTTAACCCTAACCCTTACCCCAGCACCACCTTCTTGTGAAGGCGATTATTAGCCCTAACCCTTACCCCTGCACCACCTTGTGAAGGGGCTTCTTAGCCCTAACCCTTACCCCAGCACCACCTTCTTGTGAAGGTACTTCTTAGCCCTAACCCTTACCCCTGCACCACCTTCTTGTGAAGGTGCTTCTTAAAGTTGGATACTTAGAGCTCTTTAATTATGAGTCAACTCACTGTGAGGTGCTGTGGGAGAATGCTGTGAGCCTAGGACATTCCTGACAACCATACAACAGTCCATGCATCATCACTGCCAAGGATGTCAACAAACAGGAATATAGCAAGAGTAATATTTTACATTTGTCTTCTGCTGTGATTGTCAACATTCTGGTCAATGAGAGCATGTCAACTGTTCAGGGCGTGTGACATTTCAAACATTTCTAAAATGTGCCCGCATTTAAATTCTCATTAATAGTAGTTCATCTGTCATTAGTGGTGTATGGACATACATGGGACTATATATTGAGAAAGAGAATGGTCAACTAGGACAGCTGACATTTAGACAAACACAAATGTAAATATAGTTAAACTAATAATTTAAGTTTTAAACAAATTACTTCTCAAGAAACTTGGTATGTGATATGAATATTTCAACCGCATCAGTCAAAATACTCAGATCGCAAGTTTATTGAGAGGTAATTATGTATATTAATAACAGAGAAATCGGATCATGTGTCCATTCAAGGAGAATAATAATTTCAGTGTCCAATGTCACAGTCAACTTTGCAAGAGTGACAAAAGTGACTTTGTCAGTGATCATGTATGACGTCGGTGTGGATTGAGGTAACATTGATTGGTGTAATGGTGTTGATGGCAACCGATCGTGTTGTCCCTAGCTTTCATACATAATTGTGTATTGAGTTTTCTTTTATCAAATTGTCCCCTCTCATGTCACCCAAATTAAGCCATATTCATTCGTAATTAGCACTTAATCATAGTAAACGTCTGTCCCAGTCCTTGCGTTGTTCCATTTGTCCCTATTTCTCTGTGCTTTCCATCACGTGACCATGAGGACAACTGGACGTATACACCAACTGTCTGATATACCAATTATGAAAGCAGTGTGGATTACCGTTGACGTAAACAGTCTAGTATCAATACTGGAGATAATCCAGATTGTTGACACCTTTGAGACTATTGAAACAAGGTTGTTTACGGTCTGGATGTAAACAATCTGGAGTATCTGAAGAGAGATTGTTCTGGATTACCCGGATTAAAGACAACAAAAACTGGACTCAGGTGTGACAATCATCTTAGTCTAATCCGAAGGAGTACAATTGACCAGTCCAGTCATCTGACCAAGGAATTGACCAGCAAGAAGGTATTAGCCTCTCTTTATCCTAACACAGGTGGTTGATTTCTGACCTGCCTTTATAAACCACAGACAGAGACTAGATCAAATGATCGCATCTCGGGCACCAATTACTGCCTTTGACTGGTCATTCCTTTCATGTTTCTGACACTGGTCAAGTGTAGTGGACAGAGTATTAAGACATTCCACTGACTGGTCAAAGCAGTGTGTGGTCAACCGTCTTTGTTTTGGTGTCCATTTAACATGATGTCACATTTACGGGTGAGAAACTTCACTGTGCGGTGGTTCTACTGACCACGGCTGACCACTGTTGTTTGGGTGTCCAGTCTGTGTTGTTGTGGTCAGTGGCTGTGGTCAGTGTTGGATGCTTACGGAACCATGTGCTCATGGAAGTGTTCACAATGGGTGAGTTACTATCTTTAAACAGTTTGTTGTGTTAGGTTACCAGTTGTTTAATTAGGTTCTACTACAGTAAGACTTTTGAAGAAATCAATGAAAACTAGAGTTCAAAAGTTATAAGAATATTTGCTGCTTTTGTTGGGTACAATTTTATTCTTCTGTTGTGCGTGTCCCACTGTTAACCTGCTAGACAGAGGCCTCTCACAGTGTCACTGGTCTAAATTGTTGGGTATCTTCTTATTCTTTTGCTGTGGCAGTTCCCAATGATGGCAGAGGCCTCTTCCACAGTTACTCTACCTGCTGTTATCACCGTTCAGAAGACAATTGTAATGTTCTTTTCTCATCTTTGTCACGGCTTGCCTTGGCTCCTTTCCCTGGAATGTTTCTGTCTGGTATTGTCTTTTCTAGTCTGTGTCTCTTTAATGTCTTGTGTCAATGGGAAAGATCAATGGGTAGGGTGAGGAACTTAGGTCAACAGAGAACCAATCCTCAGTGGTCTAGCAGGGTACAGCCTGGCTTGGAAGGAGCACAATGTAATGGATAGAACTATTACAAGACATTGACGATCATGGAAATTGGAGCATCATGATATTGTCTACATCTACAACAGACACAGCAACTAGTGATAATAAAGATGATGTGTCTTAATGTGGCATACTGTGCATGTCTGATACGAGCCTGTACAAGCAAATTTTCTGAGCTGAGTCATGGGAATGTGATTTCAAAGGGGTTAGTATACACGCTATAAAGACATCATAATCCACCTAGAAAGGATGTGATATTGATCCACATACTTTGGAATCCGAGACTGTCTGATACTAACTGGCAAACAGACACTAACATGGCACAAAGTCGTTTGAAGTCAACAGACTAACCAAAAAACATGAGCCAAAGAAGATAGACCCATTGAAAATCTACAAAAACACTCTCCACATGCTGATTATGCATGTTCTAAGTGTGGGAAACTGTGCCAAGCAGAGATTGGACTGATAAACCGAACACACACAATGAAACCTACAATCCATGGAAAGAGCATCCAGGCTACGAGGGATCACTGATGTTGATGATAATGTGGCGAAAACGACACAAACATTATTGCGGTTAATTTGAATTGGCTAAGCTATTTTCATCCACTCCTTTCCAAACACTCTGGTGACTTTGTTGGTAACCGAAACGCATTCACAAACTGCTGGTTGTCTGTTTGGCTGTTCAACACTACAATTATCCTATCATTAGTGTATTGATACCCCACAGTGTCATAGCTACCATCTCTTTTGTTAATTAGAATCAGACTCGTTCCTTCCACAACAGTGCAGTTTTCCGCCTTGTGGTTATATCGATGTCCTGGTATTTTTATGTGGCTTTGGAACCTATGTGTATATTCAGTCAGACCAGTATTCCATAATTTACGATATGTTCTACAGTTGATACTACAGGAAACTTCAAAAACCATGCAAAAATTGTGACATTTGATATATATGCTAACTTTGGATCATTGTAAGTGCATCTCATCGAAGATGTCAAGGTCCACACACCTCTTTCTGTGTTCATTCACTTCCTTGGGCTACCAATTGGTGATGTATTTCAGAAAACAATGACAGATAATCATTTAGTTACATGTTTTTGATGTGCAATGCTTTTGTAGAGGACCTTTGTCCTATCAGAGATGATTGAGTGTTGCTGAAATCTCCAGATGGTGTCGCTGTAATTGTGATAAAAATGCCTATGGTTTGTTGCTCCAATGGTGGTTGTGAGCTGGTATTGTATTATTAAAAGAGTGTCTTGACCATTGGTACCACCCATGACCGCAGGGTGTCCATCCATCTCACCCTGCCCCCAGACCATCTTACCCCCCTGCAAAGCCTCATATACCTGTCTTTTGTTGTATGCTAGACATAAGTGCCTGTAAAGAAACATGTCAGGCCACATTAGTGCTGTATGAAATAACCAGACGTCACACGTAGCATGGTTTATTAAACACACTTGCTGCCTGATACTGTGAACGCAGCCTTATAATGAGACATTTCTGTTGCACCTGTTGGTAGTTTTTCTCAGGTATGGTGTTTTCACGGACACCTTTTTGTACCTGCGTGTAAAAACAGTTATTTATTTCAGCTGTACTTATGTATGAATTGTTGTGTGAGATTTTTAGACAGCTTGTTTATTGAAGTGTGCGGTTCTTGGAAGAGATACAAAGCATGGATGGAGACTTATCTAAATATTGTCTGTGGATGTCTGAGTAGTCGTGGTACATACTAGGGGTTAAGTTCTGCAACAGTATAAATGCACAGTATATATGGGTCAGGAAAACATATTGGAGATATTGTCATCCTAAACATCAGGGAATTCCGTTGCCAGAGAAGTGTGATTAAAGTTTGGACGGTTATCAAGATGTTGGAAGCCCAGACAAAATTAATTTGAAGTTATCTTTGAGTGATTGTTGTTCTCCTCATGTTTCCCTGTCTATCAGGGTGAGGCTGGCCTCGATACTGATTGTCGACTCTTGTTTTTTTCTTTCCCTTCCTCCTTACTGATCGAGCACTGCAGTTGGATAATTGTGATTTGGGTACAGTAGATGAGCAAATATTACAGCATTTTACATTTCAACTTTGAGAACCTTGCTGAAGCATAGCAATAAAGATTAAAGATAGAAAAGATGATGCAGCTTCACTGCAGTACTTCATTGAGGTCAGGAGTTTGAGTTCTATTTTCATCACCTCATCTCTCTTCCAGTATACACCAACATATTTCTGACACAGCTACATTGCAGTACCTCATTAAGGCCAGGTGTTAAAGTTCTATTTTCATCATGGTATCATCTCTAGAATAGAAGAGCTGAGGGAGGAGGTTGGTGTGAAAGAGAGTGTCGGGACAAAGCTGGTGAGGAGTTGGTTAAAGTGGTCTGGACACGTGGAGAGAGTTGCAAGAGGAAGCTGATGAAGAGTTGGGCTATAGCGAAGAGGGTGGAGGGTGGAGGGTGGAAGGAAAAGAGGGTGTGGGTAGAAGGAAAAGAGGGTGGAGGGTGAAAGGAGAAGAGGAAGACCAAGACTGAGATGGGAGAACTGTGTGAAGAGACATTTAAAAGGAAGAGGGAACAAGAAATGGGCAGTGGCAGAGACTGGTGGCAGAGATGGCAGCAACAGGACCCATTCCGGAAGAATGAAAACAGAAACAATCAAGGACTAGTTCTGATACCTGGCCTTCATGAACAGAGAGAAGCAAAAACAACTTTACGTAGTTACATCTATACACATGTCGACTGCTGAAAAATACCTGTATTATCCGTATAATTGAGACACAGATACGTGCACGCTGGTTGGCAGACTGGCTCGCCTTACAGTCGATACCATGGCAGACCTGCCGTCACGCTATCTAACCACAGTAGATACAACAAAAGTGTCTTGTCTGCTATTTGCCAACCCCAATGATTGGTGCATATTATCATGCAGGTGTTGTTTCCATTGGCTGGTGTTACGTCTACTCCTGGGTATCTATCGGCAAACATTATGATCACTGAACACAGATTGAAAGGTTCGGGTGTTGTCGGAAGGTTTGGGTATAACTTGAGTAGTCTTGAGATGGGAGCAGTGAGAGATGGAAGGTGGTAGCTGTGTGGCTGTTGCTATGGATGACTCACACTGGACAGAGGAGGATGATTGGATGGACATGTCGCTGTCGTCTTCAGAGATGGTACTTGTGTGTTTGAGGGATCATCTCAGAATGTTGATGTCTAATATGAGGCAAAATTACTGTTGTTTGAGGAGGAGGTCAAAGGCAGTTTTATGGTGTCGGACATCAATATTTTACTCTTCAGATTGATACTGTTAACATATTAATATATCCCCCCATCAATGTTTACAAACGTTTGTCTGGTGGGGGTGGGGGGCTGAGACCAGATGAAAGTAATTTCATCTGATATCGGACGTCAACTTTCTGATATGATCCCTATTGTTGCTTTATTGGAGACATTTCATGTATACATTATGTGTTTAAATGTCAGTGTTGTGGTGTCATATGCAGTGCTAAGACTGTTGTTTATGTCATAACAGTTGCACTAAGTTGCTACTTTCTTACACACTAGCTTACATTCACCAATGGGGGATCTGTTATCACCACTACAATATGTCGATCATAAACGTGTTCCTGCTGACCAGTTAGTTTCTGTTGTTGCCACTTAAGACATTCCATGCAGCAGAATATAATTTCCTGGTAGACTGAATGTATCACAACAGCGGCATCCTCTGGAGAATGTCTTGCCATTTGTCCTCTGAAAGAAGTAAATACCTCTAAATAACTAACCTTGTGTTTTCTTTAATACATCGCCAGTTGGTAGATCCGAGGCTATTGGTCAAAGGAAGTGGATGAACGTATGTAGAAATAAGCAAATGGACCTCAGAACCTGGGAGGAGATGCAGGTTTGCATGACAATGGTCTTCTGTGTAATTCTGTCGTTTATAGACATCAGCACCCTGATGTCATACGCTGGTTTTCTGATATTCATAGTTGTTTGCATGAAAGACTATGAACACTAGTTTTTATATGATAAGGATTACACTTTTTTTTTTTTTTTACATTTGACATTTCGCCAAAGTACAGGTGTATCACCTAATATTTGTTGTATATTGTATGGCACTGTTGTTTTTCATATACGGATGTGTAATAATTATACATGGAATCTATGACTGTAACAATTATACATGCATGCATACATTCATGGCATACAATCACAGCATGCGATAAAGGTAGATGCATGAAACAATATCATAATACATGCATACGTTGGAACTTGAGTGAAGTATTTATTGCTGTCCTCAAGCAGTACCATGTAACGGAGGCAAAACAAAGTGTTTTCTTGTCCGACATTGTTTCTCTGCTGATGTTACGCCCACAGTATCATGTAGAATTTACACGTGCTGGCTTCTTTGAACAATGTAAATTGTCATTTAACTGAGTGGTATGTTGTTCTGGATCTTGTTTGTTGGCTGTATTGCCCAGTTTCTGCACGGTAATGTACCACACAATGCTTTTATCCCGTCTAAGGTACCCTGTCCCCCAAATGTGCTACTAGGGTTAATTGCATAATCTGTCAAATGTGACAGGACAAAATGCCATATATTGTATATTTCAACTATACACCAAATCTTCTAAATAAATTTTCATTGTGAAAATTCTTTATTTTTAGTGGCATTTTGGTTGGATATTAAATTTGTGGCGTTTTGTCCCAGATTCATTTAATAATTTAGACATAACATGGTACATTTTTAATAGATATCTTAGCATTTACTGAGAATTTTTTTGACAATCTTAATCTATTTCGCAGCTGAAAGATAATATTTTATGTACTTTTTTCTTTGAATTATTTAAAGATTTAAACCAACTTACTAATTAACTAGGTGTTTGAAATGCTGTTGAAATCTACACAGCTAGATATAAACGTGACCTCCAGGGACTCGGAGAAATGTCTCCGTTTACATGGAATGTTACTAACAAATACTAACAATAGACAACTCTTTCATTCTTTATTGTCTGCCCTAATCCGCTTTTAACAAGACTTGGCCAGAGAGCCCTCCAAAGAGACAAGCTCCAGATGTCATGGATAAGAAAGCCCTTGTCACATCGAGTGACCGATATCTGTCAGTTCTGTTTTCAAATAAATCCATGCATGGCTGTCATTTACACAATCCATTTGTGTTTCAATCATGTCATAATTCATGCTGTGAAACTGATTACTTTGTCCCGTTCACGAGCGAGTGACTGCCTAGGTTGTCTTGAACTGACACACTTCAATCTTTCCAGTTACTCTACCAAGTTTTAATGTTGATCCTCCTCAATTCAGTTGTTTTATTTCACATAAAAATAATTATCTTGTGTCCACTTTTGTTTACCCCCACGTTGAATGCGTTTTTTTAAGACACTCCACAAACCATTGGTTCCTTCTACATGGTGTTTATGCCAGACAAAATAAAAACTCACACAGTGAAATGAAAAACCTTGTTGTAAATTAACTCACAGAGTCAATGGTTTTGATTGACAGAACCTCACAGGTGTTTCATTAGCTGCTGTTAAAACACTAGCTGTGACAACGGAATATGCCAATAGCACCTTGTCAAAGGTGGATTAATGTGTTATATAAGGCCACATTATTATTATTGTCACAGATGTGACGACTAAACTAGGCAATTCGTTCACTTATGGTTTGCTTGTATAGTCACTACAGACTGCAGACTACAAACAAGTCATTGATTGTCAATGTTCAGATTATGACGTCATTATTCATTGCAAGACTGTTGAGACAAGAATCTTTGAGTATAAGTAGGGTTTTGACAGATTTCAAGATTGCACCTTGAACAAATTCTCGAGCCATAAATAACCCCTTACCATGGTCAGATAGGACTGTGATATATGTTGGCTGGCGTCATGACAATGAAGCAATTTGTAGATGTGTGTTTGAGGGACTAGAGATGTTTGTAGTGATTAATGGTGTAGATATGGCAGTGAGTTAGACTTTCATCCAACATCTGAATATTGTCTCTTCATTGGATCTTTACACTTGGTGACTTTTGAAGTGCTGCAATGTATTGTGTGTGTGTTAACAGCTTGTCTAAACCTTGATGAATACATTGTCTGTCTCATGAGTCGCTTGTATCATTTGACGATATCTCAATATCTACTTATGAAATCATACATACATGTCACATCTTATGGATCCCTGTTTGGAGTATGGCTTATTTTGAGATTGACCAACTCTTGTCAGCATGCACCGCTGTGCTTGGTTTCCAAGGATTCAAGTGCAAAAGAAGTTATTATTAATATGGAGTTTTTGAATGTTGGAACTTGAAAGCAACATGGCCATATTCTGTTTAAATCATGATAAAGTATGTATTTTTTTATCGTCACAGTAAAATATAAAATCAACTGTTAACTTATAACGGTCAAAGAGCAAATACTTTAGATCCTAGGCAGATTTCCAACAACATGCAGCACATATTGCTTGAGGTACCCTGGCAAGTATGTTTAGAATTGTCATAGCCCTGAAGACGGTGACACACAAAAGTGACATGATTGGAACAGGAACGCCATACAGTTGAACCTCACTTTATGGACACTTTAGTATACAGCTACCTCACAATTAAGGTCACCCTGGGACAGTCACAATTTTTTTCTGTAACTAAAGTATAGGAGATTAGTCTTGCTAATAAGGTCACCTTGCCATTCAGGTCACTTTGATCCCGTCCCGAGGGTGACCTTATTAATGAGGTTTCACTGTATAAGTTATGATTAATTAAGGCCAGACACCCCAAGTGAAATGGTGTTTTTTGACAAAAAATACTGATAATGGTTTTCTGCCAGAATATTATACCTTTGTATGCATACTATCCATTATGCAATCTTTGACAGCCATTTTCTCCAAAAAAAATTTCTTCAAATTTCTGCATTTGGAAACGGGATATCTCTGGGAATAATTATGCTACATAAATAATGTTTTCAGTGTTGCATTCAGCGTATTCTACTGTGTGCAACGATCAGACACTTTTTTAAAAATCATGAATAGTTTTAAAGATATAGCCATATTTGTTGCCAAAAAAGAAGATTTTTTTTCGTATTTTACCAAAAAATTATTTAAAAAATAAAAACAACATTTCAAAAAATGCTCTGATCATTATACAGTAGAATATATAGAGAACATGGATTTGCATGAATTGTAACTAAATATGGGTTCAATAAAAAATGGCATTGTTTCCAAATTTGCCAATATTTGTTTAAAATGGCAGCCATTTTGTTTGTTACCATGGAAACGGGGTGTCTGGCTGAAAAAAGTTCAATATATATTTTACTCAGTAAGACCCATTTCATGCATTGGGCAGACAAAATGGAACTGTTTGTACAAATTAAAAAATAATCGTATCTACCAGGTACCTGCCGTGTCTGGCCTTACCACAAACGTATATAGAATTTCAAGCTAGAAAGTTATGGATTTCGGGCCAACAAATATTGCCTTTCTGGTGATGGCACTTTTTATATTGTGAATTGTCTTCTTGCAGCTGTTGAGCAGTATCGTCAGTGACCTTGACCTGATGCTCAATGACCTCTGCCACACTCTGCCCTATACGGAGTCGAGGGATATCGCCCTCATTGGTTGCAGTGAACATGTGTGCGGGTAGGTGGTGCTATTTTATATACAATTTCAATTTCTTATTAATGGGATTCTGCAGTTTTAGGTTGAGAACATGTAATCAAAAATTTTGGGTTATTGACAAATCAATATTTTTTATATTTCAAAATGATTGATCTTTTTATCATAAAACACATTTACAGTTTTATTTTTATATAATTTTAATTGTTATTAATTTGTAGACTAAATTGTAAAGCAACTTGTGATGATGGCACTATACAAATGTCATATTATTATTGTTTTATTACTACTAGCAAATATTTCTACTGCAGAAAACCAATTCCTGGAGCATTTGTAAATTACATTTGTTATGACGTAAATTTATAAATGACATTTGTTATGACGTAAATTTATAAATTACATTTATTATGATGTAAATTACATTTGTTATGATGTAAATTACATTTGTTATGATGTACATTTGTAAATTACATTTGTTATGACAGAGTTGAAGGGTTGTAGATTATGCCCTGAAAGTGTGGCACTCGAGGTGCAAACCATCTAGGAGGAAAATGTTAACATACCCCCCCAACACACACGCACGCACGCATGCATGCATTATAACGCATATGCATGCTAGCTTGATTGTAGTTAGATTATTGGTAAACAACTGTAAAATTTCAGTGATTTGTTTATGAATTAAGCATGGACAGATCCAGACCTTGAAAAATGGGGGTGCCTAGTTTTTTTAACCTGACTCCAGGGGATGTATTTTTAGTTCTGCAATTTTCCACACATTATATTTAAAACATGATTGACTGTCCCATCCATTGTCAGTTCTGCTGGAAGATGGACCTTGTTAAGCAGTCTAAATTTGGTGAAGCAAAATTTGAAGAAACTGGACCAGAGAATCAAAGCAGGGGTAAATCCACTGACTTGTACAAGTTAGACCTGGAGAATACTCTTGTGATATGAATCTAGCGGACAGTCGTAGTTACAACTGGCAAGTGGAGAGACACATGGTATTAGGTTGGTCTACATAAATGAGGTTCATCATTCAAAAATCAGACAATGCACCGACAAATTAATGATGTAATGCAATATCTAGGTCATAATTGAAGTAACGAAATTTGAACTTTTCCCATAACACATGATGTGATAAACATAGCACAGCTTATTGTGATTTACGTGGCAGTAGTTCAAAGTAGGAGCAACTAGAGCCATGCAACAACGAATTAATCATGTAAAGCAATGTAATATACATATATAGGGTTCATGAAATGGCAAAACTCGATCTCTTTCCCCAAAGCAAATGCGATCAGTATTATATCCAAAAACTGTTGCCCGAGTCAACCGGGCTTGTGAATTGAGGCAGTTGTAGGGCTGATATGATTCATGGGCCATGGGTGTACAATCATGTTGAACACCCCCTGTAACTCCAGATAAGATAAACTCAAAAAAATCTTTTCGGATCTTCTGCTTTTCAGCTACAAACTGCAGCAAGGAGCTTTGCTGCTGTTTGTTTTACGCATCACAGGCTTCATCTGCGCTGATGGAATAAAACATAAAACTCCACTTTTCACATGTGGGACATGATCATAAGACTGGATCTGTTCCCCTCCACGATTATGGAAATGGATTTGTTTGTATTACGTCATCAAAATCATTAAATTGCCACAATTCTCATAAGGGACTGGTAAATGACATAGGTGATGTCATCGCAGTGATTATTCTACGATATTTTGCTTTTCACAGAAACTAAACATCATTGTTATTGGCTGCAGCTGCGATAATTCAGGCGATTTTATCTTACAGGGATTTGTAGCAATGTCAAGAAATGTATTCTGGTAGATATTCATCCAAAAAGGCACTGACATTCCATGGCGTTTAGCCGTTTACTAATAAATAGTACAAGGATAAGGCAGGTTGTAAATATGCAACCCTGGATGACTGGAAACACATCAAAGTATTGGGGGCAATCTCCCCAGTTTCTATTTGAAAAATGCTCTGATTTGTGTAACTAATATGGAGCAGCCAAGGAAATTCTTCCAACAAAATATGATGGAAAATCTTCCCATAAAATATCTTGTCATAAAATGTTTCCATCCTTGTTGCGGAACAGATAAGTGTGCACTCAAGTACAGCTGTACTCAAGTACAGCTGTACTCAAGTACAGCTGTACAAGCCCGGTTTATCATGTTGGATCAGAGTCACAAAACTATCACTTGTAGCAGTTGTGGTTGCAAGTAAAGATCCCCAAACTGAAAGTTGTCTAGCTAACGTTGGTGCTGAAGTTTGCTCATTTGACAATTAACTCTGACATGTAAACAAATCTGGCCAGAGTGCCTGAGTACCTGATAGATCCCCCTTGATCTGCCCATGAGCATGAAAACTAACTAAAATAAACAACCTGTGAATGCCAGATTAATTTTAGGCAATAGTTGAAGTGAAACACTTTTAATAATAACTGCATATGTTCAGCTACGAAATAGTGTGTGCCCTGTGCATGAATATATATATGACATGATAGATGATATGATATATCATAGATGACAGTAAGGAATTTACAAAAGAAACCCACAAGAACTGATCAAGTAAGATTGACGTAGATGCTTACAGTAGTTGGAATGTTCATTTGCTAATGGGAAAAATGCTGCTAGCATTTCTGTGAGAAACTCTACACTTGAGAATCCACAGGAAAAATTCAGATTCCCGTATGTGTGTCTGGTTAGGCAGACTTCTCATACTGCAGAACAGAAACAAAAATTACTATTTTATACATCGGTTCCACATGATTGGATGCCATACGTAAACCGATGTTGACAGTTGATCTACTGGTATTAAGCGTTTACCTCTTATACCATGGTAATTACAATAGTTTAGTAGTAGGTTGTCTAAATTGTTTACGTAGGGATGTGCAGTTGTATTGTCCACCGGAATGCAGGATTTGAAAGGCAGGTGAGGAGAGGACAGCCCACCATTTGAGCATCACGTCTAATTGATAGGATGATAAATTACTACAGTGCGTCCACAAATAAACCCTTCTGTGAAAATACAATCATTTAACTAAATTGATTTAAAATGTACTTATTACTTGCTTGCACTTTGTATCCAATGTATATCGGTGATTAAATCATTGGATGAGAAGTTATATCCCCATGGGTATGACAGATGCCAGATGCTGAACAAACTAAAGCAAATAGGACTGAACTAAATTGCACAGGATTGAAATGACTTAGTTGATAAGTAGCACCGATGAACACATCTAATGTAAAGGTGCTGAATGAAGTGGCAGTAAGGAGCCACATTACAATGCTTTCTTCTCACGTTGATATATAAAATACTAGTCAGTATTAATAAAAAAAACTTTCAGTTTATTAGCAGTCTCATCACTAAACTGCAGTAGTGTTTTATTCAAATCCTACAGTTTTGTTTTCAAGATAATTGTTTGCAAGGATTTTGTGTTTTGTAAGCAATTTGAAGACCACAACACTTAACTGTGCACCGGCTTTGTAATGATATTTAGTTATAATAATAATAAACAACACTTAACTGTGCACCGGCTTTGTAATGATATTTAGTTATAATAATAATAAAGCTGCATTTATGCAATGCTAATCCCCTTTTAAGATCCGTGCACTGTATATACACAAATTACATAAATTTTGAATGGCTCATTACATTTTCAGGCCTGCATTGATTTTTAAGTTCTGCAAAAATTTAAAGCAGTACAGATTTTGTTTAAAAAAATCCCATTGAAAATGTTGTGCCAAGTATGGAATGGTATCTATCACTTAATTAACATTTAGATAAAAGGAAATTAATAGTATACTTTGGCCCATTGTATTTATCAGCACAAGTATGCAGGCATGCATTCGTGCTTGCATGTGTGCGTGCACGAACACACACATACACACACAGAGGAAAGATATGTGTTCATCGATGCAGACATATGGTATCTTCTGATCTATGTGGATGGTTGGCTAGTTTGCACTTTTTATTACAAACCAGGCCTTTTTCCAACCCCTACTAAGTAAGCACAGCTGGTTTCCTGCAGTGCCCTGGAGCCCCGTGAGAGGCAGGTATTACCCTGGAAGGAACAGAGTCTATGCCTCATGTTTACCTGTGGCGTTAATTGGTGAAAAAGCACTGCAAAAACTCAACTCTCGTGGAGCTGATAGCGGTGTTGACGTCATCATACAGCATCAGTTACAGCCAATGTCTGTAGGGATAATGACAGGTAAAGCTGTGTGCCATTCGTAAGATGGCTTAAGGTGCACGGCAGTTCATTCTGGGAATGTCTGGTGGCACCATAGGCAGCAGCAAAGAATGATTCACGTCTCGTTTTTTCTCCCTCCCTCTATTTTCACTCTCCTTCTACACTTCACTCTCTCCCTTTCCCTCCCTGTCTCCTTTCCTCTCCCTCTGTTTCCCTCTCCCTCCATTTCTCCCCCTCTCCCCTCTTTTACCTCTCTCTCTCTCTCTCTCTCTCTCTCCCATCTTCTCTCTTTCCCTTCTCTGAATCTTAATTTATTCCCTCTTTCTCCGTCGTCTCTCCCTGCCTCTCGTTTTTCTCTGCCCCCACATACTCTCCGTATTTCCTCAACTGTCTCCCTTTCCCTCCCTCCCTCTTCACTCCATGCCTTTCACTTTCCTCTGCCTCCACATACTTTCCCTCCGTCCCTCCCCAGTGGCTAGCCTGCTTATTTGCTGAAGTGGCAACCTGGTGTGCTGCCACCTAGTGGCTGGTTGGCTTACTAGAATGTGCTAGCTTCAAACCTCAATCCAGCAGAAATCCACTCTTCGTAGAATACTCTCCAGGGTGTTACCTTCATGTCACAATAGCGTCTCAGAAATCATAGCAGCAGTACACATGTTAATTAACATGCCAGTTGCTGGCATGTACACTGGGCAAGTGACATACAGACTCGGCTTCAAGACATTACATGAAGTAACATAGATAGTCAGCCAGCCTGGCTGTGCATACTGCCTGCCTCAGGCTATCGGGCAACCACTAACGCCATGTTCTGCAAAAGCATTTTTAATGCATACTCTGGTTTCTCGTTAGAAGGATTCCTGATGTAATGAATGCCTGGTAAAGAAGTTGAATAGGAACAAATATACAATCCTCATTCTGGTCTTCACTGTGTTAAATGTACATGTGTATATACATAACATCGGATATAGAACACCAGCAAACTGATATGGATATTTGTCTATGACCATATGCATCTGCTGGCATTAGTTCATAGCATAATTATTAAAAATTACAATAATAAAACCCATTTAATATACATTTTAATTACAAACTGTTAGTCATTAATTTGTAATTGTGGTTTTTGTTTGCCAATTGTTTTTCAAAAATTGTCATTTATAGATGTCATATTACCAAACATTTATCATGATTTTTTCTTCATCTTGTTAAACACGGGTCTTCCGTTGAGGTGGGCCTTCATATGTGTCTTAGCCTTTCCTCGCTGTGGTTTGCCCTTCCCAATCATCACAATGCCACCTGGTGTCAGGCACAGCCTGGAGTGTTGCCTTTACAATAAGGGTATCGACTTGGATTATCTTTAGCCAGAAGGAATTTCTTCGAGGAGGTAAACCTTCCAGGGGCATTTAATCCTTCCAGGAGATAAAATGTAATGAAAATCAGCTCCTGGTTCCAGAGTAGCACAAAGTACAGGGGTTTGGCATAAAAAATGATTCTGTAATTCCACAATACAGATTATATGGCATTTATTTATGATACCTAGTACTCATGGTGTGATATGAAAAATTGACATTTATGCCAGGTGATTCACAGGACTTACTGGGTTACCTGACGTGTACTGCAGTATCTACCCAGCATGCATCTGAGGCTGACCACTGGGTGTACAATGCTAACACTACCCCATATGTACCCATTATGTTGTTTGGGATGTACATACAATAATCCAAGAAAACAAAGTCGCAAAGCTGATTAAAAATCAAACGTTCGGGGGTAAACCATCATACTTGTCCCAAACGTAGTACAGTTATGCCCTCTGATTGCTCAAGAGGTATCATTCGGCTGGAAACCCATAACTGCTTAGCATTATGAAAGGCTATTGGATAAGAAAAATTTAACGACGTCAATATATCTCGTTTCCATTTGGGAACTCCGGGGAAACACGCAGGGAAACACCAAGTCGGCGTCTGGCGACTTCGCTGTTGGTTAATAATCAGGTCATTTCCTGGCTTGACAGTGGCGACCTATAGTGGCATGTTAGTGGAACATATCTAACTAATGTGTTGATAAGCTCAACTTTGCTGTGCCGTGAACAGAACAAAAACTTCTAATCAAAGTTCTTTAGTTTGGCAACTCATAATAAATATTTTTATACGCAATATCGCTATAGAAGAGTTCGCTTTCATGCAGGTTTTGGTCTCTCTGTTTTGTGTACTACCTTCCGATGTTCCCTCTAGGTGGAAACCGTGTTCTTGCTGTGGATAGGCAGGGAACCACGGAATGGTGTGCTTATTGGCAGCCTCCTGCATGTATTATAACCAACTACATCATGACACTTCTGGACAAAATCGACAAAGTTTGCTTTCAAAAGAGAAATTGATGAAATGCTCAAGAACAAATTTCGAGCAGACTGGTTACAGAAAACTGTCGAAATAGATGTCGGTAGTGGCAACAAAATAACTGACAATTGAGGACTCTATAAAAAAAGTAAAAACATGGACCAACAAGACGCCGCGTTTTGTGTGTTTTATAATGACACAGTGAAGTATAGTGGGCATGGTTTTGTGTCATTAAGGGACCACGTTCTTACTGATAAACACTGAATAATGACACGTTTACGGCGGATGAACACTATTTCTAGTTCCTTTGGATTGCTTACTTCAACAGTTACATCCACCAGGCCCCATCACTCCTGTTTCAGATACCTGTATGGTATCTTGTTATTGTCAGTTACACAACAGATTTAATTATTAAAAAATTTAATATTTCTTTAAAAAAATGTGTCTAACTTCATTGAATAATTTCAAAAGAGTGCCAAAGTTTTTGTAACACTAATAATTATGAAGTTTATCTATATAGACAGTCAACAGCTTGACAGTACCAATTATATATGGGGGTGGGGTGGTGGAAGGTGAGAAAAACATAAAAATAATCTCAGTTATTCCTTACCTTGTTAGAATGGCTCTAACCCATTTAAAAAATGGCCTACAGTGAACACCAGCCAGAAAGCTCTTGCAGTGCTCAGACCTTGTTCCGCTTGTACCTTGCTCCGCTTGATCTAGTAAATTTTCAGCTGTTTTGATCAAATGTCACTGAATGTCTGTTAAATGGGATCACATTTCACAGGAATAAAATTTTTGTTTAAGGTGTGCCTTTAGATAAACAACATTCTGAACCACAGTGGTATTCTTGGCTTAACCTCCACAGAGACATAAATAGCAATTTGCACACACGATACCTTGCCTCTTTGGCAACATAGCTGAGGCCTTGATGACTCTTTGCTCGTGGTAGATCGACGCAGCCTACTCGAAGAAATGGCATTTGCGTGGTAGATCATACCACCTTTCTCTGAGAGTTGGAAGATTCCGCTCGCAGTCTGGGAGGGGCAGGTTTCTAGCTGAGAGCCTGTTCTAGGGCTGGAGATGTTTGTGTCTGCTCTGTCTTGGCATCCAGAATGTCAGACGACTCAGAAAAGGTCGACTCTAACTCAGCATCGAGCTGTGTGTCCATTATCTCAGAGTAAGTGTGATAACGATGAACACCATGTATCAAGGGTAATCACCTTGACATTTATTTGACCTTGACATTGTAAGGACCTTGACAGTTAATAATCTTGACGCCATTATGACCATGACATTCTAGTGACCATGTTACTGTTACCTTGATGTTTTTTATGACATTGACAGTGTTGTGACTTTAAATTCGATGTGATCTTGACAGTTGTGTGATGTTGACAATGGCATTGGTGTGATCTTGACATTGTGACCTTGTGACCTTGACATGACACATTACAGAGATACAAGTCACATGATCATACTCCAAAATTAGAATGCAAACAGTTTATTTTAAATCAAAACCGATAGAAGGAATGAATGATCATATGTTTTCAGGGAGCATCCATTGCCACACGTGACATCCGCCTGCAGGGATGGATCCCTGGGGAGCAGCGGGAGCAGGGAGGAGCTGTCCTCAGGACTGTCTTCCGAGGGAAGCTACTACAGCCTTGAGGGAAACCAGGTGAGGGGAATTCTTCAAGTTCTTCCACAGTTCTGTTTTTTGCTCATGTCATTGTTTCATAAAAAAATCAAACCTAGTATCCACTACTTTGGTTATGGAATTTTATTTTTTTACTTGCTTTTGATGAAATCATTGGATAAACTTTTTTATTATTTTTAAACTGAGTGCGTTCAAAATTTGTTCAAAATAGCAAACGTGATTTTGGTGTCTATATTATAAAATATAAATATTCACACTTTTGCTTGTTTTTAACAAAAGCTATTTAGTTTTAGTGTGCTAGAATACAGGAGTATATACACTTTACAAATCTGAACATCGGTGGACCATATTTTATTTTATTTTATTTATGATGGGCTAAATCGAATGAGGATGAGCATCGGAATACTTTGAGGTAGCACATTATATAAGTATGTGACACTTTATAATTAGTTCTGAAATGATAAGTCTTGAGGGTGATATGGCTTTGCTCACTGTCGTGTCTAAAGGCAAGGCAAATTCTTGTTTCTGGTTTGCCTTGCTGTAAAAAGATGCTTACACGCCAGCACAGTTCCTACTGCTGGCGTTTAACCTGCAGTATACACTGGAATTTTGTCTAAGCGTTGTAGAAATCTCCGCCTACTTTCATAGCAAAAAATGACTGGCTGTTCATTTTATTCCGCTGCTGGTACATTTGGAAGAAAAAATGCCATCATCCTACCGAATAAACCCAATCCAGAAAAAGCCCACCCAGAAAAAACCCTTCCAGTAAAAAGCCAACCCAGAAAAACCATCTAAGCGAAACGGTCACTGACAGATAACCTTTTGATCAATGTGCTATAATGAGTAGGTTGTGAATAATACAGTTCAGTACGCACACACCGATTACGATTTTGCCCAACGATTCTTGTATGTTGTCAGTCAGTATCAGTGTAGTCAGCTATGATACTGCACAGAAGAAGAAGCAGAAAATGCACATCAAAGGAAGAATGTTGTAGGGGAGAACATTTACCTCCAGGATTGCAGTTATCTGAAGGGCAGCATTTAGAGAGAGCATCTTTAAACACTATATGAATTGCATCATTGAGCACAAATGAAAGCAGACTATACCATCACACAAAACCTGGTCAAAGGAAAAGACATGCACTAGTTTGACATCATTTGACATAATACAAAAGTTATAATGATAAGCTGCAAAAACGAATCAATTCTAATGGGAGGTAAAATCTTTTGTTCTTCTGGGGGTAAAGGGTGCTTTCCCAGATGTATTAAAAAAGACATGCACCAATAACGCTGTTAAAATCCGTACAAAAATTACAACGATAAGCTGCACTAACGAATCGATTTTATAGGTGAAATTTATTGTTTTTCTGAAGGTAGGGAGTGCTTTATTTCTCCCAGATGCAATCACACACACCTGTACTTACTACCCACACATGCACCTGTACCTACTACCCACACACGCACCTGTACCTACTACCCACACACGCACCTGTACCTACTACCCACACACGCACCTGTACCTACTACCCACACACGCACCTGTACCTACTACCCACACACGCACCTGTACCTACTACCCACACACGCACCTGTACCTACTACCCACACACGCACCTGTACCTACTACCCACACACGCACCTGTACCTACTACCCACACATGCATGCATTACACTTTACAGTTCATTTGGGAAGCTGCAGTTATGTAAAAGGAATTATCTGAATCCGGTCTAGTCTACCAATCCCACGATTATTCAACCATTAAAAAACAAGATTCCTGTATTGGATCAAGAAATGTCAAACTCATATGCCACTTCATAAATCATTTTCATAACTCTGAGCCCCAAAATTAGAATGCAGAGTTTATTTTAAATCAATATCGACACTTGTAATTCATAACCTGTAATTAACATGGCCAGTCTTCATACAATAGACAGGGTTTGTAACCACAATAAAGTGAACAGTCTATATCTGGCGACGCCCTCTTAACTTTTGTCTACCACGAAACTGCACCTATGTTCCGTTATGCCTTTGTGTGAGCTGTTGTATCCGGCTGGTTAAGCTTCACCGGTTAACCACACTGTCTGTATTATACTCTAAATCATCTATACTGCAAACACAGGATGCACTCCTCTCTCTTTGTCCATGTTTGTGAATTTGCTCGTAGAAGCGATCACATGCATGAACGGTAATGTCACTTTGTACCAAAAAACTTTATTTCGCAAGAGAGCCAGCGACAAAGCTGTCTTCCGAATGTGTGTGATTGATCATACCTGAGCAAACGCAGGATTGACTCGAGAATGCGTTAGTCAGAGGTGTTAATAAAACACCAGCTGGTGTCACATGAGGATGTAGTTGGCTGACAATCGGGTGGTGACATGACATTATGTCAAAATTAAACAGTTGGGAGAGGGAGTTGTGTGGTTAAGTCGTGTCTAACGGAGGTTTACAAATAATGCTGTGGAAATGTTGTGTTTCCCAATGTGCTGTGGGAAAGAAGGTTTGTTTTGTGTTACTTGTTCTTTAAATTCATCTTACAAATTAAAAAAACATTTTAAAATTAATGTTATTATGTTTATGTATGTTTTTTATGTGTTTACATTGTTGTGGTTTCATGGAAATAATGTTTGTATAATTACTTTTTGTGCTTGATTATTTTAGTACTCGGTTTCACTTGGTTGGTAACTTATTCTTTAATGATTGATTGATTGGTTGGTTGGTTGGTTGATTGATTGATTGATTGATTGATTGATTGATTGATTGATTGATTGATTGATTGATTGATTTGCGGATGATACAAAAGTGTTTAGAAGGAATAAATGTGATGGAGATGGACAGCATTTACAAGATGATATTGACAGGTTGATCAAATGGTCTGAAAAGTGGCAGATGTTCAATTTTGGGAAATGTAAATGCCTCCACACAGGACATGGGAATGAAGATGTATGATACAATGGGAGGTTCTGTACTAAGTACTTCTTTAAAAGAAAAGGACTTAGGGTTAATAATTAGTGCTGATATGAAGGTTTCAGAGCATTGCGGTATTGCAGCTTCAAAGGGAAATCAAATCCTTGGATTAATTAGGCAAAATATAGCATATAAGGAAAAAAAACTAATAATACCCCTGTACAAAACAATAGTTAGGCCTCATTAAGAATATTGTATACAAGCGTGGAGGCCATAGCGCAAGAAGGACATAGATATGCTAGAAAGAGTACAGAGGAGAGCGACTAAAATGATACCAAAACTGAGGGATCTTAGTTATGAAAAACGCCTAAAAGAATGTGGTTTACCAACACTAGAGACCAGGAGATTAAGAGGAGATCTGATAGAAGTGTTTAAAATATTGAATGGTTATGAAAATATTGATAGAAATATGTTTTTTTTCAGTTAAGAAAAATAGACTAGAGGACATGAAGTTACATTAGTAAAGGAGCAGTGTAGATTAGACGTAAGAAAGTTCTAATTTTCACAAAGGGCTGTGAATGAATGGAACAGATTATCTGATGATTGTGTGGATGCTAGTAGTGTGAATATGTTTTAAAATAAAATCGCCACATACCTCAGAAGGGCTGGATATATCTAAATAAAAGGGTTGGACTCTCGATAAGCCAAAGGGCTTCCTTGTCCACCTGCCATCTAGAGTTAATTCTCTGGATGGCAATCTTGTTAAATCTTGTTAAAAACCATGTCAGATGTCATAAGTTTACTTAATTGTGTTGTGCGTAGAAAATAATGTTGTTATTTATAACAAAATAGAAAAGATGGCTTTGCAATAGTATAGAGTTCGTTTTTGTGGGATCGTTAATAATATGGTGATTGCGGACTTAGAAAATGTGTTTCGCGGGTATCGCTTATATCTGCTATAATTGGGTACCTGGTGAATAACATATTTTGATTTACAATTTTGTTTCTGACTTAACCATAACACAATTTTAACATAACGTGTTCTTAACAGTTCCACCAGCATACATAGAATAGCTAGTTAACAAATGTTTTGCTTTAACGGTAGATGATTGGTGTATTAGCAATGAAACCACAACGATAACGATTTTGAAATAAGTCTTGGCTCAACAGTTACAAAAATGTATGCGTTTCGCCTTTCGCATTGATCTATTTCTTGCAGAAGAGTTGGTACAATTCGATGATGTAATCGTGTAATGAACTTCTGATTGATTATTTAATGCTAACAATAAACTATCTATATCGTTTTGCCACAAACGTTATAAATTTAATACAACTGGCGCCTCTAGAATAACAACACGTATTGTTCAAATATATCATCATCATAATTTTTTGTCGATGGCTAGAACATCGTACACACTGCCGACGGAGGTTTGTGAAGTCACTTGGTATAACATTTCTCGTACTTTATATCCCGCTTTCCGTATTTGAACCAGCCTCGCTGGTGTCTAACAAAGATGGCGTCCTGTGATTTACCTCATCTCCGTGCCACTTGTTATCCTGCTTTACAGCAATGAAGTTATCGTCGATAAACATAACTTTTTGCGTATTTGATGATCTTTCACATACATGGGTGAACAATAGCAGGATCATCAGTAATAGCACTTTATGTGACATCGGCGGTGGCTATGTCATTAGTGGAGGTTGTGTTGTCAGTTGTGGCTGTGCCAGCAGTGAAGCTGCGCCAACAGTAGCAGTATGAAGTATGAACCATGAACAGTACGATGTGTGTTGCTGTCCTGCTCAGACATATATGCTGGAATGTATTTAGCGTAACAAAATCCAGACAAGCAAGATATGTTTTGCATACACATCTGGCCTCAACTTAGGACCATAGCCTGAGCGGTCATGAGACCGGTGACGTGTGATGGCGTTCCATGAATTGATGATGCAAGAAGGACATATATATGCTAGAAAGATTTCAGAGGAGAGCGACTAAAATGAGACCAAAACTGAGAGATCTTAGTTATGAAATATGCCTAAAGAATGTGGTTTGACAACACTAGAGACCAGGAGATTGAGAGGAGATCAGATAAAAGTGTTTTTTTAATATTGAATTGTTATAAAAAAATATTGATATAAATATGTTTTTCTCAGTTACAAAAGATAGGACGAGGGGACATTAGTTACATTAGTAAAGGAGCAGTGTAGATTAGATATAAGAAAGTTTTCATTTTTCTAAAGGACTAAATGGTTGGAACCGATTATCTGCTGATTGTGTGGGTGCTAGTAGCATGAATAACGTTAAAAAATAAAATTGACACGTACCTCAGAAGGGCGGGATACACGTAGATAAAAAGGGTTGGACTGTCAATAAGCTAAAAGGCTTCCTTGTCCACCTGCCATCTAGAGTTAATTGTCTGGGTGGCAATCTTATTAAATCTTGTTAAATCATTGTGTGCATTGATACGCCACATTTATCACATTACACCCATAATATGCCACCAAAGGTGCCTACCAGTATTCATGTTTCATACTCCTGGACGCAGATGTTGCCATTGTTTCTGTGGACTGATCTGTTATCAACATAAAAATGAAACTGAAAATGTGAATGATATTAGAATTATCCTTTCTGTGCTTGAGGATTAAATACATGTTGATTACATGTACAGTTTCGGTTTACATTGGTGGTTTCAGTTGACAGCTTCCGGTTGATCAAAACTTCAGGATTAGAGGTCTGAAATGTCTGTTGGTTTACTGAATGTGCCAACTTTGTTTCTTGGGGTTTGTTTCTTCGTTTTAGGCACACTTCCAGTTTTCCCCCAAAATGTATGTGTGATCATTTCATCATAGGGAAATGATTACCACCGTACTTAACTATGTGTTATAATTAATTATATATTACATGTCATTGTTTTAATACAATATCTTAATACATTAATATAATAGTTATAATAATAATTATTGTTGTGATTTATTATAGAAGTGTATAATACTGTTTATAATACCATTTGTTAAGAGCTAGAAATACAACAAAGAAAGTAGTTAAAAACCATGAAAAATCTTTCCTGGTAGTAACTTCCACTAGCGATTCACAAGTTACCTATCCAAAATGGTCATGGTTGCATGATGCTATATCATATTGTTCGCTGATTAAAATTTTTTTGATAAATATTAAATACGTAATGTTTTCGTTTCAGAGCCCAAGAACGTCGTTAGACAGCTCTCCGTATCATTCCCCGTGCCCCATCCTCGCGGTACCCCACCCATTCTGCATCGAACCCGTCACTACAATCACCCCAAGGGAAATATCTATGTTAGAGCGGCTCATATACACCCATTCCATATGGTATCTTCCAAGCATAGGGAGGGCCGGAGCAGTCCATCTACTCAGGAGCAAGGAGGAAGGGGTAAGTCGCATTTGATAATTTTTCATTCACTAGGTGGCAGCACTGGTTGGATGTGGGGGATGTGATGTCATCGTGGCTGTAGATTCTTGGAAATGTCTGGGCCTCATGGTTTTTTTACAAGTCGCATGTTTTTTGCCCGGGTACTAGGTAGAAGTTTTAAGTTCGTATAGCAGGATGAGTCAAATGTGTTATTAAGACTTTGTGGATGTTTCCAGAGTGGGTGGTCGCTCTGTTGTGATTGTACACAACTGGGCTTGTGTAGAGACATGATTTAGGGGCTGGGTAAAAATACAGAAATTGAACAAGACAACCAAAGGTCATGTTTCCCAGTCATAAATTAATACCCCAGCTGTAACAAAGCACTTGCAGGGAAAGTTCCTGGTCAGGCTGATGGGATTTTGTGTGTGAATTTTTGGATGGTCGTATTTTGGAGCATGCTATGATATCAGATAGTCATGAGATGTTGACATCAAGATAGTTTGGTAAATTAATGTATTGTAGACATTTCGTATATGTTTGGATTCTATTAAATAACTGTAATTTCTTGACCTATAAGTCACCTTTTGAATTGGATCATTTTTAATATTGTGCAAATGAAGTAAAATGTTGTATTTGCAAGTAAGCATGTATGGCTTCACCAATAATATAACAGTTTTTAATGTAGCTATAATGTATGAAATTGCACTATGATACATTTATTACAAATCATTCTTGAGTCAAATTTTGTTTGTAAAATATCTTGTTTGCAAAGTGACGCACTTATATTGTAGCCATTAATGAATTCGTGAATTACAAGACAAACATTTTGAAGTGACATATTTTTGGAATGTCAGGTTTACCATGCAGGTAAGAAACAAAAAAATAAACTTCCCAAGGCAAGATTAGTCTTGTTTTAGCGTTGCTGTCTTATCTAATCTAGATGTGTGCTTTTATTTTGCATTTTGACCCTGCGGTTTGCTGATTCTGTCATGTATATACCATAGTTGCTGAAGGCATGTCAGGTATACGTGTAGCTCAGTCTAGTTTGGAATGTCTTCGTAGTTAAACACAATGACTTTGTTTGGCTGATATGGAAATGGGTCAGATATCCTTTAAATATAGCTAGTCCAAAAGTGGCACATGAGTAATCTCATGGTCAATCTGTCAATAATGTTGTGTGATAACCATTTAAAGTGTTCAATATTATAAAGAAAACAGTACCATATTATTATGTTGACATAGTTATTAGTATGTCTCAGTGATTATTTTGACATTATTCTGACATTAATTATTATGATTAATTACTATGACATGTAATAATTTAAAAACGTATCTTTACAACCTTGCTTATCCACCTTAGCTCCCTAGCGCCTTGACCCATCTGTTGACAACTGGAAAACTACTTATGGACTTTGAGATTGACCAACCCTTTTGTTTTGATGCGCCTCTGAGCTTGGTTTCCAAGGATTTAGGCGCAATAGAAGTTATCTTATTATTATTATTATAATGATTACTACAACACAGTGACTGTTGTGTCATGGTGTTATGATGTGTTGATTATTAATTATCAATGTCTTGTAAAGATAAAAGCTTCAGTATTTTGCAATACTGATTTTTCAATTTATTTACACATCTGATTGAAATTGTATTGCCATAATAACACATTTTGAAAACATTACACAGTCATTATGTACATACATTATTTTTTTAATATATAACATTAATTCTTGTGTTAGTAACCACCACTATCTCACTGTGAATGTTTTAATTCATAATTTTCCAAGCATAATTATCCCATCCACCACATCCATGTAAACACAGATAAGGAACACATGGCTTGGGTCTGGATGGCAAAGGCAGCTTAGATTAATATTAATGACACTTTCTGGTTATCAAATTGGCCAGACAATTTTACATTGGACACAGCAAGCAACAACTGGGCTTAATTGGTATTAAATGCTCCAACTGAAAGAGGAAGCAATCTGAAATCTGTCTGCCATTTAACCTTCGTGGCAGGATGTTTATGGCGGGGCACCACTATCGAAACCTACATGTAATGTTTTGGGGTGTTTGGACTTGTCTGGTTTCTTTCTGGGGAGTAAACAGGTTTTAGGCAATATCATAATCAACTGAACAGAGTTGAATTAATTAGGTTTGCCCTTGCTCTTATACTGAGGTGATAACATCTATGAGTAATGCTATGATTAATTGTGGCCTAGTCCTGGGGCTTTGGTCTTGTTAATCTGGGTGTCACTGAATTCCTGTGCATACCACAGTCCTTTTTCATCCAGGTACCTACAATGTGTTGCTATGCAAGTATGCATAATATGCTTGTTTTTGGGGTCCAATTTGGCAGATGGATTTCTAGACACCTGCAGTCATGTCTGTACATTATAAACATATCAGCAGAGTTGGCATATTTTGCCATTGTGTGGTAAGATATTACCCTGGCATAATGAACAGGATTTTGCATTCCAAAATAACAAAAACTGATAAAATCCATTGTTGTCTGTTTTTATCTAACAGCTCAGCAAAAGCAAGGTTTTGTCTGAAAAAACTCATCTCAGCATGTTGGCATGCACGTAAAGTTCCCTACATATGTGCACGCCAACATAGACAGACATATATTACTCACAACTGTCACTTATTGTTGGCTGCAGTGATAATGGACTTGCTTATTATAATGTGTAATAATTACATAACACTCATTTATCAGATGGTTATTGAAATTAGTAGCATTAATTAATTGCTAATATTAGAAGACACGTACTAAGTAAAGGGATAGATATTATTACTGCTGCCCACTAGATACAAATAATTCACCATAGCTAACTATGTCGCATATTGTGTGATAATAATTGATTTGAAAGTTTAAAAAAATAAATAACCATAGCAAACTACAGGGCATATTGTGTTAGAATTCATTTGCAAGTTTGTGTTAACAAATAATTGTTGGTTGAAAAACCAAAAACTTGCAATTTTATGAGGTGCATGGCTACAGCCGGAGAGATGGTGCGAACACAAATCGGTTGACATCTGCATCAGAGCCAGAAATAGCTGCGACTACCTTGACACTGTCTTCAGTTCAATAGCCACCACTAAACACCAATGACATAGTCTGGTGAAGAAAGGTCCCACAGCGGCTGTGGAAATGTTCTCATCCCCTCTGCAGATTGACAGCTTAACCACCTCCAGACATTCCAAGAAGTGCAAAGGATTGTGGGTAGAATGAGAGGGAGATGTTAGTGGGGGTGATTGAGTACATATGGTCTGCTGCGTCTTACCTTGACTAGAGTAAGCACTGGGGGTTGTTAGCTGGAGATGGTGTCGATCTTATAGCATCCCTGCCTCTGTTTGTTGATAAACCTTGTCAGGTTCCCTGGGCAAGTGTAGTAAATATGACTTGGTTCTTCTTCTGTCTGGTAACCATGTGGCGGTTGGGGCACCACTGATGATCCTCTGACAGCTCCCGCCATCTGTCTCCATTAATAATAATACAAATTTATTTCTTATATAGCACCCCATCCAAATAATTGTTCTGGGGTGCTTTACAATGGTTAATGCAAATAAATAAAATAACATAACATACGATATATAGTTAAAAATACTAATGTGCTACAACATATGCAATCAGTACTTCTCAATAAAATCAACTATACTGTCTTAAAATATATAAGTAAACACAAGTATGCAAGCTATTAAAACAATAAAATAGATTAATAATAATATTAAATTAATTAGAAATAAAGGTATCAATAATTATTATCATCGATCATCGACTGTTCAAATAATTTGTGAAAAGATGCCACTTTAAACTGATTGACACTAGTGCATTGGTGCACTGTGAGTGGTAGTTGATTCTATGCTCTTAGAGCTGCACATGAGAATGCTCGTTCGCCGAGTTTAGTGCGGGTAGTGGGTTCTGTTTTGTTTGTATTGACCAAGAAATGCGGCCATGTATGAATAACAAATAGACAGCCACAAAGAGTGATACTCGCTATATATTAGATATTCATATAATCTATACGTAACTGTGTGTGTGCATGCATGCGTGTTCGTGTGCTTGCATGTGTATATGCATGCATGCGTGCTTGCATGTGTGCATGCATGTGTGTGTAAACAGACAAGCAATATGGATATCTGTGCACATACATGTAATGTGATCATCATGATCATGCAATATGTATATCTGTGCACATACGTGTAACGTGATCATCATGATCATGCAATATGTATATCTGTGCACATACGTGTAATGTGATCATCATGATCATGCAATATGTATATCTGTGCACATACATGTAACGTGATCATCATGATCATGCAATATGTATATCTGTGCACATACATGTAACGTGATCATCATGATCATGCAATATGTATATCTGTGCACATACATGTACCGTGATCATCATGATCATGCAATATGTATATCTGTGCACATACATGTAACGTGATCATCATGATCATGCAGTATGTATATCTGTGCACATACATGTAACGTGATCATCATGATCATGCAGTATGTATATCTGTGCGCATACATGTAACGTGATCATCATGATCATGCAGTATGTATATCTGTGCGCATACATGTAACGTGATCATCATGATCATGCAGTATGTATATCTGTGCGCATACATGTAACGTGATCATCATGATCATGCAGTATGTATATCTGTGCGCATACATGTAACGTGATCATCATGATCATGCAGTATGTATATCTGTGCGCATACATGTAATGTGATCATCATGATCATGCAGTATGTATATCTGTGCGCATACATGTAACGTGATCATCATGATCATGCAGTATGTATATCTGTGCGCATACATGTAACGTGATCATCATGATCATGCAGTATGTATATCTGTGCGCATACATGTAACGTGATCATCATGATCATGCAGTATGTATATCTGTGCGCATACATGTAACGTGATCATCATGATCATGCAGTATGTATATCTGTGCGCATACATGTAACGTGATCATCATGATCATGCAGTATGTATATCTGTGCGCATACATGTAACGTGATCATCATGATCATGCAGTATGTATATCTGTGCGCATACATGTAACGTGATCATCATGATCATGCAGTATGTATATCTGTGCGCATACATGTAACGTGATCATCATGATCATGCAGTATGTATATCTGTGCGCATACATGTAACGTGATCATCATGATCATGCAGTATGTATATCTGTGCGCATACATGTAACGTGATCATCATGATCATGCAGTATGTATATCTGTGCGCATACATGTAACGTGATCATCATGATCATGCAGTATGTATATCTGTGCGCATACATGTAACGTGATCATCATGATCATGCAGTATGTATATCTGTGCGCATACATGTAACGTGATCATCATGATCATGCAGTATGTATATCTGTGCGCATACATGTAACGTGATCATCATGATCATGCAGTATGTATATCTGTGCGCATACATGTAACGTGATCATCATGATCATGCAGTATGTATATCTGTGCGCATACATGTAACGTGATCATCATGATCATGCAGTATGTATATCTGTGCGCATACATGTAACGTGATCATCATGATCATGCAGTATGTATATCTGTGCGCATACATGTAACGTGATCATCATGATCATGCAGTATGTATATATGTGCGCATACATGTAACGTGATCATCATGATCATGCAGTATGTATATCTGTGCGCATACATGTAACGTGATCATCATGATCATGCAGTATGTATATCTGTGCGCATACATGTAACGTGATCATCATGATCATGCAGTATGTATATCTGTGCGCATACATGTAACGTGATCATCATGATCATGCAGTATGTATATCTGTGCGCATACATGTAACGTGATCATCATGATCATGCAGTATGTATATCTGTGCGCATACATGTAACGTGATCATCATGATCATGCAGTATGTATATCTGTGCGCATACATGTAACGTGATCATCATGATCATGCAGTATGTATATCTGTGCGCATACATGTAACGTGATCATCATGATCATGCAGTATGTATATCTGTGCGCATACATGTAACGTGATCATCATGATCATGCAGTATGTATATCTGTGCGCATACATGTAACGTGATCATGATGATCATCCAATATGTATATCTGTGCACATACATGTACTGTGATCATCATGATCATGCAATATGTATATATGTGCACATACATGTACTGTGATCATCATGATCATGCAATATGTATATCTGTGCACATACATGTACTGTGATCATCATGATCATGCAATATGTATATATGTGCACATACATGTACTGTGATCATCACGATCATGCAATATGTATATCTGTGCACATACATGTACTGTGATCATCATGATCATGCAATATGTATATCTGTGCACATACATGTACTGTGATCATCATGATCATGCAATATGTATATATGTGCACATACATGTACTGTGATCATCATGATCATGCAATATGTATATCTGTGTACATACATGTACTGTGATCATCATGATCATGCAATATGTATATCTGTGCACATACATGTACTGTGATCATCATGATCATGCAATATGTATATCTGTGCACATACATGTACTGTGATCATCATCATCATGCAATATGTATATCTGTGCACATACATGTACTGTGATCATCATGATCATGCAGTATGTATATCTGTGCACATACATGTACTGTGATCATCATGATCATGCAATATGTATATCTGTGCACATACATGTACTGTGATCATCATGATCATCATGCCTGTCCTGTTCACAACAACTGTACAGCGGTGCATGTGAACCATGTACTTACTGCAAAACATATGTGAACCGAAGAGTTAAAAAGCAGTACACGAATCCTGCAACCTTTGCACTTCAGTGTGCTGGGGTCTACTCTCTCTGAATGACAGGTCACAGATGTTCCATGTTAGGCAACCCAAGATTCATGGGCCCTAGAAGCTAAACTGGATCTGGGTTGCAGCTACAAGGAGAACTGGGGTACAATCTATCATTTTGTGATAGATGGCGTAGTGGTAATGTAGAGCCTATTAATGCATAAATATTATGTGGTAGCTGATATGAGAAATACAGTCCAGTGTTTGTTCTGTATCTATATTCACTAACTTTCATCCACCCATGGAGCAAGAAACCACTCGTTTACAGTAGTGCCATCTGGAGAATTGATCACCACTCAATTCTCCCAGGTAGGAGAAGGTGTTCTCTAGAAAAGCACAGCATTCAGCAAACCCGTAAATAAATAACTTTACTTGCACCACAAATTGGTAGATCAGAGGAGACTGACCCAAGGAAGTGAATGAACAGTCATGTTATATGGTTTAATGAACAGCCATACACATAGTACCATCTGCAATGTTATATGGTTTAATGAACAGCCATACACATAGTACCATCTGCAATGTTATATGGTTTAATGAACAGTCATACACATAGTACCATCTGCAATGTTATATGGTTTAATGAACAGTCATACAAATAGGACCATCTGCAGTGTTATATGGTTTAATGAACAGCCATACCCATAGTACCATCTGCAATGTTATATGGTTTAATGAACAGTCATACACATAATATCATCTGCAATGTTATATGGTTTAATGAACAGTCATACACATAGTGCCATCTGCAATGTTACATGGTTTAATGAACAGTCATACACATAGTACCATCTGCAATGTTATATGGTTTAATGAACAGTCATACACATAGTGCCATCTGCAATGTTATATGGTTTAATGAACAGTCATACACATAGTACCATCTGCAATGTTATATGGTTTAATGAACAGTCATACACATAGTACCATCTGCAATGTTATATGGTTTAATGAACAGTCATACACATAGTACTATCTGCAATGTTATATGGTTTAAAGAACAGTCATACACATAGTACCATCTGCAGTGTTATATGGTTTAATGAACAGCCATACCCATAGTACCATCTGCAATGTTATATGGTTTAATGAACAGCCATACCCATAGTACCATCTGCAATGTTATATGGTTTAATGAACAGCCATACCCATAGTACCATCTGCAATGTTATATGGTTTAATGAACAGCCATACCCATAGTACCATCTGCAATGTTATATGGTTTAATGAACAGTCATACACATAGTACCATCTGCAGTGTTATATGGTTTAATGAACAGCCATACACATAGTACCATCTGCAATGTTATATGGTTTAATGAACAGCCATACCCATAGTACCATCTGCAATGTTATATGGTTTAATGAACAGCCATACCCATAGTACCATCTGCAATGTTATATGGTTTAATGAACAGTCATACGCATAGTGCCATCTGCAATGTTAAATGGTTTAATGAACAGTCATACACATAGTACCATCTGTAATGTTATATGGTTTAATGAACAGTCATACACATAATATCATCTGCAATGTTATATGGTTTAATGAACAGTCGTACACATCAAAAGATCTGCAATGTTATATGATTTAATAAATGCAAAATATGGCTTGTATGTATAAATTGTAAGTATATTATATTAAATGTTTAAACAAATGTAATAATGGTAGGAAGACTGGCAAGACATTAGAGAAACGAAGTAGATGAGTACTGGAAAGGCACCATCTGGCAGAGGATAGTGCAAGACAAGCAGGTCTGGAAACAACAAGCTGAGGCCTTCGCCCAACCACGGGACACAACGGCTGCACAATGATGATGATGATGAATAAAGATACGATTTTCACACAAAAAATCTCACAAAAAGGACACAATACTTCATCGCTTTCACACCCTAAGATGAGGGTAAGACAGAGATAACATAAAAGTAAACCAGCTACTTAATTGGTTGCAAATTAATTACTTTGAGCACGACCCCCAAGATGGTCAACATTGGTAAAGATGCATAGCAAAAGTGTGAGGGTTTGTTAATTGAGACTTGATGTTAATCAAAATTTTATTAGACTATAAATTTGAGTTAATTCATTTAAAGGCCACACAAAACTGCTAGTGTCTTATTACATATATAAATAACAACAGTACAAACACAGATAGGCAAATAATTATGTCTAGGTAAACTTGTTACTTAATTATTGACTTTGAGAATATCCCCTAGATAAAATAAAAATGTGTTTGATTATTAATAATAGCCACATTATTTTGATTATTAATATACCCAAGACATGTGACAGGCCAGTGTGAAGGAGGTAATTAATTGTAGTGAGTTGCTGACTTTGAGCTGGTCCCTTAGATGAGATAGTTGTGTAGGGAAGGAAGGCAGTGAAGGCCTGTCTAGAGCAGTGGCTGTAGGGAGAGGGTCTGTGTGTGACTAAGCAGAGGCAGAGGCACTGATAATAGCAAGGCAGGGAGTAGACAGTGATGACCAGAGGTGACCAGTGACCAGGAGATAGATGACCACTGATGATTTGACCACAGGAAGAATGGATACATCTGAGTGACTTCTATGTTGTGACAGTGAAGTAGCAGGCAAAGGTTTGCTGTGGGCACTGGAGGTGTTGCTGCTCTGTTGTCTTGTCTGGTCAAGGCAGTCAATTGACCATCTCCCTAACCAGTTTGGATACAAAGACATGGGTAAGCACCTACACAGTTCTGTTGTTGCTACTATATTAAGCCGCCATGGTGAGTTTGATTTCACTGAGACTGCTCTCAAGTTGTGTACAGCTCTGTATGATTGTGAAGCTCCTGATATGCGCATGTTGTATAATAATGGGTTTAACATGAAGCTTCACTTTAGAGGTGCCCAGGGTGATTCTACTAATTGATACAGCTGTAGGTGATGTCAGAGGGTCACAGACAGGTGTCTGGGGGTAGGCTACAGTGGGGGAGGATGGGGTAGAAAGAGCCCTACTGGTGTAGGTTACTAGGGTGGGGTCTAGGGTAGCTTTGACTGGGGGAGGGGTGGGCTAAGAAGGGTAAAATGGGCCACACTAAGACAAGTTAGTGACAGGATTGTAACTTCATTGGTGAGTGTATGTTTGCCAAAATTAGGATGACAGATTAGGTATTATGAAGGTGCTTAGTTATATGGAGTGGAGTTTTATGCTGGGATATAATTTTAAATATCTAGTATACAGTAATAACCACATATAATCAGATATGTAGCATAATGATTTACCCTGGTAAGGCGAAATTCATTCATGCAAGCTTTAAATTGCCTTTTTATAAAGCACTAAAACTAACTTAGTGTTAAAAACAAAAATACCCATATATTAAATGCTTATTTGTTTATTTGTTGAGCTAATGCATAGTATATTTAAAGTGTTGAAGTTTATTTAAAACAATAAATCAATAAAGAACCAATACTGTAAAGTTTGAAAATACAACAAAAGTTGGAGTTTTTCGTTTGAAAACAACAGTTTTGGAGAATGTTTGAGATATTACAAAAAATGGGATATCTCCCTTCATATCAGGAGAATTGGAAGATATGAATCTGACGTCTGGTACGTTTGTATGTGGCTTTAACATAGTTTATGCAGCGCTCAAGGAAAGTGTATTAATAAAACAAAGTAGGTACAGGTACTGTGATGTACCAGCACCCTGGGGCAACTAGATAAAGGGGTAGGGTAATCTGTCTCACTGATCAGCATGGTTCATTCATCAAGCTAGTACTTGTGTCTTGTCAGAAGGTGGAAATATGACCGGGGAAGGGGGGTTGTTCTGTTTTAGTGCTTGGATTAAACACGTTAAAGGAATGTTTGCAGGAGGTTGCTGTGTTATTTTGTAACTAACCCTGGATGCATGAAAGAACATGTACATGTGAACATAAAGCATGGCAAACCCATGTAAATGCACACATGTAAAAAAATGTATGCGCACTTGCACATTGGCCCACACATGTACTCATGCAAACATGCACATATTCACACATACATACATATGCATGCTTACATCCTACAAACACGCACGCACGCACTCACACACGCACACACGCACACACCAAGTCAACACACACATGCATGCACGCATGTCCACTCACACACCTGCCCAACCCAACCCTCCCCCGCACACACACCAGTAGCCCCACAACTTTTTCATACACCCAATTCTCCAGATGTCAAAATCCCACCAGAAGCTGTCCCCATTCTGTCATCCCGCCTCAACCGACATCTGACACTCTGAAGCTTCTGGTTTTTTTCTCCCAAATTCCCACAGTTTGGCTGGATAATCCTGCTGACAGATTACATTGCCTATTGCAAACAAGAGGGTAATGCATTCTATGTAACCAGCACCAAGTCGAGAACCTGCTTGAGTGGTATTCAACGTAAACAAACCTGGTCATTTGATGGTGTACTGATGACTCTTTATCTCTTCAGGTGGCACAAGCTGTCTTCATGTCTATTATCAGCCCTGTTCCATTCTTATAATCGCCAAGAGGCAAGGCAGATGTTGGCATCAGAGGGTGAAGTCATCATGTAAATCAATGCAAAGTGGTCCATTTATGTACCAGGATAAATGTCATAAAGTCTTCATCATTGGAAAGAAAATGTGTCTGTGTGAATACGTATACGTTTAATAATAATAATCTTTATTGTTACATAATGTTAAGTACAGTACAGAAGTAGTAATAGGAAACATATATAAATACATTATGTAACAACTGGAATGAAGCAGCACATTGCTTGTGTTCATTATTCGTGTCATAATTGAATGTAAATTATAATTCATGCAAAAAAGCCATGGTACATGTTGGGTATATTTACCTCTCAAAAAACCTTTATGTTTTTTCTCTATATAATTTTGACCGCATCTCGTGGTCTTCATCAGCAGACTGAATTTACCCAACATGAATAACCAAGAAAATGGATCATCCCTACATTCAAGGAACATAATACATCGTCATGATGAACTAATGATTTAATAGTGCTTTATAAGAATAGCGTAATACCAAATACCGGTATACATAATATATATGAAAAAAATACATTGAAGGAGAAACTGCCAGTATGCTACGATGAAACTAGAATAGTTGAACTCATAATCACAGGTGGACATAATGTGACATAATAAATCAAATGTGTACATACATTAGTATAATTCAGGTGAGTATTGATAAATTTTCAATACAATGCAATTAATTAATAATTATTCAACAATCGTCTGAATGCTTAGTATGGAGGTCTTCAGAAAATAAATGGGCGAAGTTGACCAGAATAACTTTTGATCTGGAGGATTTTTGACCGGGATGATTTTTTACTGGGAGGACTTTTGACCAGGAGGGCTTTTGCACTGGACCCTGTACAAACAGTGGCATATTTGGCTTTTGGATGTGAATTTTTCCGTGAATAACCTGTCAAGCTATTACACAGTAGTGTGGCAGAATAATGGGTGACTAAGCTTTTCCTTGTGGTCCCAGTTTCTACCCCACAGGGTATATATATATATATACAAAACATAATCAGTTGTGACAGTTGGGTAGATACAAAGGAATATAGAAACATCTGCAATAGAAATCAATCTATTTCATTTCCATCCAGGCTCAGTTGTATGCATTCAATCCAGACTGGCACATGCATGATATGATTACTGTAGGATTCAGTGTGTGACTGTATAATGCACGAAACTGTCAAACGTCATTAGTTACGCATTTAATTTGCCTGACAGGTGTTTTGTGCCCTGCTGGTGTCATGGTACCACTTGGCTTAGATGTTACAGCTCCGTTGAACAGGGAAAGACAACTGCGGAAAATTAAGATTGGTATTGAACAGATATGAAATGATCCACCATTATGAAATTCCAAGTTGGCATGTCTGGTGAATATGTCATTGATTAGGCCTACAAGGTAATTAGATTGGGATGTGGGTAGGTCATGGGGCCTTGGAGTAACAGGTTGTAATTGTTGGTCGTTTGAGTCACTAAAATCCATGTAGAAGTTGAAAAGAAGTGGCTGACTTGAGATGTTATCCATCAGATGTTGGATCTTTCATGTATGTCAGGAGGTCCTTATATACCAGTAGGTCTTTGTATCTTAGGAGGTCCTTGTATATCAAGAGGTCCTTGTATATCAGGAGGTCCTTGTATACCAGGGGGTCCATGTGTGTCAGTAGGTGCTTGTATGCCAGGAGGTCCTTGTATGTCAGGAGGTCCCTGTATACCAGGAGGTCCTTGTATATCAAGAGGTCCTTGTATATCAGGAGGTCCTTGTATACCAGGGGGTCCATGTGTGTCAGTAGGTGCTTGTATGCCAGGAGGTCCTTGTATGTCAGGAGGTCCCTGTATACCAGGAGGACCTTGTATATCAGGAGGTTCTTGTATGTTAGAAGATCCTTGTTTGTCATGAGGTCCTTGTACGTCAGGAGGTCTTTCTATGGCAGGAGGTCCTTGCATGCCAGGAGGTCATTGTATGTTAGGAGATCTTTGTATACTATCAGGAGGTCCTTGTATATCAGGAGGTTGGACAGAAAGAAATTATAATAATTTTACAAGACAACCATTTGGTATGATCCCGTGGGGCATATGTCAACTTGTGCAGATTTGTTCATTACAGAATCGGCACGATAAATGACACATTAATTTGTGTAATTTATCTGTTTGTCGCACTGTTCCAACTGACAGGGTTGACTCTACTGAGAATGTCTTTCACATTGCGCAATCAAGACACACAGTGGATGTGAGTTCACCAGCGTTTGTACACACACCACTGCCTGGGACAGAGCCACCACCAACACAGACACTACAGGGGTCGCATTTAATCAAAATAATCAGATTACAAAGGCAGATGGCAGTGCCTTGTTGGGGACACTGTAGGCACATGCACAGCGCGGAGTGTGCACACACACAGTTCGCACTGATTCCGTCCACAGACACAGGTCATGACCTCTGCCTAAATGGAGAGAAAATTGGGCTGATCAGTTGATTTTGTTGCTGAATGCTATCAGCTGTGATGAGAGAGATGGATCAGAGGTGAAGATCGGGGTTGGAGGTTGGTGTTTGTTTTCCTTGAGACACGGCTGGATGAAGCCGAGTGATTATAGGAGTATGGATTACAGAGATATCACTTTGTTCACTCGGCCTTGGCTGACAGGGACAGTGCAATGAGGTTTGTCTGTTGGACTGATGCTGTCTACTGAGTGTCTGGGTGTTGAGTGTGGACAAGGCTGGGGCATGCTCTGGATGTGAAGTTACACAGGACATATCAGTTTTGATTCTCGGGATCAGACACTTCTGTGTGTGTGACACTGGGTCCTATATTGCTTCTGTTACCTGGAGATTTCCCACACGAGGAGTAACTGTAGACTTCAGAGTGCTGATGTAAGGGTGGATTTGGATAATACACAGCTGTGTATGGAGTGGTGTTTTGAAGCCACAACAAGGTCTGACTTTGAGACAGTGTGAGCGGGAAAGTCAGTCTATGAGTGGATGGTTTGACATTTGGAGCCTTCGGCTATGGAAGCACTTATAATATGGAGTAAGTAGATCTGTACACATACTCTCAGTAAATAATGGTAGTTAATGCTAGAAGGAAGTGCAGTATTTTGATCAAATTGAACAAACTTTAAAGGGAAAGTGTCTGTTCCATCACCCGGAATCAGCCCAGTTGATAGATAAATACTATTTAGGAAGTTTGCTAAATTGGTTGTCTTGAATGTAGAAATATAGGAATGGGCTGAACATCGAAGGGCCTAGCCATTAATTACCCAAGTCAGCATTGGCTGTATTGCGTTTTCAATCTTTGAAAATTTCATGGGTGCAACTTTCAAATTGCAAACACTGTTATGTTCTTATTAAACACAATTGGCCAGGTGGTGAACCTTCAACATATTTGTTTTGTATAAAGAACAATATTATATACATAAATGTGAATAAACGGGGAATGGACGTCACACCTTTAAGGTGAAGATTGGACTGTTGATCATTGGCAGGTCATACAAGTTCAGTTTGTATACATAACACCTTCCCTGGCACTTGAGCTCACTAATTAGAAGTTCTCCTGTCAAGTCTTTGCTTAGACTCACACATTTGTGTGCCACTGACAGAGAACCTATTGATACTGTTGATAGACTGATAAGCTGATCAATGACATGATTCAGCTTGTGTCTGCAGATCACGTCAAAACTAATAAGGACCAGATCAGTGTTCTTCAAATGAATGGATAAATTGGTGGGCACCAGGATATTCAACTTCATACAGTTGGCACATACTGCAGGTCCTTAGTCAGAAATAATTGTTGCCACTCTTGAAGTACACAAAAGTATGCGTTTTAGGACACGCACGGCTTGTCATGTCAATCACCACCATTATTGGCCACTTTAGTTTTTTCAATAACAAACCAGTGTAATTTGAGCCATTTATTTAAATAATACTGATCCATTTGATTTGTTTCACTACCAGTTGTGCCAATGATAGTCATTAAAGTGGGCCTCTAGGCTTGGCACTATTAGAACTTTATAATCTAGTGGCTAGCTGGCCCTCTCTAAATTCCACCAGTGGTATTAGTCCACTCCTGTTAGTTGTAATTACCCATCTTGCAGATGGGTCTCCACATTCTCCTGGCTAAGCCCATGGTTGGCAGTCCACATAAGATGTAAACAACAGTGGCATTGTCAGTTCTGATAGTATGAATTTCGATATTTGCTGTAAATATTGCAGTTATGCAGGGTGATATTTTTTAGAGTTGCCAGCGGAACAAAAAGTTGATGTTCTCAGGTGTCTGGACTGGGAGAAATGTTCAGTATGACTAGTCCTGATATCACTTTAACTTCATACTGCGTCTTGACATGCAAACAGAACAGGTCACAAGAGGAAATGTTATACAATTATACCAGAAATAATGGTGACATCATTTTGAAGTGGATATTCAATAGTTGGGGTCACTCTTTGTCAGCAACTATGCCCAGTACAAGCCAATAAAAGCACAGCAAGATTAAGTGGTTCCAGTAACTTGGTGCCGAGGTTGCCCTTTACATGTTCCTTATACTGGAATATCTGTCAAGTGGATGTAATTTCGTCAAGAAATCCATATCTCTCGATGGGGAGTAATCACATCAGAGTATCCATGTTGTGATAACGTTTGTTTGCATGTTCACTTTGCTGTGTTCATTATCCAGCCTCCTCCATCACGAGGAGAGTCTGAGAGACAGAGAGAGGGTGAGATAATAATACAGTAGGAGACGAACGATTCCTTTCTTCTCTAGTTCTCCTTGGATACACTGGAGTTTTATTGTAAGAATAATGTTTTAGACAGAAGTCATTGGAATGTATGTGAAGAGATTTGTCAGACTGAACGGTTCAAATCATTATTCTTTTATTACATATTTTCCAACCAATTCACCTTTTTTATAATGTTTTATTTGTTATCAACGAACTTCTTCAGCCGCTGACAGTGAATGAAACGTTACAAGAAAAAAGGTAATTTGACTGAGATTATGTAAAAAGACTAACAAACTGTGATTATGGTTTAGATTATGTTTTTTGCCCTCCCATGTTCTTTGTTGTTATTGGAATTGACTGCATGGTAATCTAAAACTGATATTTCTCATCTCGTAGGTATACCTGTATGTCTGATGCTAAATGAAGCGGCAATTTGCACCAAGTTTAATGAGATAAAATTGGCTAACTCCTGTGGAAAACTGTCAGACCCGACATACAGATGGATGAACAGCCGGCCTGGAAGAGGGATGGTAGTGAGACAAGCACTATGTTACGGGATGACTTTGTTTACTGCTGGCACTAGTGTCCTGACACAAGTTTCCCTGAAGCAGCCCATGATGTAGCACCACTGATGTTACTACTTGTGGAGCAGAGATATTTTAGAGGTTCTACTCACTGCTGTATTTATCGTGATTGATCTGCTGTGATGGCTCCGTACAGCAATAGCTGAGGCCAAACAAAACACAGCAAATAGCAGGTCGAATCCAGTATAAAATCTTCTTTCCCTTCATTCTAGGAGAGCCACATCACACTTTCCGACCACTGTATGATTCTTCTCCATCTGTCCTAATCTCCTGCTATTTTCTCTCTCTCGGCTGTTCATTCCTGCTCTTTTCAGATCTCTCTTCACTGTCTCTCCATCTTAACTGTGGTTAACTTCATCTGCTACCATCATCTTCTGTTTTCCATGCTCTCGTCAATCTTTCCTCATTCTGTAGATGTTCTACTCATCTCAGTGTGGCGTACCACCCATGTGGTCATAAGATGTTCTTCGCAATTTATTCTTTCATTTTGTACTACCGTTTCTGCTTATATGGGTGCATTTGTAGATGGAAGTTCTATGTAAAACTGTTAAGTTGGTCTGGCCTTCTGTAAGATCAGATGGATGAAGCCATTACCTTCATCTATCTGTGGCAGAATCTTGCTAGGACCAAGATGGAGTATGGAAGTGGAAAGCAGTGCATTGATCTGATTGTCTTTCTGTGAAACTGTAGGCTGATGTATTAGAGATGTAAAGAGATCACATTTCCGATGGTAACATGTGTCCGTGTGCATGCATGTGATGACATGTGTAGGAATTAGGTTTATGTAACTTCTTTTCTGATGTAAATTATATGTCTTTTATTTGTGGAGAATTGGTATGGGTTTATTGTTAAGAAATCTGTGATTTTTTACTTGGTGTCATTTGGTTCATTCGTGCGATAAACATAGTTCAATTATAGATGCTATGAAATCAACTCTTTGACGTCACTAGACGTTGTCCATGTTACCGCAACTGGGAACAATTTGTCAGATTATTGTCAAATAGTTTGATGTTATAGAAAACAATGCATTCAAGCCTAGAACAAGGTACCCCAAAATTTATGTTAATAAATACATAATTGGTCCAGTGTTTTCAGGTGATGAGGGACTCATGATATATTGTCCCGTTATGTAACTTATAATGATGCTGTTATAAACACCTTACATTGAGTTCGTTGGGGCCAGTCACTACAGAGAAAATGACACATTATTGTCAATTGTGTGGTTATTACATGTTTCATTTATATGCAGTCGGCGAACATATTTTGCAGCCAATGTTAATGGTTAATTTGTGTGACTTCATTTACTGGTTTCAGTGGGACCCTGATAAAGCAAATTGTCTGTTCCATTACCAATAATAAGCCATGGGTGGTAATCATTAGCAGGAAGTTCACTGAACGAGTTGTCTCGAACATGGGAACCCTGCAAATGTACCAAACATCAACGATTCTTGTAGCTAACCCAGCAAACAACTGCAATATTGCCAATAGCACTTGTTCAAAATCTGAATGTTTTATTTTCAAAGTATTTATCCTAGCATTAAGAACATAATAAAATGATATTGGAGCACAGTGGTGCAGTGGTTAGAGCATCGGACTTGCAATCAAGAGAACCCGGGTTCAAAGTCTGTGCTGCCATTTCAAACCATGGGCAAATTCGTTCTCTATATTGCTCCAGTCCATGCAGCTATATGAGTCCCTGGCTATAGACCGTGGTGGATATCTGTGTACGAGTAGTCTTCGCACAGTAATTGCAGCATGGCTGAATACTTCCCAGAGAAGTCAAGATGGTGTTCAGGCTTGCCAGGGATTGAAATGTAAAGTGCAGTCCCGAGGACTGTATACTGCACTACATAAGAATGTAGTGCGAGTCTGAGCCATTTTATGATTTTAGTGGGTTTGTAATTTCAGAATATTGTGCAGTAATTACTTCATGATTAATATATACTGACCGTGATAACGTGGTATTCTTAAAATTGATATTTATTTTATAACTGTCTCAGGTTACGAAATGTAAAAATTATGTATCCTTGTCACCACCGCCATTGTTAGTGTGAGAAAGGGGGATGAATGTGTGGGAATATGAGTTATATTTATTTTATTGTGACTGCCTATGTTTTATGTACTTTTTATGTATTAACAGACCACAAGACAAAGTTCTCTTTTGAGAAATTCAATAAAGTATCTTGTATGTACATGTACTTTACTACATTGTTCTGGTTGTAGAGTTTCCTCGTGCGTCAGTCATGCCACGCGGACACAATGGCATTGTCGGTGAGAGTCGGCTCTCGACCTACCACTGAGCACTACCTGCTCGACTCAACGCCCGACGGAGTGTGTCTAGAGGGCGCCACACGTTGCTTCTCCGCAATTCCCCTTCTCATTCTGTGCTACTGCGATAACATGTAAGTAGATTTTTCTTGTCATCAAATGGAATGTAATAATACACAGTGGAACCTTGCTAATCCGGATCCTGATGATCCGGAAACCTTGGCATCCTGGCATCATTACACAGGAATGGATTTGTAAATTATGATGTAATCTGTTTTGTGCGAGATTCGTTTATTTGGAGAGAAAAAAAAATTTGGACTCGTACACTGAAGAGTGAAGATCAAAGATTAACAATGTTCCTGTCGATATTATTATTTCAGCTTTTGTTTTGTGGAAAGCCACGTGTGTGTATATACGCGTGCATATGTTATACACCCATCATGCATGTTTGCATGAGCACGAACATGACTGTTTGTCGGATCTAGTCCGTGTCATCTCCCGTTTCAATGGTGACAGACAGTTCTGTGATAAACTTAATACTTGCATGAGTAATCAGGGCCTCCACTCTAGGGCCTCAGACCTACTCCAGGGCCTAACACCCACTCCAGTGCCTTAGACCTACTCCAGGGTCTAACACCCAATCCAGTAGTGCTGGTTCGATACCCGATATAGCAAAGTATGGCGTTACTTGTGAAAGTTCAGTACCGATACCTCGTTGTATTTCGATACTTCAATATATATCGGGTATCGACGAGCCACTGTCGATATTTCAAAACTTTGTCGATCTTCGATACCGTCGATATTTTGATACTCCGTCGATCTTCTATACTGTTGATATTTTGATCCTTTGTTGATACTGATTTTTTTATATATATCGTGTCCATTTGATGTCAAAGTGAAGATGTAGCATTCCATTACGGCACCTTTTTACAAAGTTACGCCCGGGCACTGCCCAGATGCAACAGGGCTACCAGACTGCGGCTATTCTGCTATGTGATTCGCTTCCTAACTTGATTGGGTTGATTATGTTGTATGTGTTAAGCATGTTGTTGTTAAAAAACCAGAATAAAATGTTACGTCTGACTGATTTTATAAAACCTAATGAAATCGGTTTTCAACAAGTTTGCAAAATAATGCAATCTTAGACCTAAAAGTTAAAAAAAAAATTCAAAATTTTTTGAAAACCGATTTCTTTATAATGCTTTATAAAATCACTGAGACATAACACTCGGTGTGGGTGCTAATGCTTGGGTGCACATCTATTAGTTTCTCATAAGTGGCATCAGGCAACACTTATCATTTAAAACACACATGTATATTCAGCACATCTACCAAACTGACTGATGCAACATCTTGCAGCTAAAGGCAATCACGCTCTATGAATGATATAGCAAGGTAACGCCAGCAACAGTGTTGCCATTTATTACATCTAGTGTGCATTCATTCATGAAAAATCCTTTTTCATGCATGTTTCATTAATAGAAAATGGGTGCATGCATCTATTGGATAGTTTGTTTCTTGTTCTATGCCATACATAAATGTAAATATCGAGTATCGAAACAAATTCTGGTATCGATCGATATCGAAGAAATCTGGTATCAAACCAGCAGTACAATCCAGGGACTTGCACCCACTCCAGGGCCTTACACCCAATCCAGGGTCTCACACACACTCCAGGGCCTCGCACCCACTCCATGGCCTTGTACTTACTCCAGGGCCTAGCACCCAATCCAAAGCCTCGCACCCAATCCACGGCCCCACACCCACTCTAGGGACTCGCACCCTCTCCAGGGCCCCACACCCTCTCCAGGGCCTTGCACCCTCTCCAAGGCCTTGCACCTTCTCCAGGGCTTCGCATCCTCTCTCCAGGGCCTCACATCCAGGGCAGTCCTGGGTGAAGTGCAGCTGTCCAGGGAACATAATGAATGAGGCCTGAGATATTTGTTGGGCCCATCAGTCTTGGGTGTTGCAGGTCAGAGTTGTTAATAAACACCTGCCTTTGTTGTTGATCTCTCCTGCACTGACCCCTGACTGGATGGTCCAGCCTTGCCTGCACTTAGTTAGCAGTGGTCAGTCCTGTCAGTTTGGGTGTCATGTACCCAAGTACATGGTACTTAAGGGTCACTGCAGCTGCTGACCCATTTTGGGGTTATAAAGACCAGTTCACCATTGATGTTAGGGTTGGTTTCAGTAGTTCGCAAAATCCCCAAAAATGTTATGCATTTAGCATTGGTGTAAACTCCTCTCCCCACCAGTAGGTGTGTGGAGTATGTGTTTTATCATCTAAGATTGATTGGTATTAGTGACTTTTAGTGTCAATTTACGTGAAATGTTTCACTAACATGGTGGTGCAGCTGTAGCTATTTATTGTTCTCCAATTTAATTTGGGAATTTGCAAACTTATGTGACTGGCCTTTAGTTTGACAAACTAAGGGCCAGTCACATAAGTTTGCAAATTACCTGTGCTTAGGATTATCAGATTCTCCTTGAAGCATGTTGGTTGGTAAACACCAGTATCTACAACAGATTTTACAATAATATTAAATTACACTTCATCGTACATATAGTTACACTCCAATATATTTAAGAAATTTATTATCATTTACTAATTTAATTTTAGTGCCTACATGTTAAGGATTTTGAATGTATTTTGTCTAGATTTATGATGCTATATAAATAAATAAATAAACTTATTAATATTATAAATACACAATCTGCAAACGTGCTACTAGCATACAGTGTAAGCATGTCAAAGGTTCTACAAATTTTACATTTAGGTGATGATGACTGGAAATGAATACATTTATAAATAGATGTTGTATTATCCTTCATACTTCAGTCATGTTTTATTCTATAGGCTGTACAATATTTCCTGATCAGACTCGTTTTACTTGACTGATACTATCAAAAAAGCTAAAGTTACTATTGTCAAGGGAAAAAAGTAGACGAGACCAGCAAGTTGTTACAATCTTCACCAAGCCATTGAAAAAGATCGGATCATCATACATAATATCTTTATCTCTTCAGTTTTAATTCATGCATGTTCATAACTTTGTGTAGAAGCTTGTCGGTACTGTATCACAGATCTGCAGTATCCTCTGTCGTCAATTGTTAAGCCTGTTGTTATCAGATGTGCATTAAAAGGTATGTGTTCTATACTATTTTTGTCTGATTTAGTTAGAAGGTTATCCATGTAAGATTACAGAAATACATGTAAAACATGTCATGTTGTGACACTACTGACCTGTAATTAAAGGGTAGTTATATATGACTGATTAAACCAGAGAGAAAATATTGACAACCAGTCTTGCAGAAGTGTTATTAAAGATTGTCTTATGACATTCTACAGGCGAGATATAAATTGAATTCCTATATATACCAAACCAATTCAGGCAAGTCGTTTATTAGTTCTTATTTTGATGACCTTTGTAGAAAGTGGGTATATATTTTGCCATCAATGCAATTCAAGTGACTAACACAAAAAATAACACACACCCTTGATAATTGGTAGGTTTGAGTGATAGTTTACTGACAGTAAGCGCTGGAACAGATAGGGTAGGTCAATATTCTTAACTATTTGCTAAATGATGCAAGTGAGATGTTGCGCTATATGTGGTTTAGTTAAAGTTCTCTTTACATCTATTCAACTTGAACTTCGTACATAATAATACACCTCCGCATGTGTCTGGAAATGTAATTATAGATTACAAACATTGATACTTTTATTGATCACTCTTGATTCACGAGTGTTTCTTACCACTGACAAATGTGCCCGTTTGATATCTTAAGTGTGTCGCACGAATGTTAGGATGAATGCGATATTGTCATTTGTGGCTGCAGATTACTGATATTGTCAGTTGCTCACATTGGAAAGTAAATTGGGCACTGATTTTGTTCACAAGATGGATAATATGAATCTATGCTACATACTTCTAGTGTTCTGTATTAGTTCTGCCTCAAGCATCATATGTAATGTGGAACATTTACATTTGCTTGTCAAAGATTACTTAAAGAAAACATATCGGATCAGCTTCTAAGGTCAAATTCCAAATTTTAATGACTTGTATGTCATATTAGATAAAGATCTGTTTTTTCTCATATATTTTAAAGACTGCATTTGCCATTTTTTATGAGCGAAATTAAAGATTTTGTTATAAATATAATCACAATTTAATGAGATTTCGGTTGCAGTAGTTTGGCAGGTATTAAATCTATTCCCAAAATACAAATTATTGTGAGTTGGGATTCCATACATCAGTGTGTCTATGCCCATAATTGTTTGCCTGAACATTGTCAGTTTGATAATCAGGCAGTGTTTAGTAATGTGGCCAACAGATTTATTGTTTGTGAAAATACTTTGTTTATGTGGAATCTTATGCCATCAAATTTATTATATTGTGGCGTACCCAATTTGTTTAATTCCACAATTAGTGTGAGTTTTACAGATAGAGATTACCAGCAGTGTAAGTAGGGAACACATTTATCCCCTGCATGACATGTTTTACTTTAACTGGCATTGACACAAGGAAAAGGGAACCAAAGCCTTTCCCGTTTCTTCCAAAAGCTCCATCTTCCAATTGAGGGGTGAACGAAATTGTCCGAGTTCTGAAATTGCGGTATCGGTAGGTGGACTTGAATGCTAGTCCTCTCAACTGACTCTTGTGCTCAACACTGATCTACAGTCATCATCATCATCATCATTGTGCAGCCGTAGTGTCCTGTGGTTGGGCGAAGGCTTCAGCATGTAATTTCCAAATCTGCCTGTCTTGTGCTATCCTCTGCCAGATAGTGCCCTTCCGGTACTCGTCTAGTTTGTCTCTTCACCATCTCGCCGGCCTTCCTTTAGATCATTTTCCTTCGTAAGGTCTCCAGGTTGTGATACGCGATGTCCATCGGTTATCTCGTAGTCTACTAATATGCCCTGCCCAGGTCCACTTCTGTCTTCTGATTTGTTCTATCATGTCTATGACCTTTGTCTTCTGTCTTACCCAGAGTTTGTTTTTCTCTCTCGATATGTGATATTTCACATACTTCTTTCCATTTTTGTTTGTGCTGCTGCTAGCTTGTTCTTTGCCTGGATGGCGAGTGCCCATGTTTCCACACTGTATGTCATCACTGGAAGTACGCATGAGTTGAAGACTTGTCTCTTCAAGCAGGTTCCAAAGTTACCCTTGAAGATGTCCCGGTGTTTGGCGAAAGCTTTCCAGCCGGCGGTGATCCTTCTTTGAATCTTCTTGTCTTGGTTTTTGTCTCTGATGCTGTATCGCTGTCCCAGACAGATGTAGCTTTCAATGTTCTCTATCTGCACTTCTCTTTCAGTTGCTTTATGACATGTATGTGGTCTGTCGTTGAATACCTGCTTCTGAATCGTGCTTGCTCTCGTGGTTGGTTTTCGTCGAGTGTCTTCTCTAGCCTATTCGTTAGTGTCTTTGTGAGTAATTTGTAGATGTTTGATAACAGACATATTGGTCTGTAGTTCTTTAAGTCGTTCTTATTTCCCTTCTTGAAGATAATCACCATCTTTGCATTCGTCCAAGCGGTGGGTATTCGTCTTTCTGATAAGCATTTAGTGCATCTACTGTACCTGACTTATATTAGGTAACATACAGTACCTTAGTTTATATCTCAAACACATGCACTACAATGGGAATTCTTACTTCTCTGATCCAGGACAGTGTTCTCCCTGTGTATTGACACGTCTCGCTGTCTCCAGTTTTCTTTTTATCAGGCATTTGTACTTTGCTCCAAGATCAAGGGGCCTGTCTTAACTGGTTTATAACCAGCAGGCCTGGCTGTTGAGGGAAATGTTTGTTGTGTTTAATGGGTACAATGTAATGCCTAACAACAGAACATCTGATGTGGTATCTCCCCCCACCCTGGATCCAATGTAAATGTTCTAAACAACTGAAATAACTCCATACATTTAGACACGTAGGATAATACGGGTATGTAGTCTTGATGTCTCACCAGTAAAACACATAAAACACACAGCTCTGTTATGATTACTCTATTCACAAGGTGCTAAGCTACACTTCCAATAGGGCAGTATGATCAGCATGATAACAGGTATCAGGGTGGAGCAAGATACCCAGGGAGAAACATGTACTATTACGCTGCTTTTATTTACTTTACTCAGTATGAACAAAATTTGACCATGTGACAAAAAATAATAGTTTTTTTATACTTAAAAAATACCTTGTTGCCTAACTAAAGTATCATTACATGTCAGGTCTTTTTTATATTTCACTCCATGTTAGTATCTAGTTCGACTCCTATTCACTGTTACTGACACTTGACTAAGTACTGGCCAAATAAATATAAGGTGATTTTATGCCAATGTCTTACAAGTGTTATTTGATAGACAATGTGTAAGGGGGCTGTTACTACAATGAGTGTGTGCCCATTTTTAATGTAAATAAATTAAGAAAACCTACTTATTTGATAATAATTATGTAGCCAGCACACTATAAAATTTATAAAATGATAGGATCACGATAAAACAATATTTGAAATAGATTGTTTAGTGCCATATTTGTATGCAATAACGACAATGGAGCTTTACATTAATGGCAGTATCTCTTTGTATAATGTCAGAAATGCACTGTTTGAACTTCAGCCTTCAACAGAAGTTAGAATTGTGATAATTTTTTAATTATACCCTTGACAGAACTTAATGTGGGGTGAACTTGATAACAGCAACCACAGGAAAGAGCCCAAGGTTACTGGTGGATGCCGGACCTGCTAATTAAGAAAGTTCTGTCTTTTGAAATGGTTAATGAGAACCAGAGCTCAGAGTTGCTGGCATGTTTGCTGGGAAGTCTGTTATCTCTGTTTGTTGAGTTATAAGTGCTGATTCGATTGCGTCATGCTGGTTTACAGTTACACGATTTGCAGTGCAAAATATAATCGTAATGTAAGTGAATGATTAAGAAATGTGTTAGATCTTAGAAATATTATGATGATTTTATTGTTCTTGGCATGAGAACAGTGTTTTTAGATTCAGCAATGCAGTCGTTACTGCACAAAAGGTGTTCTTATAGTTCCTTTGCTGGAATCTAATCTGTTTTAAAGTACATGCTTATACACCTAAGTGAACTGAGTGTGGACTGAACAGAATTACCCATAATTCCAGTGGCGGGAAAAGGAATTAAGCCTTAGATCTCCTAATTGTGAGGGTACTTACACAGATTTGTGAAGTGAGGCAACGTGGACTGAACAAAATTACCCATAATTCCAATGGTCAGAAGAGGAATTAAGCCTTAGATCTTGTAATTGTGAGACAGATGTCCTACTTATAATACTACCAGGTCCCAGGTCTCATCTGGACAGTTAACTGGTGAAAATAGAATATATATACAGACCACATATATATAGCTCTAGTATACCTTAACCGAACAGCTGCATAATTATACAGACTACGCAAAAACTACCCTTCTCCAAATGTCAGGGGTGATAAAGCAAGCGGTGATTATCATCACGGAATCTTGCGGAGAGGAGAAAGTACAAAATGCTGCTCTTTGTAGTTCTAATCAGCCGGCGTTTAGCAGCGGGGAGACGAAACGGGGGCCTTTTGTGAGCGGCCGGAGGATATTCTATTTTCACGCTTGCTCACACACTTGATGCAGTGATAAAAATGAGGCTCTGGCCCTGGGTGTGCGTAGCATAGGTCCTTGTCTGTCTACCTCCTGCGTGGGGGTCAGTCATGTAAGCCGGACTGCCGGAGAGTAGCGTATCGGGACGCCTGCTGGGTTTATCCAGGTTCAAGGGATCAATTATCACCTCTAGTCTTGTGTTTTTTACCAGCGGCGATTCTTCCATTGGAAGGTGAGTTTATCGTTGTCGTATCGTGTCAGGATGTTTGGTTCGGATTGTCGGGGAGTGATAGTGCAGCAGCTGATACCCCTAAGGGGGGAAACATGATTGTGGGTGGGGGTTTTTATTTGGGGAAAATCGGCAGTGATTGCATTCAGGTGAAAATGTGATCAGATTACAGAATCGTCTGTCGGTAAGCAGGTACAAAAGGAAGAAATGTGTGTGTATCCAGTTGTGACAAAAAACACCCCCAAGGACCCTCCAGCTCTCCCCCAAAGCTAGCAGTACCTGGTATCTGGGGAGGGGAATGAGACAGTTACATTTTGTTGTCTGTGTTCATTGTATGTATTTTTGGAGGCAATTTTATTTGTAATGTAAATGATGGAAATGATATACCTAGTATAGTTTTCATGTAGCACATGAGTGCTAAAAAAATTCTGCCAGCCTAGATTTGGGTGATGTGAAACTATCTGTCATTTTCTCAGGCAGCATAAAGAAGATTGAAACTCATTTTTGGACAACCAGTTTGCTAGATGGCATTCACATTTTTTTGGACGATCGCATTAAGCTTGTGTCAGCGGCTATAGCAGTGTGTAAAGGTCGGTGTTTGTTTTTGTTCAGTCATACGGTAATCCTGTTCACCCACCATGTGACTTCATACATGCTCGAGAACACACTCCCGTGCTGTATTGTCACAGAACAAACATTTGGCAGTGCCACAAAGCATTACTCTTGGAGAAATCCTTGTAATTGGGCGCAACCGGTGACAATACCATAGCCGACAGCGATCACTCGGTGACTGGGAAAGTGTGTAGGCCTATGTGTGGATTTGGCAATGTGTATCACCAAATACCGTAGGTCCGTCTGGGAAGGCCTTATGATGATGCACTGGAGAGGTTTGTTGGGTTCTTGTCAACAGTCTACAACATACGTGGGCCATCAGTCAGCTAATAATACTCCAGCCATAGCCATGTATTGACTCAAAGGATGTACTGGGCACATACTTCGCTGTACAAGATGCTCAAGACGGAAAGCTTTCAAGTGTGGCGCGGTAAGTAGAAAGTTGGCGGCTCTTGTGGAATGTAGGAGTAAAGTCTACGTATGTTTTATGTTTCTGGCTTATGCTAATCAACGGGTTGTTGTACATTTTTTTTGATCTACAACAAGGAGATGTATTTGAAAATAATGATGTGCTAGATGGACATTAGCAGTAATTATTGACTAAGTTATTTTTTTTATCACCAACAGAGGTGTAGATATAGTACTAATTGTTGTAACATTCGATAATATTCGAGCCACGTACATATGGCTAACACAGAATGATAAGCTCAGTACAAGAAGAAGAGTTTATTGCTTTAAGAAATAAAGGATTCTGTCTTAAAACTGCTTATGCAGTTTATTTTGTGTTCTGTGTCGTTTTTAAAAAAAAATTGAAAAATTCTGACCTAGCTAATATCCTCTCCTGTTTGATACATCAAAGCATCTGTGACATCATATCCTAGTGGGTGAAATTAGTTTGTCAGAGTCAGGGTAGGCAGAGAATGATACAGTACTGAGCTCTGTGTGCATCTCACAAAGGTTGTCAGGTTTTTTCCATTTCATTCATGAACTGGTTTATGGAGTTCGCACCGGAACAAAGGGATCGACTCGGAAATGGTTTACTTCTAACTCGAATAACGGGGAACTTATTTTGAAACGTGAAAGTTCCTAGTAGTTTGTTCCTAGTTGTTTGTTCCTGGTAGTACTGTATTATTAAAACGGAATGTTTCAATGGGTAGCTGTTTCACTGACTTAAACTTAGTGACAAATACATTTAAACTTATAAGTCATGTAATATTCGTAGTCCAGTTCCAAACTAATAACTTAACAAACAAATATTGAAAACATGACACGTTGAGCAGGTAGGCCCCTACTACTGTTTTATATGAGAGTAATATTCAGTTAATTTTTAATGTGCAATTTATAGCATAACACTTTGTTGATTGATACTGTTGGAGTGGTGGAGTTATAATAATTTTATTTAAAATCTAGTCTTCTGTATTATAATTGTTAGTTGAGCTACACAAATATTTCAAGTGAAATGCAATTCAATAAAATGTACTCAGCTGTTTGGCAGCTGTCAACATTGACCATCCACTTAACTAGACAAGTGGCCTAAATGAGTTAAGTAGACCAAGGGTCAGTTAATGCTGAACCTAACCACCCTACCCCTCTGTCCACCTGCACAAAGCCAGGTGACCCTTCAAGGGGTGATCTGACCTTCTTTCTATTGTCCAGCTGTCAATTTCTTCCTGTCTCAACAAGCTGGATGGTTTTTGAGTCGACCCCCATATGCAATGTTACCTCTCTGTCACATCTGTCACTGTGACACATTACCTGCCACTTACACAACTTTGTGTCAGTGGTATAGACTCAGGGGGGTGTTAGTCAGTCACTTTGTCAGTAGGATTGAAACTGGGTAAATACTGGTTCTGTTCCGGATTAGGAAGAATGTTTGGGGGGGGGCGTACACGGATGTACAGGGAGGATATCCTCTTCCTGTCAGCATGTCCCAGTGTTCTGTGTTAAGGGTGACCGTAGAAAGAGGTGTGTTAGTTTCTCCACACTACAGCATGAGATTATTTATATTCAGGCCCGAGAACACGGTTTTTACACAGTGAGTACAGTTTCTTTTTATTCCAGGCCGGCTGTTTTTTTTCCGAGGTCATAAACTCTTCCTGTCAGCGAAAGCCAATAGGTTTCTGAAGAAACCAGAGCTGTCAGTTTTGTGTTGAAAGGTTTGGGCTTACCACCAAGAGCCCCCAGCTATCAGCTTGCTGAGGTCTAATTAGATCTTGACAGATGACATTCATGGGAATGAATTTATATTTATGGATAGATGATTCACTGTTTCAAATCCACAACTTGAGTGTCTACAAAACAAGTGTTCACTGTATGTATATATTACAAAGTTTGTAGACAAATTGTGTAGTATTATAAATACATAAATCACATTTGATAGGAAGTCTACTATTTAAATGATAAACAACGTATACAAAACACATCTTGTCATAAGATACCCATGTTGGGATGAATTGCTATTTCTTCTGGTTGGCTTATACCTGTCATTTTGCTTCTGTTGATTTTAAATATTTCCATGATTGCCCCAGGCATCCACAAGGCGTTTTACATAAACCCACATTTGATGACAGAAATGTATCATATATCCTAAAGTAGACCACAAAACACCCACATTGCCTGTTACAAACACTTAAACAGTGTTTGCAATTACATCACTGAACCATGCAACTTTATTACCCAAGCAGTGCCATTAGGGCATGGTAATAAAAGGAAATTACACACTGTAATTTGTGAGAAGTCAGATAAGGGCTAATTAGACCATTTCTTGGAAATACACTTGAAACCAATGACCCTGGTTTATACTTATCAGATTTCCCTAACAACATTTTTACTTACAAATTGCAGTACCCATTTTGTTGTAGACTTGGAAATGTGGGTAGGGTAAATTGTGGGTGGGAGGGCAAGTGATAATAGGAGTTCGTTATGGGGTTAACGACTTTTACTTGAGGGTATTTCCATAGACAGCCATCTAGTTTACTTGTGCTTCAGGTAGTGCAGATCTAGTTGTTGGTGTGATAAAAACAAGTGTGACTTCCTGTCAGCTGTCACTGTGTTGTTACGGGGGAAGGGGGATGCTATTAAAATAGAAAGGTAAGTTCTTATATGGCACAAAAGCCAGTCCTCAGGACTGCTCAAAGCACTCTACAGTGTACTCCCTGGCAGACCTGTTCAAACGAACACCATCGCAACTTCTCTGGGAAGCATTTAGCCACACTGGAATTGATGTGCGAAGGTTGTTTGTATACAGCTATCCACCACTGTCTATAACCAGGTACTCATACAGCCGAGTGAACTGGAGTAATATAGAGTGAACGAACTTGCCCAAGGTTCGACACCGCAGCAGGAGGATTAGAACCCCTGTTCTCTCAACTGACAGTCGAGAGAACAGGGGTTCTAATTCCCTGTTCCACATTCCTCCAAATATAGGTGAACAGTGGAAATAATTGTATTTAAACTGGTTAATACCATTTAAAAATAAGAATTTTTTTTCTCAAATTATAGATGAAAAATAAATTACAATTGTGTATCTTGTGGCAATGAGTGAGGAATGATAACCATAGATAAATAGAGCATGATGAACAGAAGAGGACGGTACAAGAACAACAGGAAGATGGAGAGATGGTGCTTAGAGATCTCTTGAAAGAGACGGGTGAACAACTACGAGTGCAAGAGAATGGCAGAGGAGTGGGTTAGAAGGAAGCAACTCATTGTAGGGGAGTAGATTAAGTGACGGGGCCCCACCTAGTAAGGTATCAATGGGGAGAAGAAGTTGTATATTTTATTTTAAAAAATTGTTTCATTATTACTAAGTGACACACACATAATGGCATACAGTTAGGAGGATATAGGAGCCCTATCATTACACAGAACCAGATGTGAGAAGAATGGTTCCCATGTTTCCCCAGGGTGTCAGTTTCAAGATTAGTCATGTTTTATTCATGGCCAACTCCAGCCATTAAGAGGACACATTTGAAGAATTAACCCTTTCTGCTGGGAATCCTGCCAGGCCCCTCGGGAATTTTTGAATTAACATTTGTTTATCACAGTAATGAAACATGCCAACTCTTCCCAGCTGTGGGAGCTTGGGGGAAGGGAGCAGTGTCAGTGGATGAAGGGAAGATGGGTATGTAGGAAAGAGGGCAGCTTCCTCAGAAGGAACAGCTGATTGTGTTTCTGCTTGTTTATTGTCATCCCTATATGAGCAATGTCTGGATTCTCAGCACCCCTTTATGGACACCCCATGCAGTATCCTGCAGTTCTAGAAATGTAATTTAACACCGTCATCAATTGTGTGTGTGTTCTATGTAGCATTTGATGTGTGGACTGTGGAGGGTGCAGGGTATTTGGTGAGCAACAACAGTTGTTTGGTCACAAGACATTTTGTCACACAACATTTTGTAACACAAGATATTTTGTCATGTCATTTCACTGTGTAAGACTTCCTCTAAATCATCAATTGATTTGGCTAGTCATCAGGTTTGTTATTGTTCAGATTTGTACACTGAATAGTTTAAGTAACACGTGCAGTCGGTTTAATAAGTGTGTAGTTCTGACTAAATGATCACGAGATTGTGTAACTTGTGGAAGTGTGAATAACATTATACTCTGTTATACTCTAGAGCTGGAAGACTTTTGCAATGTTGTTGCCAAATTTTGACCAGAAGCAGTAAAAAATAATTTAATAGTCTGTCCAAAGATTTTACTGAAACTAAATAAGAAATTTGTACAAACAAGCTACCAAGTCATAGTTGGTCCTAGATCGGATTGTTTTGTTTTGCAAAATTTGAGACAAGTAAGAAATTAAAACGAGAACTCGCAGAAAACATGGTCTGACATGACCTGTGCATGCCCGTCTGCATGGTAAAAGGTAAGGCTTATCTTGGCCTAATAGAGGGCATTAGACAGCGTGCTATCAGTACAGCACAAACGCGAGAAACTGGGACAACCATTGAATGTTACAAAACAATCGTTAAAAATCATATCGCAAATCACAAGTCTGAGCCAATGTGAGAAAAACAAGGACTGGTGCAGTGGTCGCCTGTTAGAGTGCCAGTTTTTGCAACCTGAAATCATATCAATAGCAGATAATCTACAAATGACTACATTGAAAATTGTACCATTTGAAAAAAGAAATTAAAACCCATAAGTCAGTTGGTGTTGAATTTGGGGTGATACCATCTTGGTCGCAGTGCGTGACCGACTGCCCCGGGAAGGCTCAGTGGGAGGGCACAAAATTCATGACCATTTTTGCTGGTCACATGATGATTCAGATTCCTTATGAACATTGCGCATTTTGCCATTAGTATAAGCCACTTTGTTATATAAAAAGTTTGATGTTAACTTGTGGTAATGTTATGTAACACAAATTTTGTAATGTTCATACCATTATAGGAAGTATTTATTCTTTTGTATGTAAACATTTTATGTAATGGAAACTACGTGACATAACCGAAGAATATTCCATGATATGAAGAACTAATAATAATTGTATGTACTTTACATGATGCCAACATTAATAGCTTTGAGAACTTTGTTGTGCCAAAGACTTGTGGATACATAATGTACCTGCCTGTGCGATGTACCTGCCTGTACGATGTACCTGCCTGTACGGTGCACCTGCCTGTACGATGTACCTGCCTGTACGATGTTTATCAGAGCAATAACACCAGCCTGGTGTTCATTTTGCCACTGGGTAGTCTGTCACTAGCCCAATGGGGGTAGTCTGTAGCTTCCAATTAAATTACATCACAGACTTGCCAAGTGCTGATTTGTCCAGTGCATGCAGCCGATTATTTTGTGACATGATTTATCTTAATCTGGTAACATGTATGTGTGTACATGTATGTGTGTACATGTATGTGTGTACATGTATGTGTGTACATGTATGTGTGTACATGTATGTGTGTACATGTATGTGTGTACATGTATGAATACATGCACACACGCACGCACGCACGCACGCACGCACGCACGCACGCACGCACGCACGCACGCACGCACGCACGCACGCACGCATGCACGCAAGCACACATGCACACACACTGTTACATACACACATTTCCAGATTTGATATGATTACCATGTTTTCAAGGATTATTGTAGTAAAGAGATTCACACATGCATGCACATTTTTCTGGATTTTATGTGACTAAAATATTTTTTCAAGGATTGTTGTTTTAATATGTATACACATTTTGCACAAACATTTCTGGATTTTATGGTTACCATGTTTTCACGGACGGTTATTGTAATTAACTGATGCATACACACACTTATACATTTCTGGATTTGAAATGATTACCATGTTTTCAAGGATTATTAATGTAGTGATTCTTAATTGATATGTTCCAGTTATTCATTAATTGTTATTTATTATTTGTTATTATCTGTTTCAGTGGTGACCTGCCCGTAGGTCTGAAACTCCCGAGGATTGTGATGGAAGCAAAGACCCACCAGGAACTCAATGCCCTCTCCCTGCTTGGACAAGGTATGCTCCCTCACCTGGCCCGACAGCTTCCCTGGCTACAGATCTGTGATGTTTTTCCTTGCTAAATGTCAGATCCTACGATTTTGTTTTTGGAAAAATAAAAATGGTGGATGATTCCCGTGATAGACAATATGTGCAACTCATGTACATAGGGAAACTGTCCCACAGCCATAGTTTGTCTGTTAGTCACTAGATGCCGTACACATTGTGAATAATGTCTTATAACGTTCTGGTTACCGAGGATAGTCTATAGCAACAAACACCAAAACTGTGTACCACATGGTTTTAAAACACAAAAATGAAACAATTATGTAAGATTCTGTTGGCACGTTGTCATAGATGATGTGTTTAGTGCCGATACGCTCAAATGCTGATGTGCACTGCTTTCATATGAAAGTGCACATGTTTGTGTGAAACTGGGCTCCAACCATACTTCAACTTATTTTAATCACCAAATGCCATATATGTCTTGAATATTGTCTATTTGTCATACAAACCAGATTGTGGGTTCATACAGGGAGGACGTCAGTAAACTCATAGTGGAGACAGACTCCTACAATGGTTGTCGGTGTAGTGATTTTTAGACAAGGATCATATTCCATAATAAAAGGTTAGGAATTTGACCTCCAGTGGTGGAAATAGATCAGAGATTTATGAGGCCTGACCAGGAAGAAATGGATCTCATTGGGATCACTGGTCAGCCCTAAAATCCAGTGCCTTAGGTCAGTGACATGTGTGACATGCCCTGGTGAAGAAGTTCCTGAAATATGCAGATGTGATATGCAGAGAACTCAAATTATTACCAACTGCATCGCCAGCTGGTGTACTTCAAAGTGGTGAATAACAAAACATTCTGGCACTGATTCAACAACACTGCTAAAGAACATATAACGTCATTTCTTTATATACTCGCGTAACATAATATTCTACATGCACCTGCCAGCATGCATACACCTTTTTGTGTGTCTTGGTAACCCTATCTTGCAGCATTTACCTCAATTTCAACCTGCGGCCAGAAAAACCAGGCCAGATCTACATGACGATACGATGGCAATTCGGAAGTTAGCATCTCCACAATTGGCATGCCTTTTCACGGCACTTTGGCAAACACTCGACTGGCTAAGTCACTACCGCTGGGGGCACAACATAAGCAGGGGTGTGGAGAGCTCAGGTGTTCTAGCGGTGTCGACTGATAGCGATCTGTGGCATCGTTAGGTGTGCACCTCTAGTGGTATGGCCGAACAAGTAATTTGTTTGTCCTTGCATGTGACCTTTTGTGAAGCCGACGTTAAAGGGGTTGTACACTTGGCCGCCTGCGGACTTATATACCCAGTAAATCTGGCTGTGATTTACCGACTGCCATTGCATGATTTTGGTGACACACCAGTGTTTGGTTTCATCATAGTCGCCGTTGTTCAACTGGAAGTGGCCCTGTTGACATTGCTCAGGCGTCGACATCGTTACATTATAGGCAGGAGAGATGTGTAAACTGGAATCTGTAAGTTGTTTTACATGTAGACGATTATAGTATGTGTGGGACGTTTTAGTTTGGCCAGCTGCGATAGGAGGCTTAAAAGCAAACCGGCCAGAGTTGTTTGAAAGAAAGCCTGCCTTACACAGGTGGTGTAGGATTTCGGAAATGTGTCCAGGCAAAGTCTGATATGTTAATGAATGTTTAGTAAGGCCAGCATAACAATGACATGGCAGCGGTTGTACTAATTGCCTGTACAATGCATTGACTTTTTCAGTATTGAATTCTTATTATGTACACCAGGCACTAAGAGGAGGGTAATTTCAGTATTGTTGCATTGTTCAGAAGTTAGTACGCTCTTGAGTGTTGCTTTTGCCTCACATTCGACAGACTTCTTCTATGATTTAACAACATTTGACAGACTTCTATGTTTTAACATCATTTGACTGTGTTTTTTTGGCTTCAGCAATTATTTTTTGTTCATCCCATTTTAGTCATTTTGTGATGAAGAAAACCTCCCTAGTATCCACTATGACATGCTGACTCGTGTGCAAATGTGCTGTTTAGTTTTGGTGAAATCATCAGCTATTTTTTCTTTATGCCTAGTGAGTGAAAAATGGCACAAATGATATGGTGTTGTACTATACAACAGGTGTTCAAACTGTCAAAAGTTCCTGATCTAACCACCGAAATAAATTTAACGATTTTTTCAAAACTTATGTTCTTTTAATTAGCTGATTATGAACATAACTTGGACCATACACACACAACAAATTTGAATATCAGCAACATTATTTCCCATTGGTTTGAGGATGTTATAAATGTTTTTGACATGACTAGTTATTATTTTGCTTGACTGTTGCAGACTTCTGGTCATCACCTGTATCCCAGCAGCCTCCAGTGACACGCGCTTCGCTTATGAAGTCCGTCTTTCACACGACCATTTCGCCCTATCAAAGTGGAACACCAACGGCACTGAAATCATCTCCCGCGAAACCGGCCCGCTCGCATGCCAAACCTGCTCTTGTGAACAGTGCCGTCACATCAAACAATTCAAAGTCACCCCCGAAGTTTGTATATCGCACTGTGTCACCACCACATAAAAACATGTCATCGCCGGTGTCGTCAGCGAATAAAACGGCACATTCACCAGTGAACATCGTTCATTCACAACAGGAGAAATCTGTGACAATCTCAAATTCTGAGTTATACTCGCAACCAAAAAAGGAGCTAAACGGTGGCAGAAGAAACAATCACAATGTTTCGCAGAGTGTGAAGGTTTCTACTGTAGTCATGACGACAACAGTGGCGGCATCTGTGAGCAATAGCGTGTCATCGTCTAAGCTCACGAGGTCGACGAGTGAGAAGGGGTCACGTCGTCGCTATGTCACTCGAAAACCACCGCCGCTGCCTTTGGCCGCTGGTCCGTCACAGTTAAAGCACTCTGCCGAATCGCCGTTTGTTACGCCCATACACCGCCCTAGTGGCAAGAGCCTGCTGTCACCCTACTACAAGGGGAACCTGGTGGACAGACTGAGCGATTATGAGGATATCTGGTCTGCGACGCCAAAATCAGAACGACAGACGCCATTCTTTAAGCCGATCAGTGGTGGTCATTCTATCGAGAGTTTGATTGACCAGCACCGACTGTCGGAAGATGGCACCGAATTGAGCTCCGTAAACCCCGGCTACCACTCGGACACTGAGTCGGAACTTGACTTCGTGCAGAGGAGTAATTACGTCAGCGATCGTACGAAGCGCGAAACGGAACATGTCAAGAAAACGGAAAAGGTGTCACATGACAAGTTTCAACAGCACAGCAGGCGTCCTGAACCTGTCATGTTCACCTTTGATCTGCCGCCGCCTCGACTCGTTATGAACAGTCACGGACTGATTCGGTCACAACCCAAGAACGCAGTTGTCACGGCAAGCCAGCCCAGTAATGGCACATCCGAGCGATCGCACCAGAAACCACTGGTGCATTCTACGACCAATCAGAGCCCCGCTTATGCTGAGCCGGTCGATTCGCTGATTGGGAAGGTAGATGGCGCCAGTCACACGAAAAGCGTTCAGAAGGTCGTGAACTCGTTCAAGCACGTCGAAACAAGCTGGCCGCCACCGATGTCAACCAGCATGGATAAACCCGTTGCTATGTCGACGCCGATCCTGAACAGTTACCGATCGTCGGAGATGAAGCGGTTTTCTCCCCCTATGCATCCGGCCACCCTTGCCTCTGTACCGTCACGATTCCCCTCCCGCAAGGAACCGGCTGTCGCAACGGAACGAAAAATGGGATTTCAGAAAGCACACAAGGTACAGAACTCTAATAAGAGCGTTTCACCACCGAAGCGCAACTTGTTTAAACTGAGCATGCAGCGATTGAAAGAGCAAGAGAGGAATGAGAGCACGAACTCGCCTCAAGAGCAGCCATCACACAGACTCAAGGTCAGTCTTCAGAAGATACACGAACTTGAAAAGAAATCGTGGGTGAGCTCGCACGAAGAGATAACAATGAGTCCTGGATACCGGTTGCCGATTGACGTTTTGAAAGAACCGCCGGGAATCGGTAAGGCCCAGAGCCTTCGGGGCTTGCCGGAGAGTTTTGAGCCAAACGACACGCGTGCTACGTCGATGCCGCAATGCTCGCAGGTTGGGAAGACGCCATCGCAGAAATTCGAAGTCCCAAGAAGTACACCAGAGAATAGCTTGCATAAATCAACTGTACCCACGACAACTAGCACAACGACGAACAGCACATTAGCGCAGACATCGCATTCTCTTGCCGTTTCGCAGTATTTCGAAAACATCTTCAAGCCGGATTATCTGAAAAATGAGGAAGACGACGTCCTGCCACCATTTCTACCACAGTGCGTCAACAAGTTCCCAACCGAGGAGAAACGTATGTCAACGTGTTCCGACACTGTGGCCGACGGCAATTCCTCGACAACGATCGAGGATATCATTTCCGACATTGTTCCGGAGTTGGCAGTGAAACAGATCCACCCGCTGACGATCAGGAACGTACAGCGCATTTCTGAGTATGATAACCTCGGTGGGCGCTCGAGTGGCGCTGCATCGAGTCGTAATACGGTACCGAGTAGCGCGGGAACATTCTATTGCTCCCCGTGGGATAGCACTGTCTGGCAGGAGCTCATGGATCTGGGGGTTACACCCGGGAAGCCAAAGACAGACCCGCGTTTGCAGTCTCCGTTTTCGGCGTCTTCTGCTCCTGATATTTGGGAAGAATCGCGTGATACGTTCGATGAGGTTTCGTCCGCCGGTGAATACAGTAGCGTTTACGCAGATAGTGAGGGAACGCACGCACACTCAGAGACGATGGCGAGCGAACTAGCGACGTCGTTTGAGTGGCAATCAGAGAGCGATATTCCAGCGGCATTGAAGAGCGCATTCGGTCCGAGCATCGAGAATACTCCGGCAGTGTCAGCACCGGCGGTGAACGAAACTGTGGTGCATAAACCGGTGGTGCACAAAACGGTGGTGCACGAAATGGTGGTGCCGGTGATGTGCACCGTTGCGGAACATAAACCTGCTGAGGAACGCGTTCCATCGGAACGTAACTCCCCTGAGCAGGTCGTTGTCATGACAAACTCTCTCAGCAGTGGTAGTCATGGTAACAGGTCACTGGAAAAGAGGCCGTTACTTTATGAAAAAGTGGAGAATGATTCGAATTCGCGGAGTACGACAGAGCGGAGTTCGGTGGAACGCGAAGTCGGGGAATATCACCGCCTCTCTCTGGAGAGGCACCGTTCCGTGGAGTGTCATAGCAGTCCTCGCCCCAAAATGGCAAATAGCTCTCTGGCGAAAAGCCAGCATCTGCTGCCATGTGCCACCAGGGAGATCAACGTGGAACAGGAAATGAGGGATATTATCCAGGAGGCCGTTTCAGAGGACGAAGAACTGGAGGTGGAATATGCTGCAAGATGCAGTCGACTCAAGCCAATGTTAGGTAAGGAGTGCATGTGTAAAATGTTGTAATAAACTATGGTAAATACTTAGGTGAGGTTGCCCATCCCATTACCCACAGTCAGCCATGGTTGGTAATTATTAACATGGAGGTAACAGAAACAGTTGTACTCCATTTCAGTATGTGGTCGGGAGTGTGGGAACCATCCAACTTCAAAGGTATTTGCAAGTGAATGAAGACGCATGCCTCCACAAGAAATGCTAATAACGGCTATTAACAAATTAGATGGTTTGTTTACAATTTGAACATTTCGCAGATGCATTGAAATTTTGAACACTTGGGCTTATTAAACACAACTTTGGCGGGCGGGATACCTTCAGGTCGAGCATATTTATTTCTAAGATAGTTTTTAGAACTTTATATTAAAAATTAGGAAACGTTTTTAGATCTTTATATTAAAAATTTGGAAAAGAATGTACATGAAACTGCCACATTTTTATTTATGCCAGGAATGTTGTTTAAATTATGTTTCTTTAACTTTGATACAACCCATCTGATGTCTAGCAAGTTGGATGACTTTCTCTTAGATATAATATGTTGTGTGAATGTATAGCTGCATTCACACCTACAGAATTAAAACGGTTTAGTTAAATCGTTTCTTTAGATTTTGCGTCGATTGAAGTCGACATGATTGCGCCAAAATGTTGTTTATGTTTACGTTATAGACAGGAAGCGACAAGGCGCGAGATCGAATGCGCATGACTGTGACGTGCTTAAAATGTTTGAGCTAATCCGCTTGCGTTCATACTTGTAACTTGAACCGTTTTAGCTCAAACGGTTTAACTAAACCACCTACTGAAGTGGATTAGCTAAAACGTTTTAGCGCTAAATCGCGTTCACACGTGTCTTTTCTGACTGGATTAGTTAAAAAGTTTTAACTAAACCGTTTTAAAATGTAAGTGTGAACGCAGCTTATGTGTTCTTGCTTGTATGCCTGCATTTATCGTAAAGGAAATGTTGCCGTTCACTCTCATGATAGCAAAGTTATAAGAAAAGAAAGTAATGTGCCCAGATGATAACATATTTCTTCATCAATCAATAGCTCTGTCAACCCTTTGATGGATGTTGACACCCTCCGGCAAGTTTTGTGCTGAGTGCAGGGTCTATTTGCCCTGCAAAAAACCTGCAATTGAATCAAAATCAATGCTGCCATACCAAGTTTGTGTGTAAAACATATCCATTTCATCATTACATTATATTTGTCTGTATATGATTATACGATTTATTGAATACACTGTTATAACTATCATGGTGGTGAAGAATTTGTTATTTCAAAAGTTTAGATAAATCATCCAAAAAAGGGTTAATAAAAATGTAATGTTAATTTTTTAAATATTTGTATTGTTTTCAGTTGTATGTTCTTTGCAAGTAACATTTATATCTCTCCACATTTAACTTTTCTAGACCACAATGTGTTCCTTATGTGTGTATGTTCCTATCCTGGGGCTGTGTAAATTATTCATGAATGCAGGTTTTATTATGTGTAATATTGCACTTCAGGATGTATGAATCAGTAAATTCACGAGTGCTGTACTGCTTGACTAGCGCCCTTCGGCTGTTGGTGTTTGTGAAACGTGATAGAGTAGTTTTATTAGTTTTTTAACACCTGTGTTGACTTGAAGGAAGTTGGCGGTAATTACGCGAAAAACTTTGAAATGAATTGTGATGAACTGCGTTAATATGCACTGAAGTATAGAGTACACTCTATTTTACCCCAGACTATTGACAGACAGGATTACACTTCATAAACCCACTTGAAATGGAGTGTAGAACTGTAAATGTTTATGCATAAAACAGTTTTGTGTGGCAATATAAATACCAGAAGTGGTCTGTTTTGGAACAGTGCTGAAGCATTCACATCATAAAGTAATGAAACGTTACCCACATTTTGGTTAAAACTTATCGGAAAGAAATTGAGAACAAGTATCGAGGCCAGCCTCATCCCAGATTACAGGAGAGAAGAACTACAAATGTTCCAACAGTGTTTATTTAATAAAATAGTAGATATTAAAATGAATAGAAAAGAATATATAGATCTGAATCGAATGGTATGGTAAAAGTACCATATTGACGGTATGTATTCGGAAATGGTGTTTTCAGAAACCTTAAAAATGTACAACTTTTTGTGTACAGTATGTTTTGGACACCTGTTATTTTTATGTCTAAATACACACACACAATAATGAATATGTTTTTGGACACCAAAAATACTTTGCTTTGTACTGTACCGGTACATATGTTTTCGGACAGCTGAGAATTTTTTGTTTAGGTGTCTGCATATATATGCAGTCATTGCGGTTTATATTATTATGTGTATGGTTTTCTGACACAATCTGGACCACTGCCAAGCAAATAGCAGCGGTAGCTATTATATATATTTTTAGTCATGATCCTTAGGGCATGACCTGTAAAATGACATAAGTTAGTACTACATGTTTTGACATGAATTTGTTGTTAATAATCTCTAACTAATTGGACAATGCTATCTCACCTATATTCCAGAAATGATTTTATTACATTTTGTTGAAAGAGATTTGGAATAATAAACAAACAAGTGCTAATTGCCATAGACATTTTTGACATGTTCGCCTTGTCTTGCTTGCAGCTTGCCCTCGTGTGGTCAGTTTGAGAACTAGACAGATGAATCGTGCCGGTGTGGCAGTCAGGGACTATGTCTCGGAGTAAGTATGACATCACTGACGGACATATTTGGTAATGAGGCTATTGAGAGGTGGTTTTCATTCTGAATTGTCTGTCCAAGGAGTTCAGTAACGACACCAGTATTTGGAGCGTTGGGAAACGTTGAATTTCTCAACTGGTTGTAGTATGCATGTTACTGTCTTATTTATCATGTAACAGTTCACCTCAGGAAGCAGTTTTATGTGATAGAACAGAATGGGGGGGGGGCAGGTTCAGTGATCTAACACCAGTATGTGAGAGATTGGAATGATTGGTTACATTTATGCACTGGTCGTAATAGAAGGGTTATGCACTGTCCTATCTATCATATTCACCTCAGGGAGTCATCAATGTTGTAAGACATCACAACACTAAATAATGATAATGTTGTCATTGTTAGATCTTGTTAGCTTCACAAGAAACTTGTTTGAAATCTCTAAATATTTCGTCCATATCACCATCAGCACATTGGCTTGGCTATGAGCTCTCAATTTCAGTCTTTCTCCAGCCCGTGTCACATGATTTCAACCAAGTTCCTTGTAATGCATCATCAAATGAAACAAACCAATTATGAAACTGGAGAATCAATTCCAAGTTATCGTAGTCGAGAAGATTCCTTTTTGATAATTTTTCAGTGATCTTTAGTAAATCATTTGAAGGGTTTTAGAGCAACATGTAATAAACACCAATTTATGATTTTGTATTCCTAAGATATTCCAATGTCAAATTTTTATTTACACTCAGGATGGAGCATAGAAATGTTTTGCCCCAAAACCCTTGATTTGTATTTCTTTAAAAAGTTTGCAAGACTCCCTGAATTTACAAAGCCATATTGTCTAGTTTTGCAGTGGTGTGTGAGGTTATAAACTGATGACATCAAGCAGGAAACAAGTGATGTCTACTCCTCTCTGTCTTGCTTCTCCCTTCTAGAATGGCACAAGACCAAAAGACTATTTTCGGAAAGACCGTTGAAAACTTCATCCAGTGTACGAAGGAGGCAAACGAAACCAACCCAAATGTCGTCGTGCGAAATGTGAGTGAATCGTCTACATTTCTGACCTTTGCCCATCTTAGTATGTGTTACCGTATAATACGTTATAGACGCCTACTGGGTGAATGTAAGTAACGTGGTTACTGTCTTCTATAGCGAAGGAAGATAATTTGGAATGTTTGTAATATTAAAAAATTTACTTGAACACTCCTTAACTGTGATAATTTATAATGAAAACTGTCAACACCACGCGCCACCAGAATACTTTCACTGGTGTGTCATGGAAATAGTGTCCTCTATGAACCGATCTAGAGGCTTTTTACATTTGGAAAAACCCAGAATTTAAGAACCGATTCTGTTTAATGGTGGATTTTCCTTATGAGCTGATTATCTTAGTGATATGGTCTCCTTGTTTTTAATCCAAGCCACCACAGATATGACTCTATCGCGCTAACTGTAGCTGCGCACACCTGCGCTGCTTTGCAGCACTAATCTTAGGTGACGGCATATCGATGACATTACGTCGTTTACTTTGACACTGACATCAATACCTATTCCCTCTCTCGACTGTCGCCTTCGTTCCCTCCGTTGTATTGATTACTCCCCGTCTCCATTGGCAACAGGTGCGTCAGTTTATGAGTGGCATCAAGAACTACTTGATCCAGACAGGGGAGGTAAATCTCAACCGGATCATTGACAGCGAGAGAAGCAAGGTGAGTGTCCAATAACTAGTCCACATTGTCGTTTTCTTTGCCTGTAAAGTCCACAGTGAGGCTTATCTCGGTATCGACCACAATATAGTATTTACCTCACAATTAAGGTCACCCTGGGACAGTCCCAAATTATTTTTGTAACAGTAAAGTAAAGGGAATTAGTCTCACTAATAAGGTCACCTCGCTATTCAGGTCACTTTTGCTCCGCTGCATTTCCTTGTCCATCGGTTACCGATCCAACTCCATTCCCATATCTCTCGTTGTCATTCTCCAGTTCGCAGCCAATACAGATCTGTCTTCACATAGTCCTCCCTTCTCAGCTGTTGTCTCCTTCTACCCTCCACTCTCAGCACATCTGCTCTCTATCTCCCGTTTATTCATTCCACATCATTTTTCTGATTCCTGATGTTTCAGCTGGGCACAAATGAGTTTCTGAACATTGATGCAGTCCTAGAAGGCGCTTTACATCGGTGTGTCATCAAGCCGCTGAAACAGCACATCTACAAACTGTTCGTGAAGGAATATCAAAGGTAGGTCTTCTTACCCTTAGCAAAGAATTCTGTAGAGTACTCGATAGAATTCTGTAGAAATCTAGAATTATTATGGTCATGTCAATTTCTATAGAATATTCTATGAAATTCTACAGAAATCTGAAAAAAATTATGGCCACATTTGTTTTACATCATTCTTTAAAAAAATTCAATAGTATTGTATTGCCTAATAGTACAACAATTAATTAATTAATATATGCTGTAGAAAACCGTCATTAAAACATGAAACAATCTAGGATGGAAGACCAAAGTGAGTGTGGCGCCATCTACTGATCAGTCCAAGACTAACAACTTTCCAGCTGTTTAACTGTCACACTAAATTCTTTTAAATTGAATGATTAATGTTCCACTTTTTCATATATGATTAGAATTGATAATATTACTGTTTATAATGGCTCATAAGTGCTATTTTTCATGAAATATAAATGTATATTAAATATTAAAAATTACTTAACTATTAGTTAAACTAACTTTAAGACAGAATACGTTCTTGTAAGTAATTTATGTATATTATTGTGTTGGAATTTTAAAGTTGTACTGTATTGTCTCATATCCCAATTAATTAACTCTTAATCACTTCTGTGTTTTAGTACATTTCATAAATTTGTATTTCACTTACATATTATATATTTTTAACTATTTACTCTGTATCTAATATTTATCTATTTGATTATTTTACTGTGGGAGCATGCACATATGAATGAGGATAGTTTTAATAACTATAAAATAAGTTTGCATCAATGCATTTTGTTTCAGCAATGGGAACCTTCAGGCACTGTCAGATAACATCAAATATGCAAGGACAAAAACACCTAAGGAACTTGGAATTAAGGTAAATAATATTTTGTCTTGTATTATTTGTTGGAATATCATGCCATTTGCAGTCTTTAAATCTAGATGACTGTTTTTGCATAAGACATCTAAAAAACATTGGCTTAATCTCCATAAAATGGTTTCTCCCACAGAATGGTCTAGTCGTACCACAGGGAGCATCGCTGGAAGTGATTCGACATTTCCTCAATAAGATGCAGGCTGCCTACTCTCCGTTGAAGAAGTTAGAAAACCTGCTTGGCGCCGTGTCATCGATTTATAACTGTGTAAGTTGAGCTAAAAATTTTCTGTTATCCTGAATGTAGCCGTTGGCGTCTAAAACCTTGTTGCAATTTTTTTGATGCCGGCCATTGTCAGAACATTAGTTCTTAGAAATAATTCTTAATCTGTTCTTACATTAATTTTTATTACCTACTTAATAAGTAATAAACATGAGATTTATTTGAGTTTGGTGATGAATTATAACATTGAGATTGTTCTGTTATGAGTCTTTATAATTCCTATTATACAATTTCTGATAGTAAATTGTACTGTAGCAATAAATAGTATGACAAGTGGTACAATATTGGTTATTTAGATGTAGTGATTGAAAAATTCTTAGATTAAACATTTTTATTATAATGAAACCCCAAATTAGCTGCATATCAATAGTCGTCACATGCCAAGGGATGCTGCTGGTTAGATCAGTCCCACCAATACTCCCAGTGGCAGATTGCCTTGCTAAAATGTTGAGTTTGAGCCAGTAATATTGTTGTCTTTCAAGATTTGGCTGTTTGTGTTTTGGTCAGGTAATGGTGGCTGACATTACGTGATGTTCTGGAAGTAGACGTGATCGTTTGAATACACATTACTGCTTAGCCTCTTGCGAGAATAGTTGAACGGATAATTAAATTAGGATTCTGTGAAGTCATGCTTTGTCTTTAATGTGGGGCGTGGCATCTGCAATGAGGTGCAGTCGTGACTGGGGAAGTCAGTTATTAGGAAAAGGTATAACGGATTCAGTTAACTTCCATACACTGTGTATAATATCTGTCCGGGGTAGAGTAGCCAGTTACCACATCTAGCTTGTAAGGATGTATTAAAGTAACAGTAAAGTCTTGTACATTCATATGAAAGAGGTCCATGTCTTACACAGTGTGTTGTTTGCTTGTAGGTAAACAGCAGCACCGGGACTGGATCAAGTTCGTGCTCAACCGACAGCAACGTTCTCGAAACCGACGGTACGTCATCGCACAACTCTAACACCTCCAGGTGGAGCCACCTTCTGTGGTCAAACATCCCAACATTGCCGCATGTTTTTGTTTGTGTAGAATAAGTTTAGAAGTTCTGCGCAGATATTGTAAATTGGGTTGAAGATTAGTCCATTTTGTAATACTAAGCAATGGTTGCTAGAAAAAGAAATCAAATTCTGACATAAGCATCCTTGGTACTAAGTAAACATTGATTCAATACTCATGTAAGTTGTGTGATACTTGGGCCAACATAAATAAACAATAAGGATGATCAGATCTTTTTAACTAGTGTAATATTCATGTATGTTGATGTTTAATTTTTGAAAATATTGAATTTGTGTACTCCAAAACTGCATAATTTGAGGAGCTTGAACATAACGTCACAGCGGCGCTCTCTGGAAAATGTCTCGCTATTCAATTTGTCCACTGAAAAAATTATCTTTGTCTACATCGCCAATTGGCAAATCAGAGGCCTGTGGTCTGAGGAAGTAAATTACGACACCGTGGAGGAGATGCACTTACAATAAATACTCCAAACTTAACATATTAGTAAATAGATAATTATTTAAACCATTGCGTGTTTTAGACCTGCTGCCGATGTTGATCTACCTACTGTCCCACTGTGGGATCGTGGCCGCTGAGATAGAGTTGGATTACATGTGGGGTCTGGTGCACCCCTGTCTGATGGCGGGGGAGGGTGGATACTACCTCACCACCCTCAGTAGCGCTATCCAGGTGCTTAAGAACCTCCGCCAGACCATGGACGCCTCGCCCTCCAACAGTGTGAGTACCATGGGGGTGTAATATGGAGCATAGTGGCTAGAGCATCAGACTCTCAATTGAGAGAACCCGGATTCGAATCCTGTGCTGCGGTGTCAAACCTATGTAAAAATACGTTTTTACATAGCACAGCATCCAGTCATCACGACTGCCCAGAGCACTTTATTCCGTGGTAAAACGTGTTAATTGAACACCGTGTTGACTTCTCTGGGAAGATACAGCGCAAAGCCTGTTCACACACAAATATCCACCATTGTCTATAGCCAGCTGATTGAACTGGAGCAACCAGTTTAGAAAGGCTGTAAGAGGATTTGAACCCGGAATCTCTCGATCGAGAGTCCAGTTCTCTAACCACTACACCACTGTTCTCCATCTATTGCGATCTTGCATTTCCTGTTCCCGTCTGTCCTTTTGAGGGATCGCTTAATTCAATTCTGCCATCCTCTGATGTCTTTATCAATTTCTCCTCACTTTCCTTTTAACTCAAAATCATCACTGCAAAATTGTTATTTTCTGTTGTCAAAAACTATAAATCTTATTGTAATCGCAGACATTGTGCATCATTACGATTATTACCAGCAATGGATGTTAAATTGTTGGCGGTAATAAATAAAATTTAAAAGTTAAATTGTAACATGACATATGTGACACATTGTGAATGGCACGGCTCTGGTTTGTTTCCGTAGTTACCATCCCTGTGTGACCTTGACGGCTTCCTGAAGGTGATCATTCCAGACGAGCAGGATGATAGTATTGCTACGAAGATGGTGCCAGTGCGACGCAGTATGACCACAAAGGATGTTTGTAAGTATTATTCTTGCCCAGTGTCTTGTCATGTGTCACTTCACTTTGATGTAAAACCACCTTTAAGACATTGAAAAACACCATGTTTTTATCAATTTCTGTGCATTTTTTTCCATTTTCTACACATAATTTATGTATTGCATAAGAGATTACATTGATATTGCTCAGATATTTTAATATCAACAGCCATATTTGGTTACAGATCATGTTGATTACCCCTTTGAAATTCAAAGCTAAGAAATAGTCGGGCAATTCCAAACTTTGTGCAGAATGATGATTCGGTTTTAACAAGAATTGTACACTGATTTATGTCCTCAACGCTCTTCAATGGTGTCTTTATGAAATCCTACAATTTGTTTCTTAAGTTTGCAGGCCATGGTTCATGTCAAACCCATTGTCATAATTATGCTATAATGAAATATTTTTCTTTCAGGTAACATCATCGCCCACCAGTTCCAGATTGTAAATCCACAGGTGTACGGCCTCTACATTCTCGTGTTGGGGATAGGTAAGACAGATTACACTTTCTCGACATTAACAAAACATTTTAGGTTGTTTAAGGGAGGACCAGGGTCGGACTTCATGGGTCATTTTCTTTTTCAGTCAGAGAAATGAAACTTACAGGGATTGTAAAGTGTGCCAAAGTACACATGATGAATATTTTTTCGGATTTTTTTACGTGTTTTTACATGGCATGGTGGCCATCTTGGATTTAAAATGGCGTGAGCCCCATTTGGAAACTACTTGTCATAGATGTCCAAAAATTGGTGTGCACATACCTTGTAATAACCCTAAAAGCATGTACAGATTGTTTTTTTATATTTGTTAAAACAATTTTATTTTTTATTTTTAAAGATTTTATTAAGAAAAACGGTGGCATTAGCCTGAATTGATGGCATATATTGTAAAAATCGATAAGATTTTCCAAAAACTGGTCTGTTGACACTGAAAACGATACGATAAAGGTAATGTGTGAGAAGTTTCAAGTCATTCTGTTGAGAAATAACCAAATGAGGCTCATTTGAAGATAACAACAGGAATAATAAATACGTTTTAGAGAAAATCATGATCAAAGTTTATATACATTGGGCTGTAGAATTCAACCTCTATGAGCTCTCAACTGCCTTCTAATAGATGGCACAAAAGTAAAACCATTATATTACACAGAAACTACAACACTAAGCATTTCATGTGAATCTGGAAAAAACTAGAGAAACACGTCTTCAGTAATTTGACAAATTTATTGTACACATGTGTAGAATAAATGCAGAATGTGTAGACATGATGTACATACTGTATATATATATATATATGTACAGTACACTGTCCGCAATGTCTTAGTGTGCCCCTGATTCATAGCTCGTATCCTGGGCGTGAGCCCGAGCACGACGTGCCTCAACCGAAGTGTCCTGGACTCGGCGACGAGTCACACAGCGTACAAGGAATGTGCTCGACAAGGGCAGGTAACACACTGGAGCGTACTATCACGGTTGACAGTTTGCTGTCAACCGTGATAGTACGCTGCAGTGTGCTGTCGCCATCTTCATCAGCAAAACGTGTTGCCCCCATAGACTCGAGAAGTTTGGCATATCCAAACTTCTTCTCCGTGGCTGAAGTGCGTCAGGATGTAGGTGCATCCGAGACCTGGAAGCAAATTATGCTAATATATTTCCTGTTATAGTTATACATTCATTTTATATAGTAACTAAAAACTTACAGACAATGTATGACTCTAGCAATGTAGTTGCATTGCACTTTTGGCAGCAAATATGTTTTTCTTTATATCTATGCCATTGGAAATACTGCACTTCATAATTTGTACTGGATATCACAATGAAGAACTTGTACTAGTAGTACAATATCAAAATTGTCCATAAGTTCATACATAACTGGAGCCTGGGTGTCACGGTGGTGACAAGTCAACATCCAACAACGTATGGGGCTGTATGTAATGTAGCAACATTTATAAGCTAGACTAATGTGACACGATAATAGTATGTCCATAGATATATAATAAAACGATCTGCCATGAGTGTAACTGAGCGTGGAATACTGGAAACTGAACTCACTTCGCTTGCCATTGTCGCAGACGCAGACGACATGACTGAACTCGACGGTGACGCAGAAGGCCGGGGCTCTGCACGTTGTTTTTTCGCAGATCGCGCTAACTGTAGCTGCGCACACCTGCGCTGCTTTGCAGCACTAATCTTAGGTGACGGCATATCGATGACATTACGTCGTTTACTTTCGATAAAGTAACGGAAAACACAGGAGAATAGCTATCGAATAATGTAAACAAACGGGAACGCAAGCGAACAAATGTAGCACCCGGATGTTAGCGCAACCAATCAGTGCGAGGCATTCCCGTATCGAAGCAAGGAAATCCCACCACGTGACGTGGCCTGACCAATCATCGACGCTAATGTTAATTTCTTTGTGTTCTCGTGTGCAAATAGGGGGTCACTAGTAGTCGGGATTATTCGGCCGCATTCGGGGACACTTTGCAATGGTTACACCCATGATGCAGAGCGAAAACGGAGCTCTCCGGTGGTATGCGCCATGATGGAGTTGGTCTACGGGTTCGCATGTAAACGATGTCCGAAAAAGTCGTCAAACTCTGATTATTCACGCTTCATTTGACAAAAACAAAGACTTATAACGAGGGACAGTGCACAAAAGACATGTTTTGTGACACAAATAAATTTATTTAAGTTGTAGAACTCGCATGAATGGCAAGTTGAATAATTTGTCTACACGGAAATGAGTAAAACGCGAAAATGATTTTCTTCGCAAAATCCGCTAAAAATGCATTATTTTCCGACCCTGGTCTCCCCTAATCTTACACAATTAATGAATTATCTTTAAACATTGTCAGAAGCAAGCTTTGTTCAGCTGTTGCATTCAGAAACTTTTTAACATATATTTTCAAAGTGTGTCCATTGTCATGATGAGAAAAATTTTCATTAAGGAAAAAAGCGGATTTGTTAACCTGAAATGTAGTTATGTAATCTGGGTTTTGTCGTGTTTTTTGTGAGGCGACACAGTTGAACCTTGTTGTACAGTCACCTCGTTAATACAACTTCCACACAGTTAAGGTCCCCCTAGGACAGTCCCAAAATATTTGTGTAATAGTAAATTATAGAAAATTAGTCCTACTAATATGGTCACCTTGCTAATCAGGCCACTTTTGCCCTGTCCTATGGGTGACCTTAATGGCGATAGTGGTTAATGTCATAGAGCACGCAACTTACACAACTGTTGTGCCTAATGCTACACACCGGCTACCCTATTTGGTTAGTCTCCTGCATTTTCTAGATATCCCAAGCAACCTGAGATCACCCGTTTCAAGTTTTGTTTCTAAAACTAAGCTTAACATTGGCAAACGTGCTTTCTCTTGCACCCAAAATCTGGAATCACCTTAAAACTGTCTGAAACTATAGTTACTTTCGTAAAAAAACTTGACTTATTTAAAATTGCATTCCCACTCTACTTTGGTGGTCCCTTGGTCTAATGACGACTCTTGCTCGTCCCTGTTCACGATTTTGCCCAATGATTCTTGTATGTTGCGCCTCTGAGCTGAGATTCCTGTGGGTATAGGCGTTGTAAGTTTATTATTATTTTTCAGAGGACCAGCTAACGGAGAATGCATGGCCACTGGCGGTGAAGGCAGAGATGCAGACTGGAGGCAGAGAATGCATCTTTGCCTACAAACGCAACAATGTCAGATACGTCTGGCCAACCAGCTTCAACAGGTGACCACTGCATTGCACCACGGCGTGACCAATCAGCATTCACCATTGGTGTCACTGCACCAAGGTTCAGCCAATCAGTGGTGACACTGCACCATGCCTGGACCAATCGGCGCCGAGATTTGTGGTACTGCAGCAAAGTCTGACCAATCAGCATTGAGAAGGAATGTCACTGGGTGTACTCAAGTGTGAGGGAGGTGTTGGTATATGGCAGTTCTGGCATCTGTGAAAATACTTGGTTAGTGGAGTTGTCATCAAGAGGAGGGTTGTGATGTGTTCTTGTTGTCACACTGCCAACTCGTGATTGCCCACAAGAGATGTCATTCTGTGAGCCACCATTTCAAGGAATGTCACTTGTTATTTTGTGATATTACTGATGTACACAGGAGATTTTGGTACCGTATTTTCTGTTGATCAAGAGGACCGAGAATTGTACACATTGCAAATATCCATAAAGTGTGCATGTGTTCTTTTGTCAGTAATGATTATTAAGTTATGGATCATTTGATTGCAATTTAGTAGCACAAATTAACCTACTTATTAGTCATAAATTTAAGAGAGTAATATAATTATGATTAGTAATTTTTATACAGACACACTTGACATACACAATTTATTAACCAATACTACAACAGCAACCAGGCATTGTTGCTTTATACCAGTCTCTCCGGCTCATTCTGTGTGACAAACCGTGCAACGGATATTAATTCTACAGTTTGAGGTAATATTTATAATTCTATTTGCTGTTGGCGACATTGTCAGAATCTAACACAAACATTTTTGCCGCAATTGAACAAATTAGGTAGAAACTGCATTTTTTTTACATGTACAGCGGAAGCATATTGTAAAAACAGTACAGTATAATCTTAAAAATTTGAGAAGACTGCTGATATTGTTTTTGAAGTGTGTGCGCACCATTCCCATCTATTGCACATCCTGCTAAACTTTCATGATGCAACAGAGGCACAACTTGTGTCATCCTGATATTGGAGCTTGGAATATCAACCAAAGATGGGCTACCCAAAGTACACTGTATGAGAGTGAATGTACCATGTGTAGTAGTTACTATCGGTTTGCCGTGCCAAAATGATCACTTCCAGTGGTTCTTTTTAAGAAATAAGTAAATTTAGTATCTAATAAGCACATCACTCATGATCAAGTTGTAATATTTCCATTATTAGTTTGAATAATAATTATCCTGTGCTGCCAACTCTGAGATTGTGTTCAGAATATCGTAATAGCCACTGAACTTTATTTATATAATGAAGCGCATCTGCCAAATTATTAAGATATTTGTGAAAATTCATAAAACTTGTATTTTTAGGATTCAAGAATGGTATAGATATATACCAATTTCTAGTAACTGTTTTTGTATAGTAATACACGATGGAGGGGAATTTATATTGTCTCGTTGCACAGTTGATACATTTAGGAACCTCTCGAATTAATTATGTTCAACAACTCATATCGAAGAGACCTCACGATGGGATGATTTCCTTTGTGATAATCTTATTCAACAGTGACAGACGCCAACGAAGGAAATATATTTTTGTCGATACCTTGTGTCTTTCAAGTGTTTTATAATTTTGTAAATAGTTTTTCGTACCCAGTAATTTTTTATTTGATTCTCTGAGAGTATAGTGTTTCCGATAGTTGTAGTTGCTGTTACCATCAGATTTGTTGCCAGCGGGTCCGTGATCATGACGCTTCGTCTTCATGACGATTCAACAACCGGGAGCTTGTTGGTTGATGTCAGATGAAATATTTAGCAACACGAGAAACATTGTATTTCATATACTATGTGTAAATAATTGTCTGGACAAAGGATGTTTGCATGGACACATGAAAAATGTACACATCTGATTTACCAAAGGATGCTTCTGCATCAGTAAGCAAGGACTGAAATATGACGTGTACAAGGCGAGATGTAGATACTTGGTTTGCACCACTTCATGGCCCACTAGATGTGGCTTGAAACAGGATATGTTCCTGCTGCCGATGAAGTGCAAACAAATAAAGTTCAGTCTATGTTTAACAGTATATGCTGGTGTTTGTATGCTGCTTTAATGAAACACTACAGTTTTAGTTTTGAAAATGGGATCTATATAATTAATACACTAATTGTGGAGCATTGTAGGTTGATCTCCTCCCAGGTGCCAGGGTCCAGGCACCTCTCTGTCCTCTTTCTCTTTCTTGGACCAATGACCTCTGATTTACTTGCTAGGAGTATATTTAAAAGGACCAATGACATTCGATTTACTTATTAGAAGTTTTTTTAAAACCACATAGTTATTTGAACATATTACAGTTACACATTTGCTTTGCCACAAATCGGAGAAATGTAGAAACTAGAATGGTTAGCAACTCACCAGAGGGCACCACTGTAATGGAGATAAGTGATGCCCTTGCAAGAGTTTAAAAAAACAGATAAATGCTTATGATGGGATTGGACTACTATCTTTCAATGCAGTATATATAATTATATATACCTGGTATATGGATGGGCCAGGCCACGGAAAATGTTTCCATTCAAAATTTTGATGAAAAATTAAAATGTTTTCTAATACCCTTATTTCTGTATGTTCCTGACAGAGGAACTGTAACCAAAGAGGGTGGGAGATTTCATGTAGAAGTCTACTTCAAAGATACCCTCATCCTGGTGTAAATCATGATTTTCTGATGAGTGTAGTCAGAGAGTTAGTATGGTCTACTAAGGGGTGAGCACATCAGTTCACAAAGTCAAAAAAATATGTAAGCATTATGTATGGGGTGGTTTAGTTGTCACCACGTATCACGGAAATAAACAGCTACACCGCTGCCACCTAGTGAGAGAAACAATGTATATATAATTCAAGCATGTGTAGATTTTTTAAATGTTTTTTAAACAATTTATTTTCTAATCAAATGCACTAGTTTTAGCAAATGAACCTTTTATCATGTTGTATTTTATACAATCCCATGATTGCAAGGAAATAAATTATACTACAAAGCATACAATAGCAATTTTTGATAGAATACATTGCAAGTTCCATACCACGGATTGGAGGGTTGAACCAATGCTAAAAGCATGTTCTTTGACTCATTCCACAATACTATCCCTTACGATGCAGTGAATTTGTACAACTGCATAGTGTAACATTCAAGAATCTGTAGTATTTTCTATATAAAGATATTAGAATGTTGTCACCTTTTTATCTTGAACAGAGCAGACGTAACAGGCATTTGTAGTTTTAATAGTAAAAAAATGAACTTTACACTAGGTAGTCAGCATAACTACTATTATAGCATAAACAATTTTTAAAACAAGATCCTTTAGACAGGCATGAACTGAACTATTTGAACACATTTCTAAAATGGTCAAACACTTCTGTTTACTAGATCTGAATCTAACTTTCAAAACTTGTAAACAAGCACTTAGACCCAGTACAGGTGTGGTTGTTACACAACACGTTATAGAAACATCCTAAACATTCGCAGTGTACAGCTTACGAAATCTGAATATAACCGTAGTGCCAGTAAATAACATCTGTGATGCATCCTACCCTGACATCTAAAAACCTTGACAATAACCAAGAGAACATCTCTAAGCTCTGACAAACTACACATATAAATTAACTTTTGTGTCCAATCTGTATAAAGTTCTCAACCTTAGTGGCAGTGGGTGATTCAATGTTTCTCCCTTGTGTGGCAGTGGACAAGCTTCATCAAAGTCACCGTTCATCGTCGACGAACTCTCCTACAAATATGAGATACATAAAACTAGTAGAACGTCCTACAAACCTGATAGATATGTAACAACAGCAGAATTCTCCTACAAACCTGATAGATAGGTAACAGCAGAATTCTCCTACAAACCTGATAGATAGGTAACAACAGCAGAACTCTCCTACAAATCTGACAGATAGGTAACAACAGCAGAACTCTCCTACAAACCTAATATATATGTAACAACAGCAGAACTATCCTACAAACCTGATAGACAGGTAACAACAGCAGAACTCTCCTACAAATCTGACAGATAGGTAACAATAGCAGAACTCTCCTACAAACCTGATAGACAGGTAACAAGAGCAGAACTTTCCTACAAATCTGACAGACGGGTAACAACAGTAGAACTCTCCTACAAACCTGAAAGATAGGTAACAATTGCAGAACTCTCCTACAAACCTGATAGAGAGGTAACAACAGCAGAACTCTCCTACAAACCTGATAGATAGGTAACAACAGTAGAACTCTCCTACAAACCTGATAGATAGGTAACAATAGCAGAACTCTCTTACAAACCTGACAGATAGGTAACAACCTCAGAACTCTCCTACAAACCTGATAGATAGGTAACAATAGCAGAACTCTCCTACAAACCTGATAGATATGTAACAACAGCAGAACTCTCCTACAAACCTAATAGATGTGTAAGAACAGCAGAACTCTCCTGAAAACACGACAGATACGTAAGAACAGCAGAACTTTCCTACAAATATGATAGATATATAACAGCAGAACTCTCCTACAAATATGATAGATATATAAGAACCGCAAAACTCTCGGGACAACAACCATTAACAGATATGTAAGAACAGCAGAACTGTCAGGACTACGACCATTAACCGATATGTAAGAACAGCAGAACTCTCAGGACTACAACCATTAACATATATGTAAGAACAGCAGAACTCTCAGGACTACAACCATTAACATATATGTAAGAACAGCAGAACTCTCAGGACTACAACCATTAACAGATATGTAAGAACAGCAGAACTCTCAGGACTACAACCATTAACAGATATGTAAGAACAGTAGAACTCTCAGGACTACAACCATTAACAGATATGTAAGAACAGCAGAACTCTCAAGACTACAACCATTAACATATATGTAAGAACAGCAGAACTCTCAGGACTACAACCATTAACAGATATGTAAGAACAGTAGAACTCTCAGGACTACAACCATTAACATATATGTAAGAACAGTAGAACTCTCAAGACTACAACCATTAACATATATGTAAGAACAGCAGAACTCTCAGGACTACAACCATTAACAGATATGTAAGAACAGTAGAACTCTCAGGAGTACAACCATTAACAGATATGTAAGAACAGTAGAACTCTCAAGACTACAACCATTAACAGATATGTAAGAACAGCAGAACTCTCAGGACTACAACCATTAACAGATATGTAAGCACAGTAGAACTCTCAGGAGTACAACCATTAACATATATGTAAGAACAGCAGAACTCTCAGGACTACAACCATTAACAGATATGTAAGAACAGCAGAACTCTCAGGACTACAACCATTAACAGATATGTAAGAACAGTAGAACTCTCAGGACTACAACCATTAACAGATATGTAAGAACAGCAGAACTCTCAGGACTACAACCATTAACAGATATGTAAGAACAGTAGAACTCTCAGGACTACAACCATTAACAGATATGTAAGAACAGTAGAACTCTCAGGACTACTACCATTAACAGATATGTAAGAACAGCAGAACTCTCAGGACAACAACCATTAACAGATATGTCACAAAAGCAGCACTCTCAGGACTACAACCATTAACAGATATGTAACAACAGCAGAACTCTCAGGACTACAACTATTAACAGATATGTAACAACAGTAGAACTCTCAGGACTACAACCATTAACAGATATGTAACAACAGTAGAACTCTCAGGACTACAACCATTAACAGATATGTAACAACAGCAGAACTCTCAGGACTACAACTATTAACAGATATGTAACAACAGTAGAACTCTCAGGACTACAACCATTAACAGATATGTAACAACAGCAGAACTCTCAGGACTACAACCATTAACAGATATGTAACAACAGCAGAACTCTCAGGACTACAACTATTAACAGATATGTAACAACAGTAGAACTCTCAGGACTACAACCATTAACAGATATGTAACAACAGCAGAACTCTCAGGACTACAACTATTAACAGATATGTAAGAACAGCAGAACTCTCAGGACTACAACCATTAACAGATATGTCACAACAGCAGAACTCTCAGGACTACAACCATTAACAAATATGTAAGAACAGCAGAACTCTCAGGACTACAACCATTAACAGATATGTAAGAACAGCAGAACTCTCAGGACTACAACCATTAACAGATATGTAAGAACAGCAGAACTCTCAGGACTACAACCATTAACAGATATGTCACAACAGCAGAACTCTCAGGACTACAACCATTAACAAATATGTAAGAACAGCAGAAATCATCTAGACTACAACCATTAACAGATATGTAAGAACAGCAGAACTCTCAAGACTACAACCATTAACATATATGTAAGAACAGCAGAACTCTCAGGACTACAACCATTAACAGATATGTAAGAACAGCAGAACTCTCAGGACTACAACCATTAACAGATATGTAAGAACAGTAGAACTCTCAGGACTACAACCATTAACAGATATGTAAGAACAGCAGAACTCTCAAGACTACAACCATTAACATATATGTAAGAACAGCAGAACTCTCAGGACTACAACCATTAACAGATATGTAAGAACAGTAGAACTCTCAGGACTACAACCATTAACAGATATGTAAGAACAGCAGAACTCTCAGGACTACAACCATTAACAGATATGTAAGAACAGCAGAACTCTCAGGACTACGACCATTAACAGATATGTAAGAACAGCAGAACTCTCAGGACTACAACCATTAACAGATATGTCACAACAGCAGCGCTCTCAGGACTACAACCATTAACAGCTATGTAAGAACAGCAGAACTCTCAGGATTACAACCATTAACAGATATGTAAGAACAGCAGAACTCTCAGGACTACAACCATTAACAAATATGTAAGAACAGCAGAACTCTCAGGACTACAACCATTAACAGATAACTCTTGCAAACACTACATATATCACCAGCGACATCAGCTCCCTTTGTTTCAAGTCTTGCCATCCACTGTCAGTGCAATCCTTTATAAGAATGTTTTACTTCTGGGTTCATGCTACACAAATGAAACACAAATAATTTTGAGACAGTACCCTTAGCAAAGAAATCTATAGAAAATCTATAAAATAATCTACAAAATTTCTATAGAACTCTATATAATTTTTATGACCACATATTTATAGAATTCTATAGAATATTATAGTAAACAAATCCTATAGAATATATTCTACAGAATACACTCTATAAATATTCTATAGATTTTTTTTGCTTAAGGGAATAGTTTTGGGATTTTTTGCTTCCAGTACATTAACATTTCACACTATACACTGCAAACAGAACAGGGGAGGACTTGATGCTTTGTATGGTTACAAGGGGGGTTTGTTTTCCATGATTTTGTGCATGCATACTTTGTAGATGACCTTTAGATCATTCAAGCTCACGTACTTAAGATTCACAAAAAAACACATCTGGGCATTGAGTTAACGAACTGGCCGCTTACTTTGGCTTTGGTGGCTCCTCCTGGTGGCAGCTGGGGCATTCCCAGCGGCCCATGGGAATACCGCGAACTCCGACACAGTATGTGTGATAGCCACGATCACAATGGTCGCAAAACATCATCTGGTCCTATAGGTAAATAGCAAATGCATGAGTGTATCAAATGAATTTGGAGAAACTAGTATTATTTATTTTGTAATGTTTTAGTGTTATGAATAAAAACATATTTGAAAGAGGCAAAATTTACTCAAATAATTATATTCCAACAAGGTTCTCTAACCATGTAAATCTCCAAAAGAATTATTATCATTTTTATTAGTCTTGCAATACTAATTGTTTTAATTTGCTAGCATATTGAACCACTGATATCAGAACAGAAATTACTACAAGTAAAAAGTGTCAATTAGAAATTTATTTGGTTCATTATGCAAGTAAATATCCAAAAGAAAACATATATTAAACAAATCTTGTTTTTGGTTGCCTAATTGCATATATTTAACAACTGGTATCAGAACAAAAAATTATTATATAGAAAAATGGCCAAAAAGGCAATTACAAATTTCTGAGACTTCCTCTTAGAAATAACGCAATGCATATAAAAATTACAACATGTCCGACTTTGTCCATGATACGGAGACTCAATATGGAGACTCCACAGGTAAAATTCACGATAGGAAGTGATAATAAGAATTGTAGTGAATAAATGAGTGTTTTGAGACGTCACCTCGTCGAAGGGTTCCATGCACTTGACGCAGGTCTTACATTCCATACACTGCCAGGGGTAGGTCTTGATGACGGGGACCATCTCCACAGCAAGGTCTAGACAGCTTGGGTGGGCTGCACACAAGAACATGAGCAACACTCAACATGAGGCAGATTTATTTCTAGTTTTAATTGTTACCAGTGCTCTGCAACGTTCTATTAACTGATTAGTCTGTATATATTGTGGTTACAATGTTATGGTCTTACGAGGTCTCATTCAACTAGTCAGCCTTCTTCAGAACATTATCGCCAAGCTAACCTTTCTACGTTGGCACTGAGGGTGGTCACTGCCATGGTCCTTGTCGTCCTCGGTGGTTCTTTTACGTCCCACAGGACTGACATCAACGTGACCTCTGAGTCACGGCAGATACACAGTTCCCAATGTTGAGATCCAGGTTTTTCCACCTTCTATCATGCCTACCTGGTCCATGTTTTGAACTCAGAGTGCTGGTATGCCAGAAGGATGTGCTAACCACTACCACTATACTATCGCACGTCATATACACAACAGAATGAAAGCACGTCTCTACAACAAAATGAAGATCGGCCAGTCTGAGATGTGCTCCTGTGAAAATGCACAACCATGTGCAGTGAGCACCTACTCAGCACCTACTGAGCAACGACCCAGATAGTTATAAATAAGCAATGGCATTTGGCATAGCTTTGACGATGTGCTCTGTCCAAGCTCAGCCTAGGAGGTTGCCCCTATTACAGGACCGCCCGATTAGTAGGAGTCTGAGTGTCGCTGGAGACTGCCCCTGTTGTTGGACCATCTGGTGAACATGACCCGCAACGAGAAAATACTGCTGCTGCACTTGAGCAGGCAGGGTAGGGTAAGAGACAGGGCCAGGGAACCCGTTGCCTGCACCCATCACCTTGGTTGTGCGCGCCATGCCGATCCCACGCAAGCGAGGATGTGGCCGGCTTGGAAGCTACACTTGACTTACTGGACACTGTCACCGATCTGTTGTCGTTATGTAGTTACATTGTACTTTGATATTAAAATTCTTGTTAAATATGACTATCTATTGTATTTTTACTGAAGATTACGAAAATGTTCATCGTATTTATGTTTCCATAAATCTGAATAATTTTTTTTAAATTAAAAATAATAATTTTTTTTAAAAAATTCTTACTGCCCTACTAGTGACAATTACCCCTATGAAATTTAATGTATAATGGTATAAAAGAGCTGCCGGTTTTAACTTTTCTTAACAATGTCAGTAATTACACATGCAATTAATGTGTTGCTAATTTATTTCTGACAAAGGTTTTATTTGTATATTAATGTAGTGTCATGAGGGTGTCATTATCGTCAAGTGTTCCAAATATCATCCATATATGACAATGCTAACTAAGGCATAATGTATAATAGTGCTGTAGAGTTTTGTGTGTGTATGCGTGTGTGCGTGCGTGTGGGAAGCACGTCTATATGGAATGTTATATTCTGTAATAAAGTGATTCATTCATTCATTCATTCATTCATAACCATATACATTCAGCAGAGCTACTAACATAATTCATTTTTAAACAACCCTTTCAGACATGCATGAACTGAACTACTTGAACACATTTCTGATGTTGGCAACCATTTCTGTTTACTAGATGGCTATCTGAATCTCACTTTCATAAATTATAAAACAAAGAACATGTGTATGGATCCTGTACAGTCCTAACACCAATGGCTGACGTCTTCCCACTCACCGTATCTGTTGCACTCGGAGCATTTCACCAAGTCCTCTGCCTTCCCTGCCCGATTCTTGTCCGGACCTCCCTTGCAGATGTTGCAGGGAACATCAGGCTGCTCCTTCCCCGGGCTCTGGCAATGGAGGCAACCTCATTACAACCACACCAACGCAACCAAACACCATCATAAATATGGCTGCAACACACCAGTGACATACAGCCAGAAGTACTATTAATGTATATATAAAATTTATTTGTATGTATGTATACTTATATACACATACATGTGTACACGTACCTTGGAATCTTACTGATCTGGACCCCAATAACCCGAACATCTCATCAGAGTCCAGGGGTCGGTTTCACAAAATGTTCGAACAGTACAAAGGTTCGTAGTAACTTCGTACGGGATTGTTTGACGTCGCTTACGTAACTCGAATGAATCGTGGAAGTCACACAGTGCTTTGCAAACAACCACGTATAAACTGTGTCAAGTTCCTTCGTACAAAGGTTCACATATATGAATGCTTCACGAAACTGGCCTGCATTGTTACGGTTACATGGGAACCAAATTTCACATACCCCATTACGTGCATGCGTCATTTCTCCAGATACATACACTTGGCTCCTAAATGTCAGAATTAACATAGATCCACTGTATACACCATATTTAAACATATATAGGCACATACTTGTATAAGTAACTGTTATGCATACATACATAGTTTCAACAATGTCCGAACTATCTGTTTTAGTATGTGAGTGTATGTTTGGGGAAACCGTAGAGAATTAGTAACAGCTTCTCCTAGCAATATCATTTCTGTAGCACATACCGAATATTGCTCCATGGCAGTCAACTGCAGATAAACAAAACGAGAATGAGTACCACAAACTCAAGGCCAACCACAAGTCCACCGAGTATATATATATAACAAATAAAACTCTTTGTTTTAGAGCTAATTTAGCAGGAAGCTTGGATTAGTCGCGACCAGGCGATGTCAATACTGGTGCCACTTAGCATCTAGTAGAAGCATTTTGTTTGCCATGCACATGACGTGTAAAGTAAGTACGTCATTGCCGGCAAGCAAATGGCAGGTCTTCCAAAGCCACTTCGTTTAGTACTAACATCCTGCACCAGAAGCATGGTCAACTAGATGCTTCTGAAGCGGCATGGCTGCAGCACAAATAAAACAAAACAGATTCTAGTTTCCAACAATCTTCAATAGCCATATAAATATATCTACTGTACAGAACATACTGGTGACAAAATGACAGTGTTCATTTACAGTTCTAGGAAAAAAATAAAAGTAAAGGTAAGTTCTTATACAGTGCAGTATCCAGTTCTCAGAACTGCTCAAAGCGCTTTACACTTTACTCCCTGGCAGACCTGCTCAATCAAACACCATTTTGACTTCTCTGGGAAGCATTCAACCACACTACAATTAATGCATGAAAACCATTCTTACACAAATATCCACCACTGTCTATAGCCAGGTACTCATTCATACAGCTGAGTGAACTGGAGCAACGTAGAGTGAACGAACTTACCCAAGGTTCGACACCGCCGCACAGGATTCGAACCCGGGTTCTCTCAGTTGAGAGTCGGAAGCTCTAGCCACTGCACCACGGCACTATACAAGTGTTGGCGTAATCGCAGTGTAATTTACTAACGAACATCTGACATTAAAAAATAACCAGGATTACCTGTAATATGTCGTGTATTTTCAGTTGTCAACGGCATTTGAAAATCAGTTACTCTACAGAGCCATGATATTCATTCAGATTCATATTCAGACTGTTTCTTACCAAGTAGCATTTAAAATGCTACTTGGTAATAATCAAAACAAACTATAGCATGACACAACTCACACTTTCGCAAGTTGCTTAATCTAATGATCAAGCTAATTTTGTTTGACAATTTTAGCAAAAGTATGCACTTTTATAAATCGACTTCCCAATATTCACATATCATGTAAACTGGCCACAGACTACAAATCGGAGCAACAGTGAAACTAATTTGTGACAAGCTAAATTGACTGCTGACATGCTACTGCGAAAGATGGTAGGGCAGAATGCAACGACACCAACATAGGAACAAAAAGGAGAGGCGAACGGATGACAACAGTTGGGAAAATATGCAATTCTAGGTATCGGCAAATTCCAAAGAGACAGACATGGAGAGTGGCACAGACAACGAGGTATACAAGGAACACTTGTGTGATAGGAGCGACGTATTGTCTGCACACATCAGGGCACCAAGAGGCAGCACAACAGTCAACATATGGACTCATTCACAGTGACAGACCACCAGAGACCTTTGAGAAGACCACACACAACATGCTTCGTACTGTGCTTTCAATGAACCACACCGAAAACTTTAGGAGGGAAAACAATTTGTCTCTGTATAAGGGATTAAGGCATAATGACAACCCAAAACAAGACACAGACTACAAAATATCACACAAAACAAGGCACTTTTGGTTACCATACAGCCTTCACTAATGAGAAGAGGCTGTAATAGTTAAATGCACTTGCTGATGGGTGGGCCACAGTGGAATGTCACACTTTTAAAACAGAAGATCGCGATTCAAATCCACTTATTGGCATTCAATGCATGGTCAATTTAGTTCAGTTACAGTTGCTTCAGTTCACTCAGTTGTATAAACTGACAGTAGATTGTGACTGTATTCCAGTGATGGAATTATAAGAACGAATGCCTAAATTAAACCGTGGTTGGATGATTCCAAGAGAAGTTGGTATGGTGTAGTGCAGTATGAGCAATGAATATTGGATGGACATGGGAAAATACGTCTCACCTCAGACCACACGGATTCTACATCCTATCTCCCACAAAGATAGTTATCAAACTAGCAATAACCATGGTCATGACAAGCAGGCTTGAGGTGCCTACCAGGCTTACTAATGTCACAGACTGTTTTAACTACAAGCCACAATCTGCCCCATACATACATCTATAGCCATCTGCCGTGACTACACACTAAAACGCATTTTCATGACACGATACAGAAGACACAAGACATGATCAAATCTATAAAAAAAGTCCAATGTTTGGGATTCGTCCTTTCACACACACGGGCACATGCATGCAAGCACGCGAACACCACGAACTGAACGTACCAACCGGGCCAGTGATGGGGATGTTACCTCCCAGGCCGGCTGCAAATAAGACAGCAATTGTTTACTCATGCGTATCTTATACATGACTGTGTAATCGTACAGTTGTAAACACACGCCCACAAAGCAGACCCATGTGTGCGCAAAACATTTCCGTCAGATTTTCTGGGAGAATTTCTGCATATTGGGGGTGGCGTGCACCAGACATTTTGTTGTCATTCTTCACAACAATCCAAGTGACCCCCAAACCATATTGTAAGTTGGATCTACCTGTGAATGTAGCTGACCACAGGTTACTAATGCCGGAAAATATGTCTGTCCTCAGACAGAGTTTGAAAGTGTTTCAAATCATACACATGCAAACCGGACACACGGCTCCATTGAATCCTACGATTCATGCAGTACTTCAGTGTGAGAATTTTTATTGCCAAAGATGGCTATGTCTCAATGTCCCCCCCTCTAATGTCTCAATGTCCCCCCCTCTAAATAGGTCACTTGCACAGCAAACTGGGTATTAAGTGACAAAACTGTGAAATTGAGTTTTGTACCTTTTTTAATTTCACAGATCACAAGCTTTAAAATGATACCTCATTTGTTGAAATATCTTCAGTAGTTTTTGATTTATTACAAGATTTGAAGCACACTTTAAAAGCTACGTTTTGAGAAACAAGGTCATTTTCACTCATAATATGAGTGAAAATAGATTATCAATACCCAGTTCACTGAGGCAGGTCAAATGTGCCACCATGTGAACACAGTTCATGACACATTATTGCTCTTGACATGGATCACACGTAATTCGCCCTCACCTTTGATGCCTTTGTGCGAGGTTTCCTCGTGGTCTTGGGGGTGGGGGCCTTGAGGGGTAGATCAGAGTCCCCGGACGTCGTTCCCCCCTTGTCACTGTCACTGCTGTCACTGCTGCCATCTGAACTGCTGCTCTGTGACGCCACCAACAGACACTCAGTCATTCAACAATGTCTCTACCTCAAACACGTAGTTAACATCTCTAATGTCAGTCTTGTTAGAATGATAACTTGTTTCAAACAAAGTGAATAAATAACGCGTGAATAAAAATAATGTCTTGAAGTTTAACCTTACCAATGAGATATAATGTTATAAGTTTGCGTACTATTTATAGTACAATTATATTTAGTCATTACGCATATTTAACTTACATGCAATTTGAAGGATGGAATGTTTATCTTGATTTGTCATGAATGGTTCTTACAATGTCATTACTACAGGCCAAGCCTTGCTTGCTATTTATAATTGTTCAGTTCATAGTTCTATCTAACACACACACACACACACATATATATATATATATATATATATATATATATATATATATATATACATCAGTTGTAGTCTCATTTAGGTGCAAAGACTGAGTTTTTTCATGTAAAACCATACCATAAAATTATTGTGTAAACAATAAATAAACCACATTAAAATCTAAAATTTTCATATTATTTGTTATTGAATACAAACAGATAAAAGTCTAAGCAATATAACACAATTTTAAGACATGAAAACAATTATGCTTTGTTCCTAAAAATTGACATCCCATTAAGCATTTGTAGAGCACCATTATATCACTAATATTATTTAAAGAGTTATTTAGTTGATAACTGAACCTGCAGGATGTATTGGTGCTAATATGTCATCACCTTCAACCATGTTAGGTGAGTAGTTATGCCTTTTAGATATAATTCTAAGGCAGATCCAGATATAACAGCAATATTAAACCTCTATCGGTTAAAATAGATGTGAAAGTATCCGCATGTAGGCATATCAGCCCTGCACTATCTGCAGAGCTGTTAGGTGTAAGTCATCTATTACGATGCATGTTAGCCAAGTTACAAGCAGCAAGTACATAGTAAGTAGAAAGCACATTACTCTGATTACTGTTATTGTTAATTCCGAGTTATACTGCACCAATTACATTACATGAAGCCGCACCCTCAAACCTGTGCCACCATTCTTAGAAAGTGCATTAAGTCTTCATATGAACCCATCTTACCCCACAATGTTTAATATTTCGACCACATGATGTCCGATTCTCCACAGCACAATTTGTTTCAATTTAAAGTTGCATTTGCAAAAACGAATTTAATTATTTGAACAAATGAGAAAAATGGAAGTCCATGAATGTTATTGAATGCATGTAACAAATTCGGCTTTACTCCGATATCGTAAAACACTCAAAAATCATTAAAGTATAGCCAATAATAAAATCACATTAACAAACGACTTAACATAACTGAAAAAACGACAGATTGTTAAAAACTTCCAATATATTTCCTAGCGTATATCAAATGAACTAGGAATTCATGATAGTGTCAAATAATCCAACAGATGGCGCCACTTCTACAAGTCGCTAAAGTCGGTGGCCGGTCACAGAGCCAGACAGTTCCACCAGATTTGGATGATTGCATCTAATAGGTTAACAAAGCAGCTATCTTCACACGAACTAGCGATACCCTCTACTTTGTGCTCATGGTAGATGCACAGGGCTTCATTAGTGTTTATCAGTGCAACCTTAGCGCCGTCTGACCAGTACGTCTAACCAGTATATACCAGCTCAGTGGGCCACTCTAGAGACTGCAGCAATACCCTCAGCTGACCGCCCCCCATGGAGTTGCCCCTGACCGCTCGCTTCATGCACAAACAGAAAGAACACGGCTAAAGCAGTTGAGAGAGAGACACAATAATCGCTTCATCCTACTGTACAACAATAAGTTTATTTAATTTGCACCAATAAAGGATGAATATTCTACATTAGTAGTACAGATTTTCAGTAATGTTTAATCTAAAAAATTACATGATGACATTTTTAGTAAATGATGCATTTCTAGCTGTGATTAGATGATTGTATAAACTTATGGAAGTGATATTAGTCAGACTTTCTTCTATTATTCAGCCTTTTTCCAAACTGGTAGTGCAAATACAACATTCTTTATTCATCTTATATATTTCAGACGAGGTTCAAATCATTTTTAAATGCAACTCTATGACTGGTTGGTAGCATCGCATAGGTCTTATACTAAGATCAATGTCACCACAATATCCATATTTGGTTTGTATTAGGTCATGTTGCCTAGCAACTGACTAAGACAGTTCCTAATAGGAAAATGTCATCATACTTTTTTTCGACCATAACTAATTTCTACACAGAGACAGCTTTGTACAGCAATGATTCTTTCCAGCACGACTGCATTAAACATAAACAATTTGTGTGAAGTGATGTCTATGGTCAAAACACTACAAGGTGGCTCATTTTTGTTGAATCATAAATCCATCTGCCGGAACAATGTTAGCAGCTTGCAGGGTGAAGACATGTTTCATTAGCTGTATCAGGTCAATTTCAGTGAAATAAACAAACACTTCTGAAAGACATAGTATGTTAAAAAAATCAATGTAGTTTGATATCAATCAATGTTATAATTTGTCAGCACTTGTCAACCTGAAGCCTTATGCTTCAAAACAATTCAGTTCTTAAGCCATCAAATTCAAAACGATGCAATTCTAAAGCTACAAGCTTCGAAACAATTAATTTCTTTAGCTTCGAAACAATTTGATTATGATCATAAGATACAAACAAATCAAACTTTAGAGGTAGATACAAAACATCAAAATGCAATATTATCAGAAACTTAAACAACTGATTAATGTTACAGTTTTGTGCATTTTCCACGTGTCATCTTAATCTTCAAAACAATAAATTTCTGATGAGAAAATACAAACTTCACAAGCTACAGAGGAAGATATCAAATGTCACATTATCGAGGAACCAATCTGAGAAAAAACACAACAATTCAGATTTCACCAATGTTCTTTGGGCGGTTCTAATTTTTAAAATATCACCTATTTATTTGACATCCTTAAATATATCATTACTGCATCATACAATTATACTATTTTATGTAATTAATTTGTTGCAGGTTTATATAATTTTATCTCTACATGTGTTATAAACTCACAACACTTAGGAAGATCAAACGCATATTTTATAAGGTTGTCGTGAATAAAAACGTTTATTACAATTATCCATGGATAATTTTTTTTAATTATTATTATCATGAACTCTTCGGCACTTACCGAGGAGCTGCTGTCGTTCTCCCCCTTCCCACTGCTCCCAGACTTTGCCTCCTCCTTCTCCTCTTCTGTTTCCTCCTCAGAGGGCTGGTTCGGATCAGGGTAAAGTGACTTGAGTGGTCGGGGAGGGTTATAGAGGGCTGTATTCATCGGGAAGTACTTCAACTCCTGGGAGGTGTATCTAGGTGGAGAATGTTACCGTGTATTGTACTTGTACACTCATACACATTCATTTTTGCACTTTTTAATTTCAAATAACATTTTATTAAAAACTATTTTTATTATCCCAGGGTAGTTTACAGTATTTTTTAGATTTCATGAAATGTAATGAAGCACCCTAGAACATTTAGTTAAGTATGCCAAGTAAAAAATTCACTATTATTAGACAAATACTTATTTACAAACATACATACAAACCATATCACTACATTCACACATGCAGTGTGCTAGCATTACTACGCACACCTTACAGTGATAACATAAGGCAAGATTCTATTACCTCCTCATGGGATTAAATGCATGCTTCACCTAAATACATCCTAATGTCATGGAGTAATAAAATGCCTTCTCTGAGAAAGGACCAATCAGCTTTCCTTGAAGAATGAAATCAAGATAAAAAATGACACAATATCACCAAATAATTACTCCTATGGATACTCAAAGAGAGGATAACCTAGAACCAGCTGGCAGTGAGGCGTCAATGCGTACGTTAAGAAGATAGCAGGAACACACAAAACAAGACACAGTAAAACACTTTCAGTGGTCTATGCTCCCAGCAATCAAACACCCTAAGTAAGTAATAAAATGCTAGATATGTTAATATATTGAGTACAATTACAGGAAGTTATTACACCCTTCATAACTGACTTCAGATGACCGTTAAACAACTGTACTTCTTGTAGTAGTCCTGGAACTGTCCTGGGATGAGAGCGACGGGATAACTGCCCACTTGTGTCACCTCCTTGGGCAGGACCAGCTTCTGTTGACGGGGGTAATGCACTTCCTGCAAACATCAATAACAAACAGTCTCATAAATCTAACTGTAATTGAGTTAGCATGTGTGTATGTGTGCGTACGTGTGTGTATGCGCGCATGTATGCATGTGTGTGTGTGTGTGCGCATGTATGCATGTGTGTGTGTGTGTGCGCATGTATGCATGTGCGTGTGTTAACAGTTTCCTCCTAGATGCTGTGCATCTCAGATGCCAAACTTTTATGGGTTCATCCACAACCTCTTGGAGGGAAAGTAACACATTTAAATAAATTCCCTGTAGGTTGACATTTTTCAACAGTTCATTCTGTATGTTAGACAGACATTAAAAAGCATTCCTCATTGATCTAATGTCTTTTCAAACTTCATCCTTCAATATTGGAGGATCATCACGGTTTTTCTTAACTGATTGTTTATTGCACCTTTCATCACTGTAAAGTTTACTTTACAAGTATTTTGTCTTTGTCCATTATTATGTTCCCTTCTTTTATTGAGCATGTTCTTTCCCTCTGATTTTTCTTGTTCTTGCATGCATGGATTTTGAGCCATGTATATGTATAATCTCTTCACATAGTTCGTAAAACATATCAAGACAATAATAAATGAAGAAACAGTATGCATGCCATGTCATTATCTGAACTACTCAGGAAAAACTTATCATAGGTGCCGGAACCAGATTTTTTGCGAGTCTGAAGGGGGGGTGCAGTTGGAGGTTTTGATGAGCTCAAAAATTTGGAACGTCCCCATCCAATGTCATGGACCGAGACAGCAGAGATCAAGTGGTGTTAACGCTTCAGCTCAGCTCCCCCAATATTAATTTTGTTGCAGCGCCAGTGCTTATGGCTTTCAAATGAATGTTCTGATGACCACTCACGTTTGTCTGTAGGTCGAAGTAAGCTCTGCGTTCTTCCCGTTTCTCTTTCATAAACATCGAGTTGTATTCGGCAGCCGACTTCACTGCTTTCTTCATGTACATAGTCAGCTTGGTCTTGTCAATTGTTGGCTGAAAATAAAACAAATTACGGGATGTTTTCAAACACTGCTGACTGTTGACGTTGGTTAATGGCACTTCTTGAAATAAACATTGAGGTAGCTTTTATTGAGAACTGAACAATTCAAAGAAGTTAATTTATACTAAATATTGCAAGAAGAGATGGCAAGGAGAAGGACTTTCTGGTCAATAAATTTAGTGTAAGGAGCTGAAATAAAGAGTTTCTAACCTAACATATAAATTGACTCTCTACAGAGATGAAGTCGATCAATGCTGAACAGATGGAAAATGGTGGTGCAAATGGCCACAGCTGCTCAGTAGAGACAGAAAGATACATAGAAGGACAACAGAATCTACACTACTTATTACTGTGCCATATGAAGGCACCTACCAACTCATAACCTTTGTGGTGATCAGTAATCTTCTGTCGTTCTCGTGCTTGCAACACCACTGCATACTCCTGGAAGGAAACCATCAAACACCATCACAGTTATGCCCCTGCTCCAGTGCTTCATATGAAATGATCTGCTCTCCCTCCACTCTCCCCCTCTCTCTTTCTCCTCTGTCTCTCTCTGTCTCTCTCTGTGTCTCTGTCTCTCTCTCCCTGTGTCTCTGTCTCTCTCACACGCATGCACACACATCTACACACACACACACACGCACACACGCAGCCATGCATGCACGAACATACACAGACAAACAAATGCACACACGCATGCACGCACGCACACACACACATAAGACATACCTTGAACTTGTCAGGATAGTCTCGTGCCATCAGTTCATGCACCTGATCAGACTTCAGAGCTGTCAAACCTGGAAAAAACAAACATATACACTTACAAAACCAATACAACCACCATATGCCACCCAAATTGCAGCACTTTTTTAAACACAAAACACTTGCTCTGCCTGTTAAATGTCCTCAATGGATACGTCACAACTTACCCAGATCGCACTGCATCTCTGAGACAGCAATATTCGACTCCAGCAGATAGAGCTTCTCCTTCACTTCAATGGGACGTCGATGTAGATCTGGCCACAAATAATAAGGGAATTGTTCAAATAAGATTCAGTAAGACTGCCATCCAAAGCAGCAAGTTCTGGTTGACAATATTTGTATCGAAATCTTCATGACAATTTGATATTCAAATTACTTTTATCGGGTCTCCTCTAACTGTCCTGGTTATGTGATTAGTATTATGCTGTAGTAAGTATACATTGCAGAGCCACACAACTTTTGCCTTTTTATAATAATGACAGGATACTGTTAAAAAAATTATATGATTTATCCAATTATTTTACTGTGCACAACAAAATAACGCATAAATTTGTACAACTATAAATTTTTCATGAAATGAGTCTGAAACGAGTGGTAAAAAATCGAACTGAGAAATTACATTTATTTTTTCAAATATACAATTATAAAAAAAAAAATTACTTTACGTTGTTACTTCACTTTGAGGCTAAACTGGCCAGTCTCGGTGCTATAACAAAATAATGAGACAGAGACACTTTCTGAAGGATACACCAACGATGGACACACAGAAACCACTGGTGATACAACATAATTTGTTGAAATTAGCACACATGCATGCACACGCAGGCACGCACGTGCACACGCATCTCCTCACCTGGGTATTTGCGCTTGAAGGAGACGATATCGAGGTACTCAGTGACTTGTTCCTGCAGCATGTACCACTCACTCCCCTTCTCTTGTGGCCACTGGTACTCGATCAACTTACTCGCCGCCATCGTGTGGCTACATAAATAAAATGTCTCTGTTAATTTTAAAGTGAAAACAGCAGCTTCTTTCCACAAACAAAGTTATAGCATTAAAAAATCATTCAGATATTGCCACTCTTTGTCAGTAAATATTGTGAAAAAAAATACAGGTCTACAAAAACGACTTAATCCCAAAATGACATTATTTATTTTGAGATCTGAACATCTTGTGGATTTTTTGTAAATTTATCTTATATAAATAATACTACACATATTTGTTACTTACCGTTACTACTGTCTGGATAGAACAAACAAAAATGCACCTGGTGGTTGAACATTGTTTGGATCGGAATTAACTCTTAAACATTACATTACTATTCAACAACAAAAATAATATTAATAATCAAAAAAACTTATACAGCACAGTAAATCTAGATAAATCAATTTGGAGGTGCTTCAAATACATTATAAATAATTATGAATAATTCACAAAATTAATGTTTGGTAAAATTAATAACAATAAATTAATTCAAATACATGACAATATACAAAAGTTAAAAAGTAAGTTGTATGAATTGAAGATAATCATTAAAGACATAATTATAATAAATAAGTAAACACATGGTGTAAACGTGATGTACAAACAATTACAAGATAATAATAGAAAGTTAAACTTAAAAAATAAATAAATAATAAATGATGGGCTGTACATCATACGTACTCCTCATTTTCATCGTCCTCTGTCTCTGTCTCTGCAGTTATCCCGGGTCGACGCTTCTTCGCAGACTTTGCATCCTTCTTTTCAGCATCATCTCCTTTCTCGCTCGCATCAGCATCAGTGCCCGGTTTGCCTCCGTCTCCAGATGCTTCATGCTGCTTCTCCTCTACCATATCAACATCACCCTCCAGATCGACACTTGCCTCCTTGCCAGATGCTTCGCTCTTACAGGATTCCTCCGGTATACCTTCTGTTTGTGTCTTCTTTGGAGTTTGCTCTTCTCCTTCGTTAAGACTTGGTTTGTCGACGTTGTCCTTGGACATTAAACTGCCATCTGCTGGAGAAGCGGTCGTATCAACGGCAGCAGATTCCACTGGCGCAGCCTCAAAACGTTCCTTTTCTTCTGCCAACGATGCGTCTCTGTCGACATCCATTGACATGGAAACACTCGTGGTGTCCTCGATCAGTTGGATGATTTCAATATTATCCACGTTGCGGAATTCCTGTAGTGAATCATCCGGCGTACTCATCGTGTCTTTAGCCAACGACATCAGAATGAGATCCTTCGAGGAACTGCTGCTTGGCAGCTCTGAGGGCGTGCTTCGGTGACTTGACACAGCCTGCATCCCACCCTCCAAGTATCTACCAACATCGCTTGAGAAGTTGCTGTTTTCCGTCACACCAATGTTACGGAATGGACGTTGCATGTTTAACTCGGTAGGAGTGCGTTGTTTCTCGTCCACGGAAGACGAAGCCTTCTGCTCTGCAGACGTGACGTGTACAACTGGAACCTCCTTACTGTTCTCTGTGCTTGATATTGCAGACAGGCTTTGCGGTTTCTCAAAACTACATTCCGGTGTGTTTCCTGTGAACTTATCACCAGTCGACGATTTTGATTCCATGAAACTGGGCAGAGATATATTTGAACAATCAAGGCTTGTGTCATTTGTTGTGATATCTTTGTCTGTTGCAACGGGATATGTGATATCTTTGTTTGTTATTACAGTTTCTGTAATATCTTTGTCTGTTGTAACAGGTGCAGGGATATCTTTGTCTGTTGTAGTTGGCTCTACAATATGTTTGTCTGCTGGAATAGGTGATGTGATATTATTGTCCACTGTAACGGATGCTCCAATATATGTGTCTGTTGTAACAGGTGCGACAATATCTTTGCCTGTTGTAACAGGTTCTGTGATATCTTTATTTTCTGTAACAGGTTCTGTGATATCTTTATCTGCTGTAACAGGTTCTGTGATATCTTTATCTGCTGTAACAGGTTCTGTGATATCCTTGTTTGCTGTATCAGGTGGTATGATCATGCCAGCTGTAGCAGGTGCTTCGATATCTTTATCTGCTGTAACAGGTTCTGTGATATCCTTGTTTGCTGTATCAGGTCGTATGATCATGCCAGCTGTAGCAGGTGCTTCGATATCTTTATCTGCTGTAACAGGTTCTGTGATATCTTGGTTTGCTGTATCAGGTGGTGTGATCATGCCGGCTGTAGCAGGTGCTTCGATATCTTTATCTGCTGTAACAGGTTCTGTGATCTTTTTGTCTGCTGTAACAGGTTCTGTGATCTTTTTGTCTGCTGTAACAGGTTGTGTGATCTTGATATCTTCTGTAACAAGGGCTTTTACATCTTTGCCTGCTGTGGCTTGATCTGTGATATTCTTGCTTCCCGTTACAGATTCTGTGATATCTTTCTCTGCAGTAACAGGCTCTTCTATGTCCATGAATGCTTTGACATCTGCATCAGTTGTAGCTGCTGCTGCAACATCTGTAACTGTGGCTGCATCATCTTTGCAGGCTTTCGGATCTGCTGCTTTGATGACATCTGTAGTGACACTTGTTGATGGCCTGTCGTCTGTATCCATCGAACCAGCAGCTGTGACATCTATTGCTGCTGAAATTGCAGTTCCTGTGACATTTGTCACCGCTGCTGAAACTGCAGCTGCTGTGACATTTGTCGCTGCTGCTGAAATTGCAGCTCCTGTGACATGTGTCTCTGCTGAAACTGCAGCTGTCGTGACGTCTGCAATTATTGCTTTTACAATTTCGGAAGCATCTTCTTCTTCCATGTCCTGTGGCATATCTGCTGTGATGTTTTCTGCCATGGTTACATCTGACACAGCTACTGCCCCTGGTACTTGTGATGTTGTTAATGTGACATCTTCCACCCTTTTGACATCTGATTTGTTTGTAACATCCATTGGATTGCTTGATTTTGCTGGCTGATTCCTGTAAATGAAAATAATGTATAATTTATTGTAAGATAAGATTATGCTGCTGGTAGTTAACATAGGCAGTGTCAAGTTAAGTTATCTAAGTCAGGTATATATTATTCTTTTTTCACTGGAATGTTTTCCACTTCTGTTAGACTTAGTACCATAAATTCTACAAACACAGTTTAACTATATATGCAGTATTAGACTTACATATCTTACTGTTCAGAAACAGGCTGAGTTAACTAAGGCCGAGATCCCGAAATGCCAAGATCACTGAATGGCGAATTGACCAGATATCGCTTAGCCTTGCCCATGCAGCCTGGGTATTATGACATCGACGCAACCAATGTTTTGCAATCACGTTGATACAGTTGCACGATTGTTGCATATTATATTTGCTTAATTTTATTCTGAACATCATTGAAACTGTAAGATATATCGCCACTGTTGATCCCAAATAAAACTACACCATGCTCTGCCGCCATATTAGCGGAAGCGAACACATGACAACTGGCGCATGCACGTTTAATGTTCAGATTTTTAACGGTGCGCCTGAGGCACACGCAGAATATGGACCCACCTCGATTTCACTGTTATAACTTGAGTTTTGCCTGACTTTGATACCTCAGCAGGGTTTCAGCCAGAACAAATTATTTGGGTATGGAGTTAGTCAATTGCGTGCATGCCTATTTCAGTATTTCCATTATTATCAACAAAGGGCCGAAAGGCAAAGCCGACCAAATAAACAGAGCCTGGATATTTGACGTTACACAAACAACGTCAACAACAGTAACACTGCAGTTTGTTCTTCCTTTTTACGACCAACATCAATATACTGATGATTGATTGCAAATGTCCGTAAAACCAATTTTATCAGCGCATATTGCCTATTATGCAATCATTACAAGGGTGCGAATATAATATGAATTAAAACAGATAAATGCGTATTACCTTAATGTTATTCAGATCGCATTGTTTCCTGTGGACGCCGCCATTAATAAACCAAATATTTTATTTCTGACTTTTTGGTGGAAGAGCTTCAAGTGAAATAGGACCTGTGATTATTTATGCAAATATTTATATTATATTATGGTACTAGTATGCTTGAAACAATAGTGAATTGTATTATAATATACATTGTTTCTACTTTAGCGTTATGCATTTCACCTTATGAAACAGTGCAATATAACTAAAAGCCATATATTGGAGAACGTCTAAGCCAATAAATCCAATTCAATAAGTGATCCCTGCTGAGCGCCACCAATGAAAATAGAGTTTGCAGAGCTTCACGTCGATAAACAAAAGCGCCGAGTTCAATCGCAAGAATGTTACGGTAGGCGGTGATTTTGAAAGAAATAATCAGTGGCCTGATTAAAATATACCCCATTTTCGATAAAAGATCATTAATCCCAATTTTATTATTTTAATTCTTTGAATTCGGCTCTTTGAAACGAAGATAGGTTGACGGGGTTTGCATAACTGGGAACGAACTTGAGTCTTCATTTGGCCAGAGCAAAACATTCGACTTGTTCGGACCTGTTTGCGATGTGCAATCATGTAATATTACTTATTAAATCGATGGATCCGTATTGATGTTTGTTCAAGGAGAACCACTCAGAGTGCAATTAGTGTGATGAAATGCAGTTGAAACGGTTGTGGACAGGTGCCCGTTACTCTAGTCTAGTGACTACCGGTAGTCAGTATTCTACTGGCACAGACAGTCACAGACACAGTGAGTGACAGACACAAACAGATCAGCATTTGATGAGGCCATGACACATGCCAATGCATGAGCGATTAGTCTGATTCACAAGTTGAGTATGAATGTTGGGGTCTTGTCGGTCTTACAACATCTAGTAAAGTCTGCAACAACTACAGGATGCATATGCATACCCCTCCAGGGTTGCGTTCAGTTGTAATCATGTAATTAATTCTTACAGTGTCATTGTATTTTAATTTTTAGATTTTTTAAACATCGTAATTACGTTTTTTATGAGACTATGTGGTTGTAGTTTACCATCACGGTAGCAAGAATGCATTAATTCACATAATCGTTTATTAAACACACAAATTCTTGATTTACTGCACATATTTATTTATTTTGATTGCCTTCTCCTTACATTCAGACCAGGGATCATCTTGACAGGACCAGTCTGATGATACATTTGGACCATGGCTTATGCTGATGTCTCAACTGACTCCGATTACAACTTGCATGAGACGCGTAAATCCCCCAGGTCGAGAGGGGCGAGGAGACCTGTAGCCTCCAAGGTGCAGCACCTCGCATCAGCCCTACAGGTGAGGGAATGGCTCCAGTACTGCTATTGGTAATCCGTACCAATATTTGAGGTTGACCCTTGAACCGACTTGCATATTTTAAATTTGTTTAAGGGGTGGGGTCTAGGGCAACTGGCGTTTTCAAGCAGTTGGCATCACTTTATTTTATAGCACACTTGGCAGAGTGAATGAAAACACTCTGAAGCAATTGTACAACATGTTTTATGGTACATAGGTCATTCCATTTAGTGACTCCAACCAGTTTTATTGTGCAACTAGACCACTGATTTAAGCAGATGGTTGTTTCTCACAAAGAGTTGGATACCATGTTTCATTTAGTCAATTAATTTAGAAAATGCTATTTGTAAAATATTATAAATCTGGTCAAATGTGCAATATTATTCATGCCTTCATGCCATGTGTGTGTGTGTGTGTGTGGTGTGGTGTGGTGTGGTGTGGTGTGGTGTGGTGTGGTGTGGTGTGGTGTGGTGTGGTGTGTGTGTGTTTCCATTATGCATCCACACAAATATGCAAACATGTATACATTATACAGAATCGGAATCATACATTGAAGGCAATCATGACATCAATTCAACAAAATTGAATCAACTAAGTCTGTCCATATATTTAGATTCCGTGTGAGCATTGCAGTTGGAATCGGGATCAGCTTTCCATTCCATAATCAGAATCACTCCAGAGCTCTATTTAAATTCTGGACATGCTGTTTTATGTATTTATTATATTTATCAAGTAAATTGTTTGGTTTTCTTTGAGTAGGACACCAACCAAAACCTCCGGGCTGTAGACAGGATGTTAGAAGACTACAGGGATGTAGGAGAAGAACAGGGAGCTGTGCTGAACACAGTAAGGAGGGACAGAGAATATGGATATTGATACAAAATGATTACAGTTTTGATGACAACCCATTTTTCCTGGATGAAAACCAAAGCTTTTTAAAAGGATGTTGTCTGTTCATTTTCTATCGTAAAATCATGTAAATATTATAAACTATATATATTTTATAAAACATTGATAACCGAAATATGTCTTAGTAAACCATTTTTGTTGTTGAAATGTTGCTGAAATTTATATGGCAGTCAGCCACTTTTGAAGGCTAGGCCTTATGATCGAAGCCGTAATGACAGCATACTGACATTAGAAACTCTGCTCCTGTTGGGTCATGACCTTCTTCAGAATAATACAAGGTCACTATGCAGGGATTTGAGCACTGACACTGCAGCAGTATTTTGTAAACATTGAATCGTTTGCACTGTACATCATGATTTTACCATAACAACAAATTGAAGACCTCTCTTTAAGTCACCATTGCATAACACTGTCTTCTCTATTTAGTAAGTCACATATAAAACAAAGTTTTCCTTAATTACAATTGTCCATAAATAATGTTTGTGCTTATTTTGATAGTGACCATGTTGCAACTTTATTTTAGTTACAATTTCAGTTGTGCCTGAAATATAACTGGTTGAGAGAAATTCAAAACATTATTGTTTACAGTACTACTTGTATGATAGACATTCTCCTCCTGTCGTTTACTTGTTTACCTGTTTACTTATTTACTTATCTATTGTGGTTTACTTATCTATGTGTATGTGATCTATCACTATATCCTATTGTGCATGTGATATCAATATTATGTGATAACCTCGCTCTTAGTACTTATCTTAACCTTGTATACATACATATGTAACATTTTATATGAACAAGCCTAAAGGAAATTTTCTGTAACCCAACTGACAATAAGGAAGTTATTGTATTGTATTGTATTCCGATTCTAATTCTTGCAAAACTTGTTTCTAGTTAAAAGACGACCTGGCTCGTACGTCTGAACGACTACGAAGTGAGCGATTGAAGCGATCTCTGAGAGACTCCCGTGGACTTCGAGTCAGTGACTTAGATGAAGACATCCATCAAGGTACGATATATTGATGAGATTATATAACGAGACGTCTAACTGTAATCAAGCTGGTGCATGTAATCTATGTTTATTATAGAACAAGACATCTATCTGTAATCAAGCTGGTGTATGTAATCTATGTTTATTATAGAACAAGACATCTATCTGTAATCAAGCTGGTGTATATAATCTATGTTTATTATAGAACAAGACATCTATCTGTAATCAAGCTGGTGTATGTAATCTATGTTTATTATAGAACAAGACATCTATCTGTAATCAAGCTGGTGTATGTAATCTATGTTTATTATATTAACAAGACGTCTAACTGTAATCAAGCTGGTGTATGTAATCTATGTTTATTATAGAACAAGACATCTATCTGTAATCAAGCTGGTGTATGTAATCTATGTTTATTATATTAACAAGACGTCTAACTGTAATCAAGCTGGTGTATGTAATCTATGTTTATTATATTAACAAGACGTCTAACTGTAATCAAGCTGGTGTATGTAATCTATGTTTATTATATTAACAAGACGTCTAACTGTAATCAAGCTGGTGTATGTAATCTATGTTTATTATATAACAAGACGTCTAACTGTAATCAAGCTGGTGTATGTAATCTATGTTTATTATAGAACAAGATATCTATATGTAATCAAGCTGGTGTATGTAATCTATGTTTATTATAGAACAAGATATCTATATGTAATCAAGCTGGTGCATGTAATCTATGTTTATTATATTAACAAGACGTCTAACTGTAATCATGCTGGTGTATGTAATCTATGTTTATTATAGAACAAGATATCTATATGTAATCAAGCTGGTGTATGTAATCTATGTTTATTATATTAACAAGACGTCTAACTGTAATCAAGCTGGTGCATGTAATCTATGTTTATTATATAACAAGACGTCTAACTGTAATCAAGCTGGTGCATGTAATCTATGTTTATTATATTAACAAGACGTCTAACTGTAATCAAGCTGGTGTATGTAATCTATGTTTATTATAGAACAAGATATCTATATGTAATCAAGCTGGTGTATGTAATCTATGTTTATTATATTAACAAGACGTCTAACTGTAATCAAGCTGGTGCATGTAATCTATGTTTATTATATTAACAAGACGTCTAACTGTAATCAAGCTGGTGTATGTAATCTATGTTTATTATAGAACAAGATATCTATATGTAATCAAGCTGGTGTATGTAATCTATGTTTATTATAGAACAATATATCTATATGTAATCAAGCTGGTGTATGTAATCTATGTTTATTATATTAACAAGACGTCTAACTGTAATCAAGCTGGTGCATGTAATCTATGTTTATTATATTAACAAGACGTCTAACTGTAATCAAGCTGGTGTATGTAATCTATGTTTATTATAGAACAAGATATCTATATGTAATCAAGCTGGTGTATGTAATCTATGTTTATTATATAACAAGACGTCTAACTGTAATCAAGCTGGTGTATGTAATCTATGTTTATTATATAACAAGACGTCTAACTGTAATCAAGCTGGTGTATGTAATCTATGTTTATTATATAACGACATCTAACTGTAATTAAGCTGGTGTATGTAATCTATGTTTATTATATAACAAGACGTCTAACTGTAATCAAGCTGGTGTATGTAATCTATGTTTATTATATAGCAAGACGTTTAACTGTAATCAAGCTGGTGCATGTAATCTATGTTTATTATATAACAAGACGTCTAACTGTAATCAAGCTGGTGTATGTAATCTATGTTTATTATATAACAAGACGTCTAACTGTAATCAAGCTGGTGTATGTAATCTATGTTTATTATATAACAAGACATCTAACTGTAATCAAGCTGGTGTATGTAATCTATGTTTATTATAGAACAAGACATCTAACTGTAATCAAGCTGGTGTATGTAATCTATGTTTATTATGTAACAAGACGTCTAACTGTAATCAAGCTGGTGTATGTAATCTATGTTTATTATATAACAAGACGTCTAACTGTAATCAAGCTGGTGTATGTAATCTATGTTTATTATATAACAAGACATCTAACTGTAATCAAGCTGGTGTATGTAGTCTATGTTTATTATATAACAATATGTCTTATTATAATCAAGCTGGTGTATCAGGCGGGTGTATGTAATCTATGTTTATTATACAACAAGATGTCTAACTGTAATCAAGCTGGTGTATGTAGTCTATGTTTATTATATAACAAGACGTCTTATTATAATCAAGCTGGTGTATGTAATCTATGTTTATTTTTTATGCTACTCCTTGACCCTTTAAATCTGTGGTAGCAGTCTTTCAGGGATTCATCTACAAAACCAGAAAGGATCCGTAACATTATTGTTTTTTTTACAACTCACCCCACTATAACGCTTTTTATGACCAGTTGAATTACAGTTGTGCCATGTTATGTAAACTGTCTCCAAGTGATCAATGAACTGTTTACATAGTCTGGAACAATCATACAAAATATGCACTATAGCGATGCAAACAACTGTTCAAAGTTATATAATATAAAACATAGCTCCCTGGCATATACATCCATCTGTTGACGACTTGAATACGGCTTATCGATTTTGAGATTGACCAACCCTTTTGTCTTGATTCACCTCTGAGGTTGGCTTCCAAGGATTAGACACAATAAAGGGTACCTTATTATTATTATTATTATTGAGGATTTGGTTTAATTGTTTCTGATCTAACCATGACAATGATTACATAGAGCCACTTATAAACTGCCAAATACCAAACTGAAGGATGTGTAGTTTTCAAAATGCCAAAGGTATGTTTAATCCAATTTAGTTTTCTACAAGAATTGTCAGCAGTGTTTCTGAATGAGCATGAAGGTCATTAGTTTTGTGTTTGCTAATTGCAGATTTTCGACGGAAGCAACCAACATCTCCTCTGCGAGGCTACGAATCTGAGGTAACATTTACTTAATTTCATTATTATAAATTGTGGAATTTATATGCATTGTAATGTTCTATAAGTGCATAGCCTCTAAGTGGTTGTTCCCAGTTGTCGACTTTTACCGATTCATACAGAATGTATGGAAGGGGGAGGGGTGGTCAAGGCGTAATTATAAAAATGTCAGTCGCATGTGAATTGCATAACCATAGAAATTGTCAATAAATCTTTGTAAACATGATGGTAATGATTGTTACTAAACATAAGTTCTTACATAGTGCAGTATCCAGTCCTCAGGACTGCTCAAAGTGCTTTACACTTTACTCTCTGGCAGACCTGTTCAATCGAACACAATCTTGACTTCTTACCATACATCTGTCCTTTGCATATACCATGTCATAACACTTACATACCTACATACAATTCTAAGTCTGGACACTTATCAACATTTTAAAGTACTAATTTTGGGATAGGTAAATGTTGACAATTGTCAACAACCCAATAATCTACAATAGTTTTGTAGAAATCACAATATTTCCACCTGTGACAACTACGAGTTGTCTTGGTGTTATTCTTCTTACCAAGAATCACACTTCTGTAACCACGTCTCACGTCTATGTCTGCCAGAGAGGTGCGGGTGACGGGAGAAGGAGGCGGGGTCGCTCGGGGTCAACAGTGAGGTTCCATGACGACATGGATGCAGGCAGTCACATCCATGGTCTCCACCAGGACATCCGTGACATCAGCAGTGAACAGCTGCGACTGGAGGATGACCTCAGTCGCGAGATCAACCGCAGGAACAAGTCAGTCACTTTAGTCATTCAGATTCTTCTCCTTTGGTTTCTTGCGGGATGGGGGTGGGACAAATCAATTGGTTTGCTCTGAAGTTTGATGATACTCCACCTGTCCCAGTGTTCTGGAATTGTTTCCCTTTCTTGGCTGTTTGTCCCTGCCATTTTAAGCTCGCTCTCGCTCTGTTTCTTGTTCTCTTGTTCTTGTTCTCTTGTTCTGTTTCTCTCTGTTCTCTCTCACTATCTCGTTCTCTCCGTCCCTCTCTCTCCCTTCCCCCTCTCCGCGTTTCCCTTGTGCCACTTTACATATTCTTTGAACCCATTTGTTCTCTCCTGCCCACCCTCTAATCATGTGCATGGTTTTGTAAATTGGTAAAAAAATTACCATAGGCAGTATTATGTGCACTGACAATTGACCCACCCTAAATCTCCAGCACTGAAACCCAACTCACTGCCAAACCATGCGCACTGAAAACTGAGCCCTCCCATGATTCCACCAACCTTCATATGTGATCAATTATGCCTGCTCACTTATTGATATTGATAATTCTATGAAACTTAATAATAATAATAATAACTTTATTTATACACTAAAATCCAAAGTAGAACTCTGTTCAGTAGTGTTGACAATAGTCGTTAGAAATTATAAGAAATAAATACAAGTAAAACATCTAAATACAAAACTGAACTAGAGAAATTAAATCAAAGATAATATTGATGTAAATTATATTATATATCATACGTAGTAAAAATAAGTATATATATAAATACATAACTATATAAAACAACTATATAGTAAATTGGGAGATAAATATATTATAAATATATAGATATGAGTTAATTAATAAGTAACTACAGTAATACATTATTAGTTTCAATTAAAATGTCAGATAAAAAATAACTATGTGGTATGACGACTAAAGTATAAAATTATGACGGCTAAACATAAAAAGCGAGTTTAAAATAGTGTGTTTTAAGACGAGCTTTAAATGTGTCTATGCACTGTATCAGTCGTAAATCTTCCGGCAACGCATTCCAGAGGGTCGGTCCTGCGCACGAGAACGAGCGATGGCCGTACCGCTCAAGGTTGTGCCGCGGTACAGTTAATAGTCCACAGTCAGTTGATCGAAGTGCGCGGCGTGGCACGTATGGTGAAATCAATGACGCGAGGTAGGCCGGCGTCTTGTCGTGAAGGGCGGTGAACACAAGCACGAGTAACTTGTACTGAATGCGCCACTTCACCGGCAACCAGTGCAGGCTATTCAGTGCTGCAGTGATGCTCTGTCGATGGCCCCGCCTAATACGTAATACGACTATGGCCGCAGAGTGTTGTACCATCTCAAGGCGGTGGAGTAACCGGTCGGATATTCCGTACAACATAGCGTTCCCGTAGTCTATTCTTGAAGTAACAAGAGCATGTACGAGACACTTGGTTGTTTCGGTCGTTAGTGTGTTGCGTATACGTGAGATTCGGTACAGGTGATAATATGCACTCCGGCACGCATTTGCTACTTGTGCCGCCATCGAGAGATCGGCATCAATAGTAAAACCGAGATCTCTGACGACAGCAGATGTTGGCACTAGTTGACCGCAGACATCGACATGTGTTAGTGTTATTGGCGCGCAGAGGGTGGAGGATTTGATGACAATGGCCTGCGATTTAGACCGGTTGAGTATTAACCCATTGTCGCAGAGCCAGTCGTTGACATCTCGAAGACAGGCCTCCATACGCGCGAGTGCTTCTGCGTGATCGGTTGGTGGAAAGTCGACGTACAGTTGAGTGTCGTCAGCGTCAACTTAGTTGACATAGCAGAAAGTCAGGGACATAAATGCAGTTTATGTGTGCATGCATGTGTGCGTGCATGTGTGCGTGCGTGTATGTGTGCATGCATGCAGAATAAGTTATGTGATGTAGCATAATTTTGCAATCCAAACAATCAGGGTTCCTTCCTTTATTTCAGTCATTAAGCAGTATTGCAATAAAATAAGATGTGTTTTGTCTTGCAGGCTTGACTATGAAAACAAGAAAACGTTCAGACTCTTAACTGATTCTACTAGGCAGCCACTTGTTGAAACAGTAAGTTGTATATATTTTGCGTTTTCCCAATAAGCGCGAGAAATGTAATTTGGGGGTGTGAGGGAGGAGCTAGCTATGAGAAATATTTTAAATGTAAATAAATATTGATAGTATACTCAAACAAGCACTTGAAGGTGGTACGGCATATAAATAAAAACATCAGTCAGGATGACAGTAACACTGTGTGTTTAAAATACCAAGTAATTTCAAGAATGGAGGGGTCTGTATAGTAATGCGCTAACTTGGATACATTGTAACTGCATCTCTTACCAGAATATCTAGATGCAGAGGTCCACTTGCCTCCTATGTTCATTGATGTTCTTGGACCATTGGCCTCTGATCTACCAACTGGTGATCCATTTCATACACACAGATAGTTATTTACAAATGTTTTCTTTCAAATTGAATGGTGAGATATTCTCCAGAGGGGGCCACTATCATATTTCTTTTGATTTAATCGAAATCATTACCAGCTGCATGCAGTATCATAATTGACGATAGCAGTAATAAATGGTGAGCGGGAATGAATATATTATCAAGATACTATAATTGTGATAACAGTTGCCCTTTTTTGTTGCTCTGATGGGTGTAGGCCAGTATCCGATTATTCCTTTGTAGCATTTGTCATAAATCTGCCCATAGTGGCTGTTCTGAGCAATGTTGCAATAATTTTTACCATTCTCTCTTTCCCAGGCATTGAGTAGCGTTGATAAACGACTACAGGACATTCAGGATGAACTGAGGTCTGAGCGTCGAATGCTTAGAAGGAGGAATGATGATGATGGGGTCTTATCTTCTGAGTTGAAACAGGTACGGTGCTAATTATATTGTTTATTGTTTCTTCTGCACACATCACCCAAGGAGCATGTCAGGTAACATGGCTATAATAGATTATATTTTATTTACTTTTTTTCTGCACACAGCACTCAAGGTGCACACAAGATAACATATTTAAAATCAATGATATTTGTGGTATAAATATGTACACTAATATGTACACTAATATGTACACTAATATGAAGTATGTACACCTATATTAAAACAGTTAAAAATTAAAATAATACAGTCACTTATCAGAATGCAGAATAATGTATATTGTTGTTATGTCATAATTGGTTTACGACAGAACAACACAATAAGAATATGCATTATAGGAACGCAGCATGTTTATTACAGATTTCATACTAGTGCGTTATCACATGACTGGTATGCAGCCATCGCAGTGACAGGCCTACCCAAAAAAGGTTTAGAGAATGTATAAATAAATAAAAAATAGTTTCAGATTTTCTTAAAAGCTCAAACCAATTTACAGTTTTTCATGTAAGGCATTATTCTTAATCTCATGAATCTTCTTAGGCATTACAGCACCAACGACCTGCAGCTCCCTCTGGTGACTACCCCATGCGTTTGACTCAGTCCGATCCCGTCACATCAGGGGTGTGTAACTCAACCACTTGTTACAAATTATATTTAGTGATGAAGAAAGTTCAGCTTCATAGTTGTGATCTAAAGAACATTTGATTTAATTTATTCTGCCAACTTACTGAACATTTCACAAATATATTGGATTATACAAACAAACTGGATCCTCCACAATAACATGAATGAATGGGATTCACTAATTCATGTTGACCTACTTTTTGCCCTATCACAGGTGCAGTCAGAACTGGAGCAAATGAAACGACAACTCGACCATTCCGAGCGCAACAAGTATGCTCTCTTTGACGAGGTATGCAATATATCTCTTCTACAGTTCGCTAAACAAATGTTCACTTATAAGTAGCACAGTTTTGCACTTCTTTGATTAAGAAATCAAATTGTGAGTTAACTTAGCTTTCAACCTGGAATGCTGTATTAATGTGTACCTGGTTAATGGTAATAATTGTGTATGACTAGTTTTTGTGTAGTAGTTGCAGTGTGGCTGAAAGCTTCCCACAGACGTTGATATGGTGTTCAAAGGACATGTTTGCCAGGGAGTGAAGTATAAAGTACTTTGAGCAGTGGTATGGTAAACGCACTATGTAAGAACTTACCTTAACTTAACCTATAGGAATGGTCGAGATTGTAGATCTATATTTTCTTCTTCTTTCTGCAGGTTGAGAATCTGAAGAAACAATTAAGAGTGGCTGAGGAGGACCACAGGAAGCTCAATTCTCACCTACCACCACAAAGAGACACCTACCTCGATAAGACAAACAGACAAACAGGTTCTCTATTTCTCATCTTTTTTCACCTTGTTCTATTCATCATACACACCTGGTACACTGTTTCATTATGTAACACTGACAAAAAACGGCCATCCTCCAGATGGCGCTACGTACACACAAACGCAGAAGACAGTTTCCTGACGTATTTGAAAATGACATTTATTATGTCGTAAATGTGAGCAGTTTTTTAAATGCAAGCCTTTAAAACATCCCTAACTGATCGCGAAGCTAAGAACAATTGCAGGAAACACATATAACATTGTGAATAATTGGTTTACGTCTGTCTAAAGGATGCTTTGGACCCTAAATTTATTAAAAAAACAAAGGAAATTTTGAAAAATAAATGCATTGCTTTTTTCCAATGGGTCTTAGATGAAGTCCTGAAAATTTGCCAGATGCAAATTGTCTAGGAAGAGAATGTTAATACACACACGCACACACATCTGCGCCAATTCGATTATTATTAGATACTGCAATTCCAATTGGACAATAATAGAATGGATTATGTAACTATGAAACTGTGAATGAATTAATAAATGTCTTCTTATCAAATTTCTTATATTATTTTGCATTCAATTACTTATTGAAAAAACAGTCTTACATTTTGTACAAGTACACTCTGTATTCATTTTAAATCTGACCAATCCAAAGCCACACATAATGATCGATCCACTGCACTAATATGTAGACGCGGTTATTTCCTGTTACATCCATTTAACTGCGCCCTTCGTCCACAGACAACTCGAGCCACGAGCAGGAACGAGAGAAGAAATGTTTGGAGGAGGAGTTACGTGAACTCCGCTCCCAGGTCAGTCGGTCGGCGGTGGTCGTTGGCGACTACAGCAGCATCCACAAGGACCTGGAACGCAGCGAGAAACAACGCGCCCAACTCTCAGACCACATCCAGGTCAGTCGATGACTGCACGTTTGTTGTCTTTGGGATGACACAAGGGGCTTTCGAGGAAAATGCGATGATTGCTGAGTTGGGTGATGTTTTTGATTGGAAAAAATTTCAGAATAGAAGTGTTCAAAAAATAGATCAAGGCCCTTTCTATCAATCACTTTGAGTGCAGTCTTGATGGCTGGAAATCTTGTCTAATCTTTGGGATTGCTTACTTTGCTTTTTAAAATTTATTTAAAGTTTTTATATAAATTTTACACCATGTCTTAAATTATTTATTATCATTATATGTTTAATAATTATTGCAATATAACATAATTTTTTATTTAATACATTGTCATCTATTTGAATTAATTTATTATCATTTACATATCTTATCAATTTTGTGCCTATATATAATTATGCAATTTAAACACCTCCGAATTAATTTCTCTAGCTTTATGGCACTATATCAGTGTTCTTATTGTATTGTACCATTATAAACCGCACAACATAAGAACATACCTTACAAATTAACCTGCCACCCATCAGCTGCAACATGAGCCTGTATAGTGACACCTGTCACCTGAATGTTGTTGCCAGGTGCTCACAGACGAGCTAGACAAGAAGGACCGTCACAGTGCGAGACTCATCAACCAAACCCAGGACCTGCTGGAGAAACACACAGCGACAGAGAGATTCAAGGAACAGGCCATCTCCCAGCTCGAGGACGCTCGCAGGAAGCTGAAGGAGGGGAAGAAACAGAGTGAGGAGCTGAAGGGAAGCCTCACAGAGATGAAGGCACTGTATGAAGAGAGCGAGAGAAAGAAGGAGGAGATCAAGAACCGCGCACTCGAGACAGTGCGGCAGTGAGTTGTACTGGGGCGTTTTGTGTCGTGGGGGTGCTTGAATAGTTACTGTAATGTTATAATTGTTGTACAATGTTTTGTTTCATTTTATGTATTTAATTGTTGCTGTATTCGTGATGTTGAGAGAGATATATAAATATTATCATCTTTTGTTTTTGTCTACTAAAGTAACCCTGTTTTGTGTTATGCAAAAAACAAAGTGAGTACTCAGCATTTTGTAGGAATTAATACATTTTAACAGATTTGTTAGGCTGCTGCAGATAACAACAGTTTGATTTTTGATACGTTTTTCCTTGTATCATTCTAAATCGTTTTTGTTTCTTGGCTGACCTAGTCCCACCATTGTTTCTTCATAATTAGTTTGCATTCAAAACAAAATGTAATTTCTATCCATGATTTTGCAAATACAACATTTGGCAAAATCCTTCTTAGAAACATGTATATTTTCCAAGAACAATCTGATATTTCACAACAGTGTAACATTAACCTTGAAGCAATGATTTCCAGATGGAAGTTGAAGTGTAAGAAATTAGAGCGAGACTTGGACAGACTGCGTCACAGCTCATCTCATGTGACCGAGAGGAATGAACAATTGGTCAAGGAGTTGGAATTGGCCCGCACTCACGCCCACAGTGGTACACAGCATGTCGAACACATCAAGCGTGAATTCGCAGAGTTGCTGGTTTGTTTCATTTCAAGTCCGGGGGAAATGTCATTCTTACGAGGGATTGGTCGAAGTAATTTTTCAGTAATGCATTTATGGCAACATTCTTTGTAACTATTTCAGGTTTATGAATCAGTGTGTAAATAGATGCACAGATGTAGTGGTAAATATACCAACAGGTGGCACAGTCTGTCATACAATATAATTATATATATTGTTTAATAAATTAGAGTTTATGGGAGTCAGGAGTTCACAAGATCACTTGATGAGCACATAGTTAATTTCCTTAACATTATTTTCCATCCACAAGCAGTATAAACATTATATTTGGCCCAAGACACTGAAACTAAACAAATGATATGACCAAATTTATTTGGGTGGTTGTGATATGAGAATAGATATTTATTATAATATGTAACAGGATTTTATTATATAGCAATCAGACTCTGTACTTTTAAGAATGTCATAGAATAATTTGGTGTGTGTTTCAGGCAATCCGTGCCCAGCAGGACGAGCAAGTGAGAGTGAAAGATGTCCAGGTATTACATGTCTCTTGTTTGCCCCCATACACAGTGGTTATTAATGGGACACAGTGGCCTCGCATTTTTAAGTGAAGACACCAGATAGCCAGTACAGGGAATGGCGTTCAAGTCCAGCTGTTAGCCGTTTCGAAAGTACACCAGTTTTATTCACCCTACAATACCTGTATCTTTTGGAAGAGATGCTATGAGCTTTTGGCCATTTCTGCCTAATGATCATGCCAGGGGAAGTAAAATATCCCATACAGGAAATGGAAACATCCCGTCATGGACTCACAGGGCTAGATTGTCTCCATGTACACAAACTCATTATGTTGCACTACAGTGTATAATTTTTCATGTATCTGGTTCCATTAATTAAAGAATGTAAGTCTTTACCCGGAGCACCCAAAAGCATCCAGACACTCGCTTTCTCAAGCACCCGAAAGCATGGAAGTGGCATAATCTTGTGGATACTCTTGTAACTTGTGGCCCTGGATTCCTTAGTTTATCTGTTAGGTTTTTTTTTATGGCTTTGTATAGGAAGTTTTTGAATGAGTGCTCTTTGAAAATATTAACTGACAAAGGATTCGTAGATATATATATGGCATTCACACATTAAACAATTTATTAGTATACTTATCACTGTCTTGTGCACAATTAAGTTATCTTTAAGATAAACATAACTTGCAATGTTAGGAAACAAAACACATCAAAGTTAAATGCAAAAAACTGTGCATACATATCTTGGTGATTTTGTCCACATGCTTCGGGGATTAGGTGTGTGTTTCATAACATTAAGTGGGATCTAAAAGGTAACGTAACACATGATGGAAATAATGACTGATTCTGTCCAAGTCCTTTTGATTCCACTAACTGGATGATTGTCTTATCCATGATTCTGGTAAGCAGAGTCTGCAATACCCTCTCCTTTCTAGCTGAATGAGATGAAGTCACTGAAGATGGATCTAGAGAAAGACCTAAGAGATTGCAAAGTTGTCATTGACAAGGTGAGACAGCACAAACTCTCTTTCTGTCACACGGCTCACTAAATTATAGCCCATGTATAAATTGTTGGTATGTATATTACATGTTTACTGTGTCTTTCAATGACCTTGTCATTAATATGTATTACATCACAGTTCATGTGGTCTTTGGTTGTGTTTGGAGGTTGTCACGCATTGTACATTGAAACAAGGCTGTTGTTCCTAGTTTTTATTTATTAATCAATGTAACATTCTTAAGACCAATAACTATGTTGAAGGCATACAGCCGGCCAACTTGTGTTTAGTAAACCAGTAACAATGCCCACAATTTGAAAGTTTACACCCGCGACATGTTCAAATTGTAAACAAAACATCCAGTTTCAAAACGAGCTTTATTTGCAATGTTGCAGAGGTGAGCGAACTGCAATAGCCTTCAATGTTCACTGATTTCACATTTTCCTGCATTCAATACAGTAGACTTCCTGTTATAAATACTACGTTGGCTAATCCCGAGTAGAGGAACTGACTGTCTCCTTTTAAGGTTAGAAACATCCCATACCTAGGATTGTATTCATTCAAGATAGATGGTCGGCCAAGACATGTTTTCTATATTTCATTCAAAATCATCATTATTAATTTATGGACACTTTTGTTATTCGCACCGTGGTGCAGTGGCTAGAACTTCGGACTCTTCACCGAGAGAACCCGGGTTTGAATCCAGTGCTGCGGTGTCAAACTTTGGGAAAGTTCGTTCACTCTTCGTTGCTCCAGCTCAGTCAGCTGTATGAATGAGTACCTGGCTATAGACAGTGGTGGATATTTGTGTACGAATAGTTTTTGCGCATTAATTGCAGCATGGCTGGATGTTTCCCAGATGGTCAAGTCAAGATGGTGTTCTATCCAACAGGTCTGCCAGGGAGTAAAGTGTAAAGCGCTTGGAGCAGTCCTAATGACTGGATACTGTGCTTTATAAGAACTTACACTGTACATTAACTTTTTTTACAAAGCTTGAGTACGAGCTGCACATGACAAAGGAGCATGGAGCTGCTATGCTTGAGGAGAAACATAGATACGAGGACCAGGTGGCCAGTCTGCAAAATGCTCAGATGACTCTGCAGGGACACATGCAACAATTGCAGGTAATCTGCAGTGTGCCACCAACTTTTAGTCACTGTCCAGTTCGCAACATGAATGTAATGTATGTTTATTGTTTTTGGAGGGTGATTTGTGTTTTTTGGAATTGTATTTCCGTGATTTATTTCCTCGGTTACTTTCATTAATTACTGTGAATATACACTGACATATCATTGTTTGTTGTCTTCTGAAGTATGAAGTCAGTTTTATTTATCATTTAACCATCACATGAAGATATTTTACAATTTGTTACTAGTACCTGCATGCAGCATTACCTCATTCTGCCATTTCACTAGGGATATTTTTTCATCTAGCTCCCTTAACCTAAGTTTAGGTTTTATTTAATAGCCTTGATAACACCACCAAAATGGTTCACGCTTATTGGAAATATATCAGGAAAATGAAAACATCTATTTATGTAATTATTAATGTTTTTATTAATTAATTGCTTTATATATTATTGTTGGTGTTGGAGCATGTTTTTATAAATTGTTTATTTATTTACTGCTTTATTTGGTGTTATAAAACATGTCTACATGCTTTGTTTGTTTATTTATAATTTTTTTGTAGTAGTATTTTGTGGGGGGTGTTGAGCAATGTCTAAAATATTGTGTGTGATCACAGAAAGAAGTGACAGAGCACAGCGTGACAAAGGTCGAGTTGTCAGCACAGTTGGTAGACGTGGCCAATGAGAGGAAGGTAGGAAGGAGAACATCTCAATGTTTACATCTGTTATGATTTTGTAATCACTTCCAGCAACTGCATTTATTTTGATGTCACAGTGTGTAATGGTGAATTTTTATTATTGATTAGTTATGTAGTTTAAGAAATAGTTTTTAATGACTTGTCGCTTAATTGTATTGAATAAAAATACAGAAACTGTATTCAGTGGGACTAAGTATACCGGTACCGTTAATTGTACATTATATAAATTATATTACTATGGCTTTAACTGGTTCTAGTCTATATTACATATCTAGAATTGGGTCACATACAGCTCGTGTACTGCTGTCTAATGGACAGGGTGACTGAATTACTTAAATTTTATACTTGAGTAGAAATAAAAGTAATTCAGCTCAAAACTACTTGAGTAGAAGTAAAAATAGCGTCTAAAAATCCTACTTGAGTAAAAAGTAAAACTACTTTCCAAAAGTACTTGAAGTAAAAGTAGAATTAAAAGCAGAACGGTAAGATGTTTTGTCAGGCAAGTAATAAAAATAATTACTGCATCGGCGAACAACAAAATTAAGACAGATTGAAAATAATTACTGTTTAACTCCAACAGATATTAATTATGTATATGAATAACATTCTAATTATTATTATTATGTGCACTTTCGCGTGGCAGACGTGATGTAGTTCGCATCTGTTTCGCTTGTGCCATTCCACACAAAATGTAACATCACAGTTCCTTTGTAGAAGTGAAATAAATAGATATCTAAATAAATTAAAATATTTAAATGAATAGATACATGTATAATTAAAATGTCCATATGATAAAAAAAAAATATCTAAAATAATCGTTAAAAAGTCAGTAGAAATTACACTAAAAAGTAATAAAAATGTAAATAAATAATTTAAAAAGGTCAATTCCATGGATTCATATGATGCTTTCTTATTTTGAAATGTTCTATAGAAAACTATATTTTGTTTTCGTAAATTCGACAGCGGGGTACGGAAATGTGTTCCGGTATCTGCCACCATGGGCACTAGCTACGACGACGGCCACGGTCGCTGCATCAACTGACCAAGAACGCCGTTGAAGTCCAGGTCGAAGCCAGTCATTGTGCAGGCCGCGCTATCTATAATTACGCAGTTCATGAAGCTTATTGATATGCCAGCCAACGTCAATGTGTATTATGTTTAAATGCCATACGTACACTGTTGAATGTTGAACTGAATAAAATTCATATATGTTGTAGAGTTTTAAAATAGATTACGGATTAACAGTCCATGGTGAACTGGACGATAATATGGTAGCGATGACGTAATGAGACCTCTGCAGCCGAACACGCAAATGAGTTGACAAATGCAGTGCTAAGGTTGACTAAATATTGAAAAACTATAATAAATACGCTTATAGCTGGCTTAACTTCGTCTTTCAATCAATACCACAATACCAATTTAGAACGCACATTTACCGTGCCGAATAATACTGCGATCGATTCGCTGTTTCGTATGCGGTTGACGAATTCATATTTTGGCGCAAGCCCAAGCACCAAGCAAATTTGCGTTTATTGCCGCAAAAAGATAATATTTGCGCAATGTTAGCATACTGATCTTCCATACTGCACTGCATTAAACATATAAATCCCATTAGTATGCATGGCATAGCCTATGTGTGAATTTCAATTGCACTTTACAAGTCTCCGAAGCCAGGCGCAAAACAAACAATTCCTTGCACCACATTTACTGTTCCTAATTACTTGACCGTACTAACACAAGTCAAGTGACAGTTATTACCGCGTTAACATAGTTTACCAACGCTCTAATTTCAAATGTTGTCGACGGGCGGAATGCCAACAGGTCCACGTAGTTCAGAAAAAATGTAATGAAAATGTATCGCAAAGTAAATGAAAGTAACAAAGTAAAAAGTAACGTTACCTTAGATAAAACTACGTCGTTACAAGTAGAAGTAGTTAATATAAATAGTACTTCGTTACTCTCCGTTACTTGAAAAAACTATTCAAGTAGAGTAATGAAGTAGTTTTACTTCGTTACATGACACCCCTGCTAATGGAAGACATATTTTGTCAATTCTGAGAACAAAAAATCCAATGTAATAAAGAGATATCTTAGATTTTTCGTTGGATGGTAGATCTATTGTGAATCATGGCTAGTTTGGTGTAGACAATGAGGCAAATATAAGTTTGTATGTGAGCTTTTGAATGAAACCAATGAACTCATTGTACATCCAGTCCATATGTACAATATGTAAATGTTATTAAGTAGCCTATGCAGTTGACAGTAATTCTAATAAACAACCGAACAGTAAATATAGGGAACCAACCACACACAATTCAAGGAAAAATGGTTTGATTTGATTTTAGGGTTATAAATTGTGGAAAAAAACTGGGGTGGACAGATTTGTACCTCACAGGTATTTATTAATAATGTGCCTGTTTGTGACCACTGAGATCTCCTATTGCCTGCCAATTTAGGCCACATTGTGATACAGTGGAACCTCTCTATTAAGGACACCTTTTGGTCTGGGCAAAAGTGACCTGAATAATGAGGTGACCGAAGGACTAATTTCGTGTACTTTACTGTTACAAAAATTATTTTAGACTATCCCAGGGTGACCTTAATTGTGAGGTGGCTGTATTACTGAGGTGACCATAAAGTGAGGTTGTACTATACTTGTACCTTCCCCTCCTGTCTAGGAAGTGAAGGAGAAACTGAGGGAAACGCTCCAGGCGGAGGAGTTTGCAAGGGAGGAACTGAACAAAGTATTGAAGAGAGTCAAAGAGGTAGGGCTGTAGGGGTGACTAGTCTAGAATGACATTCGGTTAACAGTGATGACAATTAACCCTAATCCTAATTATAGCAAATATTGATATAATTTATGTTGGATTAATTTTCTGATGTGTGTCATCTTCTTCTATTGCCAGAAACTAAGACTGTGAACATGAGATATGAACTGATTCTTCAACTAAAATGCAGTGAATATGTCTAAACCTACCAGAGTTACACACTCCCAGATACACTGTAAGACTTGACTAACTGCTCACCTTGCATGCACAACCATATCCGCAGGGTATTACCCAGAAATTGATACTTCTGAAGAAGAAAATCTGTCCGATTTACAAAAAGTCTGAGCATATGCTCAGACTTTTTGTAAATCGGACAGATTTTCTTCTTCAGAAGTATCAATTTCTGGGTCAGTCACATTGACAAAAAATTATATGTATTTTATTAAAGAAATGGAAAGCAACACTATTTCCAATTCCAATATACTTTACTGTATTGAAATATTCCCACCAAAACCAAAGTTACAAGAACTTAAAGAGGGCACCTATCAAAAATTAGTTCAGGAGAAAAATCAGTTTTAAAGTCGAGAGTCATTATTCACATGAAAACAAAACGTCATTATGGTATAACTAAACATCTGCTGCTATTACCATATACATTCCAGTGAAACAAATGTAGCTGTGTTTGTTACCTTTAGCTTGCAGCAATAATTATTAAATTCTGATGTCTACTTTTAAAGTTACAAGAATTTAAAGAGGGCACCGTCAAACATTATTGCAGGAGAAAAGTACTGATAGTGTCTGGAATCATCATAATTCATGTCAAAATAAAATCTTGCTGCAGTATTAATATTATAACAAAATATCCAGTGCTATCACCATGTCCAATGTAGTGAAGAAAAAGTAACTATGTATCTTAGCTTTGGAACACTAAAATTATTATCAAATTCTGATGGTTACTTTTAAAGTTACAATAATTAATTTTAAAGAGAGCACCCATCAAAAAAAGTTGTAGTTGTTTGTTAACAAAAATGTATATTACTAATCAACACGCAAGAGGTAGCAAACTGTATTTCCAACGAAATCCAGTTCGATAACACGTTAAACTGTTAAGAAATATGTACAGATATAAACTACAGCAACATCAAACTAAACTAATAATTAATCGAACTACATAAACAACTCCAATCCAACTTCCAAATAAAATCCCGTTATCTTTCACTGTGCACTAAATTTCTTCCAACGTATTCATGCGCACTGCTGCTAGGGAACTGCGTGCTGTAAATAGCTTTCAAACAGTATGCTGTATATGGGCATGGGAACTTCTGTCCTACCGGTAGGTTTTAAGCGTTCACAAAATAGAGCGCTTTTAATTCTAAAACACTGCAACCTAGAACGAACTTCACGGTTACAAAAACACAAAAAAAGTACAACTTTCACTTAGGTAATCAGGAAACTATTTTGTGAACTTACAAATAAGTATGTTAGCTAAAAGATCGCAGCGAAATCTCAAAATCTACCCAATGACGCAAAATCAACTTTATGACGTGTTTGCGGGCAATTAGGCCTGGCGACTTCCGACTGGTTTTCCTAGGCCGCCACACATATTTAAAACATTTAGGTGCTCTCTTGGTTGCATTGAAACCAATTTCCCACCGTGTACTATGAGATTATGAGTTAGAATCTGATAGACAGCAGTGTACTATGTATAATTGCTGATGTTTCAGGAGAAGGAAATCTTTGGGAGTCGGATGGAAGCTATGAAGGCAGAGTTGGAGCAGTACAAGGTAGGTCTGATGTTAACAACTTACTATATGCGTGTTGTTGCACTTCTCTTTCTCCACGTAGTCTGGGGTGACGCTGGCCTTGACACTTTAGTGTTTTTCTGCTTCCTTTCATTTTCCATCATTGTGCTCTCTGCACCACGCGTCACCACTCCCCCACCCCTATTCTCCACCCGCCACCGCTCCCCCACCCCTCATACTCCACCAGCTACCACTCCCCCAGCCCTCATTCTCCACCAGCCACCTCTCATTCTCCACCCGCCACCACTCCCCCATCCCTCATTCTTCACCCGCCACCACACCCCCACCCCTCATTCTCCACTCACAATCCCTCCACCCGTCACCACACCCCCACCCCTCATTCTCCACTCACAATCCCTCCACCCGCCACCACTCCCCCACCCTCATTCTCCACTCACAATCCCTCCACCCACCACCACACCCCCACCCGTCATTCTCCACTCACAATCCCTCTACCCGTCACCACTCCCCCACCCTTCATTCTCCGCTCGCAACCCTTCCACCCGCCACCACTCCCCCACCCCTCATTCTCCACTCGCAATCCCTCCACCCGTCACCACTCCCCCACCCCTCATTCTCCGCTCGCAATCCCTCCACCCGCCACCACTCCCCCACCCCTCATTCTCCACCCGCAATCCCTCCACCCTCTCTTGATGCAATCCTCCCATCTTAGTCGTGGTCTTCTTCGTCACTTTCTACATTCCACTCTGATCATATGCGCTCTCTCTGTTAGCTGTTCCTCTTTCATTTCTTCCACATGTCCACGTTCTCATCCAGTTGTTTCTCACAAACCTTTGCTTTTTCTTATTGTTTGTCACCATGTTCCTCTTACTAAATGTCATTGATCAGTTTGTGATTAGCAGACGGTTCTCCAGTCACAAAAGATGATGTTGTTTTGGGCGTGGTAGCACACTGTTTCAGACATGAGATTCAGGCAAGGGGACTTGGGTTCAAATCCTCTTCCCGCCATTTCACTCGGCTGTATAAATGAGCACCTGGCTACAGACAGTGGTGGATATATGTAAATGACTGTTCATTTATTTAGACGTCTGTCTATAGCCTGATACTACAGTCACAACTGAGTGAACTGAAACAATGTAGATTGAACCAAATTATCCAGCTTCGATATGATGGCAACATAATTTGTATTAAACAGGTCAATGCACTTTCGAATAAATTAATACATGCAGTGGTTTCTGTATAATAGAATCAATCAAGTGATTCACCTAAGCAGTGGGTTTTAATACAGCACAATGAAGGTATGATTCTCTCCTACCAACTATAACTGAATCTACTGAAAGGCTCGTGTCTAGTATCCCTAACTATGAGTATTATGTGAGAGTGGTGATGCGAGGCGGTCTGTCGTAGAGCACCAACTGCCAGTCAAGGGTATTGGTGTTCGAATCACACTACCGACTGTCATTTTGAAACTTGTAATTTCGTTTACCCCACTTTGCTTGTGTCTTGTAAGAAACACTATAACCCAGTGGTCCTTTCTACCTGGTGTCTCTGCCAGGGGAAGTAAAAGATCCCACACGCAGGGGGTAAATATGTAACCTGAAGTGGACTCACTAACTCTAAAAAGGGAAAAGTCTGAAATTAAACCACTGCTATGTTAACCCTACATCGGGCTGTTTGATGTTAAATATCATAACTCAACTGGTGCTGTCTGTTGTGTCCGTCACAGATGCATGGCTCCAACAAGGTGCAGGAGATGTGTCGGCACTTCAAGAAAGAACAGGCAGAGTATGAGGCTGAACTACAGGCGCTCAAGGTGGGGAGGAAATGCAACAATTATAATAAATAACTTCTTTTGCATCCAAATCCCTCAAACAAAATGGTTGGTCAGTCTCAGAATCGATAAGCAATATTAAAGTTGTCAACTGATAGATGGCTATGCATAGGATCTAAGGTGAGTAAGGTTGACGGGTATGATAGGACAAATTTATACGTTTTTAAATGTTGGTGAAATTGTGGCATATTTTCACCTGACTTAATAGTAAAGCCAGAGGGAGTAAATTCTGTTCGTGGGATGGAGATGGTGTTGTATAAACATCAGTTGTGTACGTCGGTGTTTAAGTCGTGAAATATTACATATGCTGCTAAAATGGATCCATTGAACACAAGAGGTGACATCTGTCAATGCATCTTGTTTTCATAATGGTGCTAACAGCATGTGTTTTGAAAAGGAATATCTTGTTTTTGAATAGGATAACAACTATGTTGTTTTTGAATAGGAATGTGTTCTTTTTGAATAGGAATATGTTCTTTTTGAATAGGAATGAGTTGTTTACTGGAATATGTTGTTTTTAATAAAAATGTTTTAAAAATCTGAATGTTGGCTTTCAAGTATAATGTCTTGAATTTGAATGTGTCAATTTTGATGAAGAATGTTGTGTTTTAGACCAGGAATATCTATTTGGAGAAGAACATCTTGTATCTGAATATGACTGTTAGTTTTGACTGAATGTGTTGTTCCAGTTGACCCTCCAGGAAGAGAGATCTGCCACACGACTAACAAAGAAACAGATGGAATTACTGAAGACAGAACTAGACAGAGTGAATGAGGAGTTTGCCAGGTACATTGTCCTGGCTGATGGCTATCTGTCTCTGTTTGTTTGTCTGTCTGTCTCTGTTTGTTTGTCTGCCTGTCTCTGTTTGTTTATATATCTGTCTCTTGTTTGTTTGTTTTTCTGTCTCTGTTTGTCTGTCCGTCCGTCCGTCTGCTGTTGGTCTGTCTGTCTGTCTGTCTCCTCTAATGACACCTTTAATAACAATAGTGTATGTAATAATAGTATAAAACCAATGATGTTTCTGGTTTGTGTTGATAGAAGCCAGGAGGAATCATCTGACGTGCTGCGTCATTATGACAGGGCAAGGGAGGAGTTCTTAACAAAGGTAATGTTCATGCACATGTTAGTTAATCGCTTCCCCCTAAACTCCAGGGTTCAGAGTTCATTGTTTTTTCTCTGTATCAGAATAAGAACACTTAAATTTGTTGTTGCAATAGAATCAAATTTGTAAGTGACCAATGTTTGTATTGTGTTGTATTTCAGTAATATTGTCATTGTGTGTATTTTATTTATTTGCAGTCACAATGGACAGAAGATGGACTGAAAAGGTACTGTTTACGACCATTCCCAGCATTAGTAATAATGATTATATTATTTAGCATCGTTATAGTAATAACAAGTTTGCATAAATTGCTGTACCGGAAATCTTCTCATGTATATAAAATATGCATTTTTAGGATGTTTTTTGTAAGTAAAGGTTAATTATATATTACTATTGTAATCCACCATGTAGTTTCTGTCAAAATTATAGGAACTACTTTCATCATAATCATGTATGCACAAACATGTATGATCATAATGTGTGCATGTGGGGACATGCATGCATGTATGTGTGCATGCGTGTATGTATGTCTTAAAGTGTGTGTGTGTTTTAAGGGGTGTGTGTATCTTAATGTGTGTGTGTTTGTGTGTCATGTGTGCGAGTGAGCATATGTGCATGATGTGTGTGTGTGTGTGTGTGTGTGTGTGTGTGTGTGTGTGTGTGTGTGTGTGTGTGTGTGTGTGTGTGTGTGTGTGTGTGTGTGTGTGTGTGTGTGTGTGTGTGTGTTTCTGCATGTGTGCCTTGTGTATGTATGAGTGATGGTGTCTGTGTGCACATTTACATAGTATTATAATAATTTACTTTGTTTTCCGTTACGACCTGTTGGCTGTATGAAGTGATATATGTAAGTATTGATCAACTTGTGTGTTTACTAAGGGCGGAGGACTTGGAACTGGACTTACATGACACAAGGCAGGCTCTCAGAGACCTGCATAAAGACTACCACGTACGTCAACTACCTCTCTCCACAGCAACATCACTCAATCTCTAAACTATACAGCCAAGTAGTAACACATCAAAATATAGAAACTGCCCCATTTGAAATTCCAGAAGACACATCCATGTTAATGCCATTGTTATAGATTTCTTGTCCACAGCAATACCGAGAGGGAAGTTGTCTCTTGAAATATTGTCCCTATCAATTCAATGCTCTTCTTTAAAATTTATAGAAAAGAAGTATAGCATATTCTCACTACAATATAAGGAACACCTTGGGACTTGGTTAGACTTTTCCTTTAACTTCCTTATACCTGATGCTTCTGACATGGGTAGATAAAACAGTGAATGGGGTTGTCGTTGTTGTTTCTCTTAAATGGATGCCCCTTACATCAGGAGTTCCTAAACCAAGACTGTGTCAATACTAATATTCTTTACAGTATTGTAATTACAAGCCAAAGATTTCATGTCATTTTATGTATATCAATCTGGAAATATTTGACTATTTTGAAGTTAGAAGAGACTTACACCTGCTCCTGTTACTTCTCCACATGATGATAGTTCTGTACATGTCTCAGAATGTGCTCAACACTGTGGCTGCAGCTGTGGACTCTGTCATTGAGATAGCCACCATTGACTCTGTGGAGACGTACAAGGTATGGCACAAAGTTCACCTCACACTTCCTTACATGTCCACTAGATGGCGCTACTATGCAGAATCATGTTTTTAGTTTCAGTCGTAGGTCACATGCCCAACTGTAACTGGTGTTAACATAAATAACAGTATCGTAATTAGTCAGTAAATGAAGCTGCATTTGAATGATGTGAATCAGAACTTCCTACACAATTCATTTGACCCATCGCAAATTGTGATGCTCTGTATATTAATATGTAACTTTGAAACATTGTAGCTGCTTCTCTGAGATGCTGCGGTCCATTCACCTCTTTCTAAGTCCCTTCGCTTCCTTGGACCGTTCGCCTCCAATCTACTGATTGGCGACGTATTTCATAAAACGCAACTCTAGTCATTTAAACAAATTTCCTTACATGTTTTTGATGACTTGCTTTTTCTTGAGGGTCTTTCTCCTACCTGGGAGAATAGAATAGTGGTCACCTTGCTAGGTGGCAGATATAAACAAACCAAGCTACTGTAATATTGATAATTGATGTTCTTGTTTTATTGGTCCATGGGTGGGAGTAAGCTAGTTGAAATTCATATATGTTGTGCAAGAATATATTAATTACCTGCACCATCAGTTTAGAGTACTTTAAAAGAGTGGTTTACTAAAACCATAGAGACTTTGAGAGATATGAGCAAAGAATTTTGACTAAGGCAACATTTTTTTCATAAATCTGGTGTGTAGGCACTATCGTTTTGGGTAAAAAAATCTGATTTGTCTGTAGGCGCTGTCTCTGACCCGAGGCCTGCCCAGTGAGCCCCACAAGTGGCTAGCTGAAGTGAAGGTATGACCCCCTTATCTATCGCATCTCTCAGTGTAATGTTTCCCATGCAGTTATGTGGTTTTGCACGCGTAAAACGTAACTTAACAATCGCAGCTCCATGCGCGCGGCAAATACTTAATGAAAACAGCCCCTGCGTCATGCTCTTGGCATCATGAAGTAGACACTGACACAACAATGCTTATGTCTACCTTCATGCCAATAACATACCAATATGAATATTATTTGACAATTCTACACTATCACGACAAGAGCATATCGATTGATGTGAACTTCACATTCTCTCCAGCCTTCATCATTTGGAACATACAATAAGTATCTGCGAGCACATTATGGTGTTTATGTAATAACGCTGTGCGTTTTCTAACATTGGTAAATATTGCTAGCGTGACTGTCATCTACCAAGGCATCCCATCAGGTGACGGGCATTTTTGCTAGTGATGATAATTGAAGAACATTTGTATGTTTAATTTATTACTTTATTATTAACTTAGCTTTAAGTGTAAAGTACCTTGAATACATTTAGCTATATATGGTGCTATATGAGTCTTTAATTATGAGTATATTTATTTACTATGTTGGTGTCGGTCAGAGTAAGTTGGAGTGGCTGAAGAGTGAGATGAGGGACCAGAGAGACAAGGAACAGAGACTCAAGTTGGATGTGCGAGACATTGTATGTACCAGCGAGAAGGATCGGCAGTATCTCGTCAACGAGATCCACCATCAGAACTACGTCCTGGACCAGCTGGCCAATCAGAATCTAGGTAGGCTGTTATCTCTTTTATTTTCACCAAAAAAAGATCTTCAGTTTTTTTCAAAATGTCATCCACTAAATCTCAATCTGTCAAAATGTAGTTCCAGGGGCTTTGGCTAATGAACAAAATAAATTATTTTAAAATTATATCTGGAAATATTACACATAAAAAAATCAGGTGATATTGTCTTGGGGGATCTTGTGACCAAAACATTCAACACAACTTCTATGAGGTGTTACCATTTCACAAACGGTTCACTGTTCTTGCATCCACTTTTCTTGCATCTCTATTGTCTGAAAATGTTTTGTTGTGTTAGGTTATCATTGATTACCCACGTGCCTATTCACAGTATGCATAAGTAGATGTAAGGTGCTCAATGTCTGATGTTTCCTTAATAGAATTTGCTGACCGGGACGTGGGCCAGTCCACTGCCGTATCAAACCTCAAGGTGGGTCCACACTCTACATTTCAGTTTCATCTTAGTTTACAGAAAGCAGCCAGATGATCAGGGTGGCGCTTATGAATACTCTTGAACCTGCTGATTATTAAGAAAATGATTGGAACATTGATTTTGTAGTAAATGCAGTACCAAGTGTCATCCTCCCCAGTGTGCAGTTTATTCAAGTTCTTTATGCATTTAGTACAGGTTTGTAGGTTTACCCCCCTCATCAATATATGGTGTGGCACTTGCAATTTTATGACACAAAATTGATATTAGCGTCAATTTGCATTAACATATGTGTCAGTCGCTAGGTGGCACCAGTGTGTCAACATATTTTCTCCACGGTACGTAGTGATGACTACACCCCAATCCATATGTAACGCTTAATGTATTTTGGGTCGTTGCGAACTTGTGCGACTGCACTTTAATCAGTTGAAGGTATTGATCACTCCTTATAGGTTACATAGAGACATCTAGATTCGCTGTAGTTGTTGCTGCATGTAAGGACAGTGTAATGACAGTGTAATGACAGTGTAATGACAGTGTAATCAGAGTGACTGTGTCCCAGGACCAAGTGGAGGACCTCACTAATGTGATGTTGAGGGAGCAGAGGAAGAAACTAGCAGCCCTGTCTGGGGAACTACAGAACGGCTTCCACGACCCCTTGGCTGCTCAGGTATGATCCAAATGAACTTTAGTTATAAATTTAAAGCTTTATTTATGAATGTCTATTTCAAAATAGTGTCGAGGAATCATGAATAGCTGGGAACGTTGCAGTCGCAAAGCATAATTTGTGGGTGATGCCATTGTGTTGTGTTGGAGGCAGTCAATTCATTATGGTGAATCCATGAATGGTGTTACTACGGTTGTCAAGTGTTCTTGTTTGGTTGATAAATAAGTTAGGAAATAAATTTTAAAAGCAATTTTACAAACAGTATTATAGTAGCACAAGTAAAAAAAACACACCACGTGCACGCATGCACACACACGCAGACACACAATACAGGCCTGCACATACACACACACCACACACGCACACACACACACACACACACACACACCACACACGCACACACACACACACCACACACACACACCACATGCACTCATGCACACACACGCAGACACACAATACAGGCCTGCACACACACACACCACACACACACACACACACACACACACACACACCACATGCACGCATGCACACACACGCAGACACACAATACAGGCCTGCACATACACACACACCACACACGCACACACACACACACACACACCACACACGCACACACACACACCACACACACCACACGCACACACACACACACCACATGCACGCATGCACACACACACACAAACACACACACCACACACACACCACACACACACACCACACACACACACACACCACACACACACACCACACACACCACACGCACACGCACACACACACACACCACATGCACGCATGCACACAAATGCAGACACACAATACAGGCCTGCACACACACACACACACCACACACGCACACACACACACACACACACCACACGCACACACACACACACACACACATTTAAAAGTTATTGTGGTATATTATGTCTAATGTGTATCAGCCAGACTTTGTTGGTGTTTTGCAGGAGACTGCGAGAGAACGAGAGAAGATCCAAGAGCGTTACAGCAAGTGAGTGTCACATGTAACACTGTAACATTGTAGTAACTGTAGCAACAAACTACCAGTATATTCGACTGTGCTTTAAGACAAACTGCTGTTGTTTTGTGGTTGATGTCCCGCTGTTGTACTCCCTTAAATGACACATCATCATCAGCAAATCCCTCATAACGAGGATGATCTTTCCCTGGATTGTTGGTGTCATTTGGTGTGTGTTCTTTGATGGCTTATGGGTCCAATCTTTGCTCAGCCCACCTTCCCACAGTGCAAACATGTATAACCAGAATTTGATGAGGGTGGTTTTTGTTGATTTTTCCATGACTAAGCTTCCTAGCTTCACACTTTTTGGCTATGGTTGTTAGTCAGTTGACTTTGAATGACTCTGTGCCATTTCAAGTAATCAACCGCCACTTAGTATGTGATATTTAGTAGCTCCACTACATACAAATTACACAATTGTGCAGTTAATAATAACTTAGGATGACACTGTGACCCCTTAATTGTTATTAAATGAACGATAAAGATACTCGGTTTATTTTTGTTATGTTTGCTTCTGCAGACTTCAGCTGGCTATGACCTCTCTAAGAGATGAACTTGCGAATGCCAAACCTTTCCTACATGCTTACGAGGTGAGGGTTTTATTTATTAATCCATCTTTGTCTGTATATAATCACAGAAACAACATGCCTCATGTCAGTACATGGGTTCTATCAATCATGTAAAAGACACAAACATAATTTCATATATTATTCATTCATATATATTCATTTGTGTATAGTCAGTTGTTTTGATTGATGTTGGTGCAGGTACAGTACGCTTGTTACGAGCTTTTCATTCAATAGAAGCTGCCTGAAACATGTAGTGTATGAAAGGACTTGCTTATTTTGTGAATGCATGTTCACAAATTTAAAATGAATACACATTTTTGCATTCTGATACTAGCAGTGTGATTTCCATTATAAGGTAGTATTAAAGCGTTATTAATGGCACTATGTATTTTGTTTAGAACATGTTACGCTTCCCACATTTTATAGTTTCTCAATACAGTAGGGATTTTTGAGGACTGCAAATTACATAGTAAAATTCTTTCAGTGTTAACTAGATTTCCGATAAAACCTACCCGGTAACACATCTTGTTTGATGTACCTTTATAAGGCCCGTAGTGTGGTTGATTGGGAGGGGTGTTTTTTATCTGCAATTGGCTCCCAGTCCCAAAACACCCCCAAGTGTACCCCTGAGACCTCCAACTCCATCCCCTCTTCAGGTTCCCCAAAAATCTTCAAATGCTCCCCTCACTGAGACCACCAACTGCACCCCTTTGGTCTTCCCAAAACCACCAAATGTACCCCCCACCCCTGTTGAGAATTCACATGAACTCCTGCTTCAGCTGATTGTTGCTTATGCGCCCCTTGCACCCTCACAGTTCACATGCCTGTGTGGGTATTTCATGCCATATATAAATGGCAAAACTCGAACATATCTGGCAACATTTAGTGTTTTTTTATAATGTAGGTGTATTTTGAAACCTGGCGTATGGCAACACTTGGTAGGATCTGGATTTATATGGCTCGATGCAGAATTTAAGTTAAAAATACAGATCTCAACAAAAAGTGGCAGGTGCAACATTGTTAATGACATACAAAACATCTCTAAATGACATATCGAATACCTGATTTTACCTTGTAGTTGTAGAGTCTTTCGTCAGCATAGCACACCAGCTTCTTCAATACATGTGACATGTGACGTCATTGTACTTGTGACATGTGACGTCATTGTACATGTGACATGGTTTGTGATTCCCCTCGTCTCGACTGATTGGTGTTTTGGCCTTTCTTACTCATATGGGTTCTTTTGTCGTATTCTTCGGTCGACTTCCTTTTTGTTGGCAAATATGTTGGCATGCTGTGCTGATGAAAGATTCCACAACGACAAGGTCTAATCACGTATTGGTTATGTCAATAGAAATTTGTTTTATCCTGAAGAATATCCAGCAAATTGTTAATGACATGTTTTAGGGTGACGGCAGGAACGGCAGTGTAGCCAGTTCGACACCGAGCAGGAAACAAAAGAAGGTTCGCATCGCTAGTCCCCCCACCATGGATGGGACCACACCCTCGCCAAAGAGGGGTCTGTATGCGGACATCAACACCCCTCCGCCTCTCTCCCTCACTGATGAGGAGTTCGCCAGCCGATTTCTCCCCCACGATGAATCTGTCTTGTAGAGACGCCATCAAAAGATCTAGAATTTCCCTATTTTTGTATCTATGCATGTAATTTATTGTCCTTGCAATATGTTTGATTTAAGATATACCAGCATTGTAATATCTGATTGTGTGTGAAAATGTTTTATATGTGTGTGTGTTGTGTGTGTGTCGGAGTGATATCTGACAGCAAACAGGATGTGTAGGGTTAATTACTGAGTGTCAAACAAAGTGTTAAACAAAGCTGCTTTAAAACAAAGACTTATATACAGTATATATGAATGTTCTATGATAAAGACTTATATATATTAATGTTGTTTAAAATATATACAGATTTTTGTAAGGTTTTTTTGGTAAGTGAAAGTGTATGTTTAGGACAGGAAAGTGGCATTACAGTTGAACTTATGCATTATCGGAAGCAATCTTGTACAAATGTTGTATTTACTAAACCACAGACGAGTATGTTAAATCATGATTTATAAAAAATTAATAAAACCATGATTTCTGCAGCAAAAGTAATTATAACTTGTATAGAAGCAATTTATCTGTGATATTTTAAGTAATTAGTATGTGCAGAATTTATTTATAAACAATTGTCATTGTAATACATTAATTATTGTACACATTATGTCTGTCAATGTGGGTATAGCATCGTATGACCAATGGACTAGTACATGTAACACTATTTTGAAGAAACTAAATATTCTAAATTTGTCTCATAAGGTCGCAGTTCCTAAAAATGTGTAGCATTATATGTGGGTGTCTGGCGTTTTGGCCGTCATGATGTATTGTGGAGAAACTAAATCGATACAATGGCGCGACCTGTCAAGAAGAACCAGTACTAATGCACCTTTGCACTGTTGTGGACAATAGAACCGGGCAGCATTGTGGGTAGTCTTGGCAGCCATGTCACAAGATAAATCCAGCATCCATTGGCTGTGGAACCTATTTTGGATTGCTCGTGACCATATGTGTCACACCACCGACTGTGGGGCTGAGGTTTGAGCCAACGTGAAACACTGCTTTTGTGAACCTTGAGAACTTACAAAACCACCGGTTACAGGCATATATCTTGGTGAGACGTTAGCAGCTGAATGATTTAGAAACGAGTTTCAGTGATGTGTGAGCCTTCTCAGTTATCCAGCACTCTCTTGTCTGGTTGCACATAGAGATCTGTAACTTGCATGACAATCATCCACATTTATACTGCTTTCCAGCATTGTCAGAACATTGCTATAACATAGCAGTAAGAAGCATTAATATAATATAATACATTACACGTCTAAATGGGTGTTTGGAAAGAATAGTTTTCACAAAGTGTGGTTTTTATTATAAAATCATGTTATGTAGTATAAACTACCGAGAAACCTCGCGATGTAAGGTCACCATTGGGACTGTGCTGGGGTGACCTTAATTGCAAGGTGGCTGTATTACTGAGGTCACAATGAGGTAACCATAAAGCAAAGTTTGATGGTATATCTACTCTAACATCTTGGTCACACAAATGTGTTTTAATTAACAGTTTAAAAAATATTATTTGACTGCCATCTGTTTATGAATATCAACCGTGCTGTATATCATGCCGTAAACACGATATTCAAATTAAACAGAAAAAAGTGAAATAATGTGAAACAATTGTGGTTTATTCAGACACAGTTCCACAGCCATTATGCTAGAATACAAGCAGTTTAAATACAACATGATTTAGCAGTAAAAACAAGATACTGTAGTTTTACCAGTCGTAGGGTGCAATGCCTTATGGTTTGGAAGTCATGAGAATATCTCGTATTGGTGCATTCCCTGTACAGTTTAACAAGACTTTAGTGGTGAGAAAACCCTGTGTGAACCATTCTCCATTTGTACTATCAAACAATGCTGCTTTAATCTTTGCATATTTATGACCTTCAATTATGTACCGGGATGATGTGTTTGCAACAAAAGACGTAATAAGTATTATTGAAAGACTTAGAATAAACAATTTTCAAGAACTTGTCAATTTTGTTTTGTTTTGATCAGTACGATATACAATAATAATAATCTGTCTCAAAGTACTTACGTGGAATAATTACTATATATTGCTGAATATACCTATCCATCATGCTACCTGTTGCGTAGCAAAAACTCTGTCAAGTCATAAAAAAGGATGTTGAATAATAGGTGGGTTCAGACATTCCGTTGCACATTTTTTTAGAAATTCTAGTCCCAAAAGAGTTTCTTTATGACAAAAACATAAAGGCAGTTTTTTAAAGTGACAACTGTGTACGTGAATGTTTGAGTTGTGAAATGTCATGCAGCAACAGTAATGTAATTCACATATACAGTTATCTACATTGTTGGTCAATACAGAGTTGTTGACCGAGGTCTCACGCGTAATTTTGACTGTGACATAGGCAAACCGCGACCGTTCTGGGTACATTAATTGCAAATAAGACAGAAGTGAGAAATCTATCACTGACTATACTGAAGTATGCTGTGTCAAGTTGCAAGGCTTTGTAGGAATGATAGAACAATGGAAAGACATCAGTGGTACAGACATCATTTATTTTCATCAGAGGAAAACATTCCATCTTGACTTTATAGTAGTGACATTGAGTGCACCTGTTGAATTGACTATTTTGATTAAAAAACGTGTCGTAATAATACGTAACACTCACATTTGATTTAGCACATCACAAATCTAGTTTGTTCAACTTTGTTGACGTTCAAACATGTAGTGTGGGGATAGTAGCATACGCAGTCAGTTCTATAAGGAGCATATGTTTGATAAAATCATCAAAAGGATAACTGATAGTTAGATCAGGGGATCATTTCACTAAATTCTTAATAGATCATAACCCCAAATTTACTCTTTAAAATAAATTTTCATTAATCTTGTATATTGAAAACTGTCGACATAGGATGCACCTACGAGACACTTTTGCCAGTGTATCATGGAAATAGTGTCCTCATTAATAAGGCAGCAACGTTTTGCATTGTAAGTCTCAAATTTGGTTTAATGATGGATTTTCTTACGAGCTCCTTATTTGAGTGAAATGGGCTTCAACAACCTGAATAGCCATACACTGTATAATACAGGCAGGCTACTTTTGACTATATTTATTTGGTTTATCCAATGAATTCACCAAAACTAGGCAGATTTGTTTAAATGAGCTAGCATGTGATTGTCATAGTAGATATTCGGTAGGTTCAAATGTTTGTCAAATTTAAGGCTAAAACAAGATGAGTGGGAAAATGTACTCGAGGAAGAACCATGAATTGAAATTTTGTGCCCTTATCAGCAAGCAAATAAGCATTCTTAGTGTACAAATATATAAGATGACCAAATATATAAGAATGAGACATGGACTTTATTCCATTCACATAATAGAAAGAATATTTATCTGACACCTGTATTTTGATAATTATAAATCTGATAAATTTCTTGATGCATATTTACTTTTATATTAGCCCAGTTGCTTTGTGTACTGCCAGTCAGTAAGCTATTTGAGGCTGACTTTATCAACATGCCATTAGACACATGAAGGTCAGATATTTAGAGAGTGTATCATAGAATATATTTGGCACTCCTTTCAGAAGTGCCAGTAACTATTCAGGAAGATTTTGCAACTACCATTGATAAATATAAATTTTACAGTACAGCACCCAGATCACCATTTATACTTATAAATCTGTAATCATTCATAGTATAACTAATCACACATGTAAATGTTAGGAATATATGTTAAAATTTAATTACATGTATTTACATAGTTACATCATGACCAATTACACTTTAAAAACTAACTCTTGAACTGACTTTTTCCACATGGCTACATGATCAAAGATAACGATCGTAACCCATGTTTGTTAATAACTGAAAATGCACCACAAGTTTATGACTTACTCTTTTACTTACAAAAAGATCTGGATACACATTTTAATTACTATAATTTATTTATAGACACATCAGCTATATCATGTAGAATTATAATTCCACAGAAAATCTCACACGTTTAATATAAATGATACTGCACATGCCTATAATAAAATCTCTTGTAATTTTGTAAAATCAATTGCATTGAATTAGGCATTGTTATGGCATGCGCCAGCGTTATTAACCATCTGCCTAACAATTTATATATGTCCACATGTCGGATACTGACAATAAACAACTTAATACACATTTCTGTATCGCAACAACCACAAACAAGCAGTTTATGTACAACTGTACATAGAAAATATGATTTACCACCAAGAAGAAACTTGGCCTTCTATAGCCTTATTGATTAAGTCATCAGATTCTATCCCATAATACAATACCAGTTTGTTGTAGCCAGACATGGGATTATCATAATGTACAACAAAGTTGAGTATATATTTTCAAGAAATTGTAACAACAAGCTTAAGTCTGATTTTTGTGCCAAGTAATTACAACCATAATTACAATCAATTAATTGTAAAACAATATGTTACACCTAATTTCATTACCATCATAACAGTAACACAATACACTTATTTATTTAGGTAAAAGCATATGCTTCAACAAAGTGTATAACTTCTCTCCAACAATGTTAACTTATGATACTGTTCTTTAATGTAATCACAGTATCTAATATACAGTAAACCTCGGATATAACAAATTACTCGGGACTGGCCAAACAAATTGGGACCAATTCATTTATTTATTATAAGCGAGAATTTGTAACAAGTGAATTCTTCATATCCGAGGTTTACTGTGTTTAATTCTACAGTAGCCCTGCATGAGTTGCTTTGTATGATTAAGTGACAGCGTTAAAAAAAACATGACACTCACAGATGTCATGGTTATGTTGAGTTGTGGCGACACCTGCTGACAATCATGATGACTACTTCCAGACTGTCGAATACAATAGCACACAATGTAAGTGACATACATAGGTGTAAGACACTGATATATATGGAAGCATAATAATGGTATAAACATCTACTATGATGACTACCGTATTCGTTCTATTAAGCGTACAGTACACTTAGCAAAGATTTGAGACATGGAAATATGTCAAATTTTGTGTTCCAGGGGTGTACACCCATTTTCTTTGGTTCCTGTGGTTCCTGAGTACAGCCATCTCAGCAGATCTGACTGGCAAGCGATTTATGAATATCACACACGAGCAACAGGATACCAGGACACTGTAGAAATCTAATCATTTAGGTGGACCTTTCGATGTTGTTTCATCACCAAGCTTTGAATCTAGTGTGATATTGGTAGAAATTAAAACACAGTGATGGATTCAACAGTAAAGGTTGGCATTGAAACCACTGTCACGGCATCGGATGCTGCTAAAAAGGGGGTATAATTAGGGCATGTACGCTTAATAGAACAAATACGGTATATGTATTTGAGCACTGTATGTTTTGAACACCCTAAAAATCTACTTTCTGTACTGTGTTTTCGGACGCCTGTTATTTTATGTATCCGAGTACATACAATCTGCAATGATTGTATCTTTTCGGACACACAAAAACTTATTTCTGTTGTACTGTATGGTTTTGGACAGCCGAGAATGCAATTATTTTAGGTGCCAACTACACACAGTTACAATAGCATGTTTTAATTTCAATGCCTTTTTGCAAGTGTTATATTTATATTGCATGTCAAAGGAATGTAATTTTATGGGTGTTAATGATATGTTCCTTACATAAAAGGTAAGTTCTTATATGGCGTAGTATGAACGCTTGACCCTCAATAAACCAGATCCGCAAGTATTGGAAATAAACTGTTGCCAGCTGTACATGGATATACTGACGGTCATTATTCATAATAATCAAATCGGTTTTTTAAAGTGGTTATTCAAAACTGATTTATGCAGTTGAGACATCAGTGTAATTATAACTGACACTATTTAACACGACTTTATGGTAGAATGGATACTTAAACACACAAATATTGAGTCATTTACACATAAAACGAGGGAAGCCCTTATATATAGCAGCATTCAGTCCTTAAAGCTCAAAGCGCTTTTCACTTTACTCCCTGGCAGACCTGCTCAGTCGGACACCATCTCGACAACTCTGGGATGCATCCAGCTCAATTAATAGCCAAAGACTATTCGTACACAAATCCACCACTGCCAGTAGCCAGGTACTCATTCATACAGCTGAGTGAACTGGAGCAACGTAGAGTGAATTATCTTGCCCAAGGTTTGACATGACTTGAACCAGGTTCTCTCAATTGAGATTCTGATGCTTTAGCCACTGAACTTTACATGAATGCATGCATGCAAACATACAAGACTCAAATAACCGAGGACTTCCTGCATACTAAAAGTCTGCTTTGTTTTAAAATTGCAAGCACATATATGGCACGTTATCCAGTCCAAAAGCATTTTATACTTCGTCAACTGGCAGATCTGTTCAATCAGATACCATCTTCACTTCTCCAGCAAGCATTCAGCCATGTTGCAGTTCTGTACAGAGGTTATTCATTCCCGAATATCCACCACTATCTCTAGCCAGGTACTCAACTATACAGCCGAGTGAACTAAGGCAATGTGAAGTAAACAAAACTGCCCAAGCTTTGAATAATTAAACACATTTTGGCAGGCAATACACCTTCCCCATCTTTATTCTAGTATTAATCCTTTCGACCTCAGGTGGGTTTTTTAAAGTCCCAGTTTCCCCACTTATTTCACCGGAAGCATGAAAATGTGAGGCCCGTAGGTTCTGATATGTATTCCCTAGTGTCCTCTAGAACAGTGGCACTGCACAATGCAGCATTACATTATGTTATTTTGGACTGGATTTGGCTGACTTGAGGTCTAACGGGTTAAGAACACTATACTGAAAAGTGTGAAACAGACAAGGTTGTTTTAGAGGTACAATTTTTTGTGAATGACCTAAGGGGCCTCAGAGGGAGGGCCAATGAACGTCAGCGAAGAAGGGATGAGCCCGGATGTCTTCCACACCTCCTGATCCCGATCCCAGTCGCTCTGACGGGGTGAACTTGATCAGCTGCAAGGAAATGTTAGTCTTAAAATCGCAAAAATCTTCAAACCACACCTTTACTTTCATTCATCCACATTTGAAGATCGTCTTAATTATTTTTAACGTTTGGGTAATTTTGTTTACTAATTTTCTTACTTTAATTTCCCACCTGGTCAGGAAAACTAGTGAATAAAATTAATTATGTGTATATATATAATATATATATACATTATATCTATAGATATGTATATATATATATATATACATATACATATATACAATGCAACAGAAAAATGTAACCTTTTCAGATTGTTGAAGAAATAGCATATGTATGAGTTGTGGACATTTGAGCTTATTTTTTATATATTTTTGGAGGGGGTAGGGTGGATGAGGGGGACCCACCTGTTGTAGGAGGGACTGTGCCTCGGGAGAGACATGGTCTGGAATGAGGAGACAAGTGTGCGAGTTGATGCCACTCGGATGACAGCTCGCCAGGCTCTGTAAGCAAACCACAGCAATACAGTTGACTACATACATCATAAGAAGGATGATGGAACCTGGTCAAACTCTTCCTTATATCTGATGTTCCTTATATGCATGGTACGAAACTCAGTGGAGGCCAGAACAGGGATTTCAAAGTTGGTTGTTTTATGTGCAATTTTTGTGGATGTTACTAACAGCAGGAACCTTAATAGTGAGTCTACTGTGTTAATCAAACTGTTTACGGAGCCTTAATCCTCAGAATCCCGAGCTGAGAGGCTGAACAAACCAGAATTGTGAAACATGGTATCAGTCATGACCATTAATTAAATTATAACACTTGTAAATCATTGGTAATTTAATTAAAAGACTTATTCAATCTGGTCAGTGTCACTCACCCGGCCCGTGATGAGTTCGTACATGAGAGCTCCCAGACTCCACCAGTCAGACGCCTCACTCACTTCCTGTGACAGCCGACTCACCTCTGAACACACACCGGAACTACTTGTCAGGCAATTCTTAGGCAAAGTTATCTTATGTGATAGCTACTGACTATTTTCTCCGAAATATATTCATTGTGCATAACAGGTGTGATAGCTAGTAGCTACTAGTATATTTTTAAAAACAAATATTCATTGCAATAGATGTGATAGCTACTGTTTAATTAGGGTGAAATAAATATTAATTCATTGTAACAAGTACGGCAGCGTAATGCCCACCTGACAGTATGTGTACGATTTTAATCAATCTACATGTTGCACATGATTTCACAGAAAGTCAAACCAAATTTAAAGAATGCTTCAAAGTTAAATAAAGAAATTCTCAGCTGATGTGGACACGTGTTTATCCAAAAATGCTTTATAGATACAAACACCACAAGCTTACAAATGTGTAACTAATACGATGGTTTAAACTAATACTGGACTGCGCATGAAGGAAGGAATTAGGGAGGAAAGGAGGAGTACCTGGGGCAGCGTACAGCTGATTGACCGCCAGTTCATTTGGGGTCTCTGAGTCCACGCAGGACCACCGACTGAAGTAGCTGAGTGTCACATGACCTCTCTCGCCCAATAGGATGTTAGCAGGTCGCAGGTCTCTGGCAGCAGGCAACAGCTCATTACAAATGGCTGACATTTGCTACGATTCAATTAAACGGTTGAAACTAATATTTTCTAAATTATTGGATGGCGTTAATTTTGGTAAATATACACACTAGTAATCATTTTAAACAAACTTTGATCATAAAAAAGTCGATTGTAACTTTGCCAAAACGTTCAGCACATATCAATTGACTGAACGGAGTTGACCGTGCGTGTGTATCAATGCTACTCAGGCGCAGTCCTCCACAGCAATATTGTTACAATTTGATAATGCTAAGTGCAAACCATTGTTATGGCAGCATGACATCTGTGAGATGAAACACGCCCGCACACAGATCTTGCTTAAATAGTTTGCCAATATGTTTTTATCATAAATAAAACATTACGGTCTAAAATTTCAACAAAATATATAATGGAATGTCCGAACACTCCAAGTGTTTGGCACCATTTTTTTTAGTGACTTCACTGATGTTGCTAGGCAACAGATCACGTGATGGATAGATCAATTATCGCTCACCTGCAGATGATACTGAGCCGGTGTAGCTTAGTGACAGCGACCAACATCTCCACGATCCATTGTCGCACACACATCTCTGGCAATCGCACAGATGACAATGACTCGACCTTCTCATTGTCATCTGCCAGATCCAGGTCGCCAAACACCGATGACAACGTCCGCACACGTCCCGTCCGCGATCGCTTCCGGACGGGTCCAGTAGGGTGCGTCTCTAAGCTGCGTTCTTGCGATGGCATTCGGAACACGTGTGGACGTTCTTGCGTGTCCGTCGCACTTCTTTGCGCATCTGATGAGGTTTCTTCCGTCGCACCGGATTGTGAACATTCAATGTCATCAGATTTTTCAGTCCGAGGGTCTATATACATGTTTGATTCGCCTAAACTATCTGTATCACAGGTTTTGCCTTGTGGGCGATCGTAAATACTAGGTTCATCGTCCAACTCAATAGTATTCTCTGTTCCTTTCGATACAATTTCATCTATCGACACCTGACCTTGTTGATGCAAGGGTGATGGAAACATGACTTTGTTGGCATCACCACTATTACTGACACATTCGCCGTTGCCTGTTTTATGAATCTTGCTCAAATGTTTATCCAGACCATTGTCTATAAACACCTCTTCATCTGCCGATGACACCACGTGTTTGCTCAGAGACATCGTTGGCGAAACAGACTCACTCAGTTCTGGGACCGTCTCGATGTAATCGGTCGTGCTGCTGCACCTGACGCCCCCTGGTGTCACGTCGCTGTCAAAACTGTTGATGCTGAACTGTTCGACCGGGACGTCAGATCCCTTCAGGAGTTCCCCAAACCCTGCTCCTTCCCCGCCTGATTTCCCTGAGGAAATACGTCTCACTAGGGGATGATGGGTACTTCCAAATGTCACGATATCGGGGCTCCGATCCAGCCCCAGTGAATCGCTGATCTTCCGACACTGACTCTTCAAATTTGTGCGGACATCGTTGCAGTCTTTTGAACCAGGTGTAGCATCGGAATTTCCGTTGCGAACATCTGACGACGGCACAATGTTTTCGGCGAATAATTTCTTATAGCTTTCTGTGCATTCTTGCGTGACATTCATGTCTTCGTTGTTTGTGTTTGTCTCAGATTTTATGTTCATTAGTTCCTCACCAGGTAACTTCCTGTCATAGTGATCATCGAACTGTGGCGATTGTGGTGCCTGATTTAAGTAACCGCTTACATAACTCCACAGGTGGCCACCGGTGGCGTGCTGGAGAAGCAGATAGATGGCGCTATTGGTCTCGTAGTAGCGATATAGTCGCACCATGAATGGGCAGATGGTTGGCACGATCGCTTGCCCAACTGGCTCTCTGTAGCTTTTGTATAGCACCTGAAATGTCCAGGAACAACTTTACTGAGTGTGCTGTTGTAAAAAAAAATTTCAACAGCACAACCAGATTTTCTAGCAATCGAACTAAACATTGTTTCTTGAACTTTCTTCCATAATCAACCTGCCTTTCTCTTTTCTTTCCTACACTGTTCTTCTATTTCTCTGGTAAGCGTTCAGGCATGCAGTAATGACTGCTCAAAAGGTATCCATTCACTAATTCCACAGCTGTCTACAGATTTAAACAGCTGATTGAACTAAGGCCGTAAGTGCCAAATTGCTTCAGTTGTAGAAAGAAAAATGTATTTGTGGCACCAATATTCAAATAATATAATAAATATATATATAATAAATATAAAAACTACTTACTATTTTGCAAAACAACAAAATCTGACTGACAGATAAATACTATTAATACTATGTTCAGTTTTTTCAACCTTTTACCTTGTGAATGCTTCACATTTGTTACACCCACCTTGATGACGTATGTGGTTTCTGTAACTTTGTCCATCACAAGTTGCACTTTGTCTATGACACCTAAGACGCAGTAGTTGGCAAGCTCACTAACCGGGCCCCGTAGAAACGCAACATCAGGCTGAAGAATATTCTCTGTCGACTCCAGTCGGGTCTACGGAACAGTCAAGATAGCATCCATTTGTTTCGGTGGGCATTAGACAGGGTAACATTGTTGGGAATTGAGCCTGAAGCGAGACAGATGAAAGAGTAACCAGTCAATGGTGTAAAAAGTACTAAATGCACATCTTCAAAGTGCTCGCATCTACATATAATTATACATTTATAGAAAAAAGAACAAATTACAAACATGTACAAAAAGTTGGCTAATACCACATTGTTTAGATTATAATTTTATAACAGAAATGTTACCAAACCACCTCTCGCACTTATTTAAATGGATGGGAGACGGGGGGAGAGGGAGGGACAGAGGCACCAACAGGAGGGAGAGGGAGGGACAGAGGCACCAACAGGAGGGAGGGAGGGAGGGAGGGAGGGAGGAGGGGGAGAAGTAGGGAGGGAGGGAGGGAGGGAGGGAGGGAGGGAGGAGGGGGAGAAGTAGGGAGGGAGGGAGGGAGGGAGGGAGGGAGGGAGAGGAGTAGGGAGGGAAGTAGGGAGGGAGGGAGGAAGGGAGAGATGTAGGGAAGGAAGTAGGGAGAAAGGGAGTGAGGAAGGGAAGTAGGGAGGAAAGGAGGGGCGTAGGGAGGGAGGAAGGAAGAAGGGAAATAGGGAGGGGGAGGGAGGAAAGAAGGGAAATAGGGAGGGATGGAGGGAGGGAGGCATGGAGGGAGGGTGGGAGGGAGGGAGGAAGGGAGGGGGGAGGGAGTGATGAAGGGAGGGGGAGGGAGGGATGAAGGGAGGGAGGAAGGTTGGGACCTCTCCAGACAGATACTTTAATTGGAGGGAAGAGAGAGGGAGGGATGGAGGAAGGGAGTGAGAGATGGAGGGAGGGAGTGAGAGAGATGGAGGGAGAGAAAGAGGAAAGAAGTGAGAGGGAGAGAAAGGGAGGGAGGGAGAACCTACATCCCAGTGGTCTGTGCTCTCCCCTCCAGAGAGGTACTTTGAGTGCAGTGACTCAGCCTTCATCAGATACTTGGCTGTCTTCTTCCTCACAATGTCTCGTCTCTTCTCATTCTCGTCCACTGCAACAAACATTTAAAAAATTAAAACTGATATTTAATAATAATTTTTATTTCTATAAATTTCATTTATGTATATAAAATGTAACAAAGCAGAACTACAAATAATACAATAAGAATCATATTTAAAACTGACTAATCCATAATAAACTAATAATAAACTATACAGATTTGGCAGCATTGGGAGAAGAATGGAGAATGAGAGCAAGATGCAATGGTGTGCAGAAGGTTGGTAGAGAAAGCAGGGCAAGAACAGAGAGGGGGGGGGGGGGAAACAAGACAAACTGAGGGCTAGTATCGAGGCCAGCCTCATGTCAGACATACAGGGAAGGAACAGAAGAAAAACAACAACACTAACATGTAAACTAGGCTGGCAGGAATATTAACTACCAGGGTATCAATTATTTTATAGTACATCAAAATTTGTAACACTGAATGTAAAAGTGTTTTAGTAGGTACGAACTTGGCAAAAATAACCCACCAGTGGCACAAACAAGCTAGCATGCCAAACTGAATAGGTTAACTTTAAGATTTTCTCAAATTATTCTACAACAAGACAAGCAACAATTCTAAAACGAGATGAGCAATGATTCTAAAATGAGACAAGCAATGATTCTAAAACGAGACGAGCAATGATTCTAAAATGAGACGAGCAATGATTCTAAAATGAGACAAGCAATGATTCTAAAACGAGACGAGCAATGATTCTAAAATGAGACAAACAAAAAGCTGAATTGAGGGAGTGGGTTTAAACTACCGAAGCCAAATGTGATGGTCACTTACACTGGACGCCTGTGAGTAGGATTCCCACGCCACTCTTGTAGTAGTTGAAGGCCATGAAGTAGTTCGCACTGGCCTCACACTGGACTGCGAGACTGATGAGATGAGCCGCCTGGAAGATATAGTCTGCCTTCTGCTTCAAGTCGACAGTCACCAGCCCCTGGTGGTGTGGCGAACCCGACATGACCTCTGACCTCTTGGTCTGCGAGCGCGTCGGACTTGGGCCCCCTTGTGGGAGAATGGTGGAAGCACAGGGCGCGTTGTGGACGGGACTTATCACCAAGTCCCCCTGTCCACATTCCACCGCAGAACCGCTTCTTGAGCGCCCCTTTTGGGCCCCGTCGGAGCTAACTTCGGTACTCTCACGTGTGTTCACGTAATTTGTGTTTATTGAATCGGATGTTGCAAAAGTTTCGCCGGCAGCAGTCGACAGATTTGTGTCGTTACTGTCGATGTTTGCGTCACTTGTGTCAATGTTTACGTTGACGCAGGATGTCACCAACTCCTTCTCCAATTCTTCCAGGAGAGCATCCGTGTTGTCACCATCCATCTCCTGTGGCAACGGCGCATCACAAACTGGCGTTGCTGATAGCAACCATGCATTGCTGTACTCATTATCCTCTTCACCTACATTTCTCCCTGCCAGCGGGTCGAATAAATCAATGTCCGCCTTTGGTAGTGATGCTTCAGACGTAGAATCAACGGTGACATCTGTCGGCGTTCGTGTGTCATCACCGTCGTCAAGGTAACTGGAATTGTCGTCATCGTCGTCATGGAGACTGATCTCGTCAGCTGACTGACGATACTGCCAGACTCCGCCCAGCGAATCTCCCAGCTGGTCTCTGGTGAAACACATTCCACATTCACTTCGTCACCTCCCTCACAATAAATATCCTTAAATTATGCACATGAAATACCAACAAAAAAAACACTATTATAGTGAGGTTCCATTGTACCCTGTTTTTTGTTGCCCTGGGAACTGGACAAAAGTGACCTAAATGGCAAGGTGGCTGCATTAGCGAAACTAATTTCCTATACCTTACTGTTACAGAAATAATTTGGGACTTACTCAGGGTGACCTTAATTGCGAGGTGTCTGTATTGGCAAGGTGACCGTAAAGCGAGGTTCAATTGTATTACCATTAGAAAGCCATTTGTTGGTCAGGAAGTAGAATTGTGGCAACATCATAGAGGTTAAGGACCACACAGGTTACACTGACGCACTGTTAATTCACTCGCCCCAGTCGGGACACGGAAGACCCACCCACACGCTGGTATGTAACTGTGAAGTAGTGTGAGAAGTATTTTCAGTGGTAGGCTGATCATGCAACGCCTCAAATGGACTGAAATATTAACGTGAGCCGGTGCTGTCGGCAGACTGTTAGGTAAGTTGTCTTTGAGGGAATTTTTATGATGCTCGAGTGTCAAAAAACATCTATGGTACTACAAAAAGATGCCACTTTACCAAATGTTTCAAGAATCCTCAGAAAGTATTGAATATGTTGTGTTTATCCTGCAGTCACTCATGTATCCCAATACGTGTTTCTAATGCAGAATCCAGCAGTTGTGAGCAACTTGCAAATTTAACTCAATTGAATTACACATGCACGCATCCTTACACGCAACACAACCTTACACAGTTCATTCTATTTATTCTTTTCTACCAACGTCACAGTAGATTCAAGGATCAATGATGAAACAATAGGTCCACCTAAATTATCAGACTTTACGTCGATGTATATATCGCTTGCCAGCCACATCTGGGATGGTTGTACCCAGGAACTCCACAAAATGGGTCTATGCTTATTGGAGTGCAATATTTGGCAATTTTTTGCATCACAAATATTTATTAAGTGTACTGCACGCTAGAATGAATACGGTATGTGTTGTTTCAACGATATAGAAGTGTGGCTATCGTACACTGGACAACAAAGAAATGGCATAGCATCCAGAATAAACTGACCCGCTGGACGATGCTGTGACCTCAACAGAACTGCCTCTGGTGACACCAGCGTCATCCTCTGACATGTCCGTACTGTCAGTCGCCCAACTGTCAACCTCGTACTGACACCTGGTGGTCGGTTTCAGAAGCTCACACTTGCTGATGTCGATTTCAAGTTTTTCGCCTCCCTGAAGTACACATAAAATGTGCCGCCTGAGAGGAATGTGTGATAATGATTAAATTAAGACGTGATTATGAGACAATGATGAAAACAATAATTTCCGCTACCTTGATGAAAGTGATAGTACGGATGTCAAGGGTGAATCTCTGTATGACATGAGGGAAATGTCTAAGGACGAAATAAAACAGTATAGTACGATCATCAAAATCTATCACGGTTACGCCATTGACCAGCCATAAAACAATATCTACCAATCGGTCATTAGTCACATAATTTAGATTTAATAGTATTTAATACACTAACTATGGCATACTGTAAGTCCATCTCCTTTCAAGTGCCAATGTCCAGAAGCCTCTTTCTATATTAATTTATTTCCTTGGACCACTGGCTTCTTATCTCCCAAATGGATATACACACTGTAATTTTTAAATGTAAAAAAAACACTCAAGGTAGTTATTTTTAGATTTACTTTACTTCAACATTATCTGCTGCATGCAATGCCATAGTTAGGGAAAGTAGAAATGAAGTATCATGGGAATGTGTTTGCATTCAAAATGCTGCAGTGGTGACACCTGCTGCTGGTTTGTTGTTCCACAGGTAAGTACGGTATCATATGATATCTAAAACCAAAGCAGCATCACTATTTGATGATGCAGAACTCTTACAAAATTCTTCTTTGTCTGCAAATTTAGTTTGAAACAGTATCTTATTTCCCAGTCATTACCCCGTTTTCCTGAGTATTTATATTTTTGGAAAAACATGATATTTCCTGCATGAAAGCAAGCAAACTAATGTCTTTTCAAAATCATGTCCAACTTCAGAAAAGAACAAGCTGACAGATAGCAAGATCTATTGTTGTTTTTGGCAGTTTGATTGGGATGAAGGGTTGCAATGATAGCTGATAAAACAATATTTTAAAACTATGTTTTGTTGTTTCTACTAAGTACTTGTGACACTGGAGACTTCCTCTTGACAAATAATCTAAGGACCCCAGTAAGGCAAGTTCATTATGACTCCTACTGCTGTGTCATTTTACATGTGCCGTCTATTGTTACAGTGTGTTTATTACCGCTACATTCTGCTTGTGAACTGTAACACAAGTATCCTTGTCCATTTGTCACACCCGTTCTGGATGGCTGTCCTTTTATGGATAATAAAAACATTATTTATTCACAACAACCTCACACAATTTACATTTTATTTTCCTAAGGATCACACAGAAAACACACAAAAATACAGACCATCATCAGCACATGCCTGCGCAGAATCTTACACCTAAAGTGGTTAGACAAGACACCCAACACTACACTATGGGAATGGGCCAAACAACTACCAATAGAAAATTACATAATGAAGAGAAAATGGAGGTGGTTAGGACATATACTGAGGAAACCTGCAACAAACATCACATGACTAGCAATTACATGGAACTCCCCCAGGGAAGAGAAGAAGAGGAAGGCCAAGAAACACCTGGCAGAAAGACACGGAAAGTGAAAGAAAGAAGATGGGATACACCGGGAAAGAAATTGAGAAAATGGCATCAAACTGACAAGAATGGAGGAATATGGTCGAGAGCCTATGTTTCTAGCGAGCAAACAGACCTAATAAGTATGTAAGGGTCATGTTACACAAGATAAATATGTATAGAGTGTTAGTCTCTGCTACAAAGGAATACCTCAAAGAACTGCAGGAAAGCCTTGCTCTTGATGAGGTATGACCGCTGGCCAACAAAGTTGAGCAGGTCTTGACAACTGCGCATCCTGTCAATGATCACCGTCTCGTCGAATCGACCTGAAAATATAGTCACGTTAGAACTTCTCAACAAATGACCAACAGTGGACGCTTGCTATTATAAGGAACATATTGGGATTTGGTCAACCTGTTCCTTGTATCTGATGATCCTTATATCCATGGGTACACAAAACAGAAAGGGAATTTTACAGTTGCTCCTTTTAGCAGGATGTTCCTTACACCAGGAGGCCTTATAGAGATAATCCATCATATCTGTTCATAGAGTCATAGGTCATAACCATTTCCATAGGTATGTATGCACTGACTTATTTTATATGCAAATGTTCAACTGTTACCTTGTTCATTATTTTGTACATGCAGCCACATATTGAACCTCTATGATTACAAATAAAATATAATTTCTTTTTAAACTTTTTTTTATTATGTACAACTGAGATGGGAGGACTGTATGAAGAGAGGCGGTATTTAGAGGTGTGTGGAGAACGAGAGTGAGAGATGGGGGGCTGAGGTGGGTGATGGTGACGGCAGTGCGGGATCAATGACAAAGACTGAAAACAAAAAACTGAGGACCACCTTTGAGATTAGCCTCACCACGGACGACAGGGACAAAGAGAAGAGCGAGATAAGCCATCTTCTGGGTCATTATCAACTGTTAGGACTGTTGCTTACCGAAGACTTTTGACCTGGAGAATGGAGGGAATTCTTCCTTCCTGTGCAGTGTCTGGTGTAGATGAGAGAGAGCCTTGTAGAGTCTCTTGATGTCATTGTAGCGTCGCCATACAACCACCTGAAGGGCAACTGAACATTATCAAGTCGGGCATACATTTACAGGTGATTACAGATGAACGACGGATGTTATTTCAATGCAACCTTTTGATATAAAAAATCATGTCATTATCATGAAATATGTAACTCACTGTCATATAAAGCCAGTCGACCTACATCCAGAGTTTCCAGACTAGTACTCATAATATACTTATATTGTGAGGACTCAGTAGGAATCCAAGTTTATACAAGGACTATTGAACATTTTTGTAGTGCAATCAGGGTTCTTACAGAATGAACAAAGTCAAATTCAAGAACATTTTTGTGGTAAAAAGTAGGACTTTTCATTAACATTTTCAGGAGCATTAAATTCAATATTTAATGTCAAGTATTTGTACAATTCCACTAGATGTAAGGCGGTGTCAATCCTTTTTATAATGAATTTACTAAAACTTATTTGTCATTTAAGTAATTGTGTGCAGGTGTTTTATTTGACAAGTTTTGATTAGAAGATTCTCAGACAGAAGACTATTAAACTCTAATTAAATTGCTTTTCACAATGTCAATGACGCTAAGTTAGTGTGTCATGTTTTCACTAAGATTCTCATTAGGCTAAGTGTGCACATCATTTCTCAGTGAATATGAGATATTGCCTGCACAAGTCAGTCTTAGTAAATCCATGAGATATTTATTTTTCAAAATGTTGTCTTTGGCTCTGCCTTACCTTAGCTTTTAATTATAGGCTTTATTATTTTGGCAATATTTTACTTAACTTGCCTAAATTAATTAGCAGTGTCTGCCTACAAAGTCCTCCTTCGGGAAGTAAAATATTATCTATATTATTGTCAATGTAATTAAAATACATTTCCTCTGGAGTTCCCTCCTTCATTCGATTTCTGACATTTTATATTTGACTTAGGCTTGCAATGCCTGCGCGTGTGTAATGACAATTGACAGGCGATGTCCACATTATTTTGATATCGCTCCGTGCATTGCACTAACTTCTGAATGTCACGGCGATCGTTCACAACCCAGTTTTTATCATCATCCTCCAATAACCACTCATCTCTGAACCTACTGTCATCCATAAGACCATAACTCAAGGCATGGCGATTATCAATCATAAACTGAATAACATGTGAACAAAATTTAAAATAAACAATATAATAAACAGAAACAAGACCATAACCTACCTCCTGAACATTTGTATCTGGTGCATCTGCTTGTATAGTCTGCAAGAGAAAAAGATAATTGCATGAGAGATCTTTACAGTTACATAATATGTTTTGTATCCGTGATATTTTAGAAACTGTGTTTGAATTACCGTTACGGGCAGGTTGCTGTTGGAGAGTTTCATAACATGGATACTCACTAGGTGGACCCACAGTATGGTGACGTTGATGTTCGCTAGTTGGTACTCTCGTGAACAATACAAATCTAACGTTAACAATATTAAATAATACACTATACAACTTGCTATATTTAATCGATGTTCCTTTTTCTTTTGGGCCATGTTGAAATCAATCACGCCCTCCAAGTAAAGGCGAACAGAAAAAGATTTGATGTCCAAAAGGAAACACGAGGGTGTGTACACCTGCAAGGCAAACGTTGACCTATATTTGCTCAGGGGGGATTATCAATACAATTTAAGAGCTACCCCAGGTGGTAGGTAACAGGCCATTTTAATATTTACCTAAGCAGTCTCTCCAGCTATGCCAAGCAGCCTAGGTAAATATTACAACAGCCCATTTCAATGGCTTCTCTTAAGACTTATCAATACAATTTGAGCTACGGGCCATTGTAATATTTACCTGGGCAATCTCTTCAGCTACCCCAAGCCACGTAGGTAAATATTACAATGGCCTGCTTCCATCTGTGGCTACATGCTCATAGCTTCTCTGAGCTCACTTTATTCTATAGCCTATACCGACTATACTATAGCCATATAACTTATAAGTCTTTTCTGTTCTGGTGTCTATTTTAAGAGTTGGATAAATGTGTAACATGCCTTGGCAAAACCCGTGTTAGCTCAATATTGTGCTATCTGGAGTAAACATAGGAAGAAAAACATTTCCATTTCCAAACGGCTTGGTACATGGCTCAAGTCCAAATCAACTGTGACTGTGAGTGAAGTTGTAAACTGTCAAGGCTCAAGCCACAACACAAGCTGCTTTTCAGACAGCTTTAAATTATTTTTTATTTAATTATAATTACCATCAATATAGATTATTAAATATTTAGGTACATGTGACGGATAGCAATACAAAATAAAACTTTCGATACAGGTGGTTTGTTGTTTGTCCGTCAAAACAATGTCTTTATCTGTAAAAACCACCCCCGGTAAAATCGGCTAACGATAACGGGATTAACGACAGTTTACACCGAGTGAAGTTGGAATGCAGATATTATTTAACAGTGGTCTTGTGTTTTTTTATAAATGAGACAGACAAACTAACCCTCTGTGTGATTTTGTAGATGGTATGTCCTTTTGGATGTAACGTTGGATCAGATACTTCGTAACATCTAACAAAACTGTCAGATGACTTCTTTCTGGTGGACATCTTGTTTAGCCTTGACCGTCTAGTTTTCAGCAATACATTACGACATAGTTTGTTATGTAGATTACTAAATATAGTACTTTGTAGTTAATCTATATTGATACAATTACAAACAATTATCAGAACTGCTACCATTTCATAATTGGATATAACATTTCGTTTCCAATTATTTGTCGTAAACGTCAAATCGGTACCGTTTTCTGGTAAATTGGTAAACAGCGCCTGCCGCTATATTTGACAGTTCACAATGTGCTCTGATTAAAACGTAATTTCAAGTTTTATTATTATAGCGTTAACACATAATTATATTTAAAGTATGGGGCTGCTAACCATTTTGAAGAAGATGAAAGAGAAAGAAAAGGAAATGCGACTTTTGATGCTGTATCCTAGGCTTGGTACCGGTCTTAGTGTCGGTTTAGTCTTTAGTTTATCTTTAGTGTCTTGTTAATGTCTCAATACTCAGCAGACAACACTCGGCTCTTGCCAAGACTCACCCTAGCGGACCATAATAAATGACAAAGCCTTCATCCTCTCTTTCTCTCTCCATTAAATTAATGATTAAATGTTTACACTTTACAGATATATATTTATCTGCATACATGTACTGGTACACTTTTGGCTTGCATTGTTTGAAGATGGCGATGCTTTTGTAACAAATCTATTTTAAGTGATCAGTAACTGCCTTAATTATACTGAACAAGTGGGCTGGACAATGCAGGCAAGACAACGATACTGAAGAAATACAATGGTGAAGACATTGACACAATCTCTCCGACACTCGGCTTCAACATCAAGACTCTCGAACACAAGGGGTAAATAGAAATACTATTATTAGTGGTAGTGTAATAGGACAACATTACGGTATATCTGGTGAAATTAAGACGTGTGTGCATGCATGCGTGCATGCAAGGCATGTTTGGTGGTGTATGTGATGCGTGTGTAGTCTATGTGTAATTATGTACATGCATGTGTGTGGTTTCAATGGTAAGACAATGCAAGTTCTCCAAGCTTGAACTGGAAATTGGCCACATCACTCTGCATAGCATAATTTTACAAACAACCTTGCAAGGAAGGCAGTTGAGGTCAAGAGAAGACAGGGTTACGAAAAAAAACTGGTCCAACCTAAGTCTACTGGCTAAGTGTGTAAATAGTGCATCACATTAGTTGATGTGATGATAGTGTACTATATAAGTAATAAATGTCACTATCAGTAATTGTTGTCAATACACCTGTAGTACACTGCACCAGCAGTGTTCGTGTTTATAACATTCAAACAGCTTCATGTTGTGAATTCTTAATATTCCCTCCTGTCACATTAGGTACAAGTTAAACATCTGGGACGTGGGTGGACAGAAGTCACTGCGGTCATACTGGCGCAACTACTTTGAGAGCACTGACGGCCTCATATGGGTGGTTGACTGTGCTGACCGCCGACGCCTGTCTGACTGCAAGCGGGAACTGGACAGTCTTCTCTTGGAAGAGGTCAGTCTCTCGTAGCAGTTACAGTGGGTCAAGGAAAAGAAATTAACGTCTGCAGAGAACAGAAACCTACAGTTATATATGATGATGGTGACGCATGAAATTTCAGTTGTAGTAATGCTAAGTAAAGAAACAGTGTGGATTAGATATCTAGTAATAAAGTATTAATTCTCACAGTGGACCATGAATAAATAGAACATTATGTTATGAGTCGTACTAATATAAATTAATGTATTTGAAGTAGTGTTTAGAATGTCTTAATAATAATTTTTTTTTGCAGTTTTATGGAGAAAACATATTTGTATTACTAAATGTATTTATGGTTGTTATAGAATTTTCGTTTTTTAACATGTTTAATTTGTTAGCATTTCTTTTTGTTTAGTATACTATTCTGTATAATTATTCTCTTAGCAATTTATGGCTTATAAAAAAACTAAGTATGTACATATGTAAAGCACCAGAGAGTAATCATCATTGATCGGGTGCTCTATCAGTACTTTTATTATTATAATTACTGAAATGTTGCATAAATGCTAGCAGCAGGAATATGTTCAAAACTAAAACTCACACATCTTATAATAGTGGGCTAGTACACATAATGCACATGTATACATGAACAGTTGTTGGATGCACGGCAAGCAAATGGCTCCTTCTTTATTTTGTCATCGGAGGTTTTTGCTCTGTACGGTAGTTGTATAACATCAACGCAATTGCTAGTTCTGATTGAGGTTGTCGTCTGCTGCAGAGACTGGCAGGAGCAACATTGCTTGTGTTTGCGAACAAACAGGACCTTCCCGGGGCATTGCCCACACATGACATCAAAGAGGTGTGTCAATTCTACCAATTGCATCATTATCTCTTTCATAGCAGCAAAGATGTTAGCTATTTTTCTGCATATTAAAATTTGTTGTTGTTATGTTATGTATATAATTCCGGGTGAATTAGCGCTACAAAAGATAAGAATACCTATACCAACAGCTATCGCACCACAATCCATGCAGGAGTGCGCAATGGCACCTCGGTATATAAACCTGTTTAGCTGGACACACCGAGACTCCGATGGAACAAGACATCTGATTCTGAATCTTCAGTAATCTATGTATTAATAAGTTCGGTGCATTGTAAGTGCCTCTCCTCCAAGGCACCGATATCCATTCACCTCTTTCTATGTTCCCTTGACCATTGGCCTCTGAGCTACCAGTTGATGATGTATTTTTTTAAATGCAATGATAGTTATTTAAAGTTTGTGATAGGCTTTGTTTTTCAGTTCTCCACTGTAAACAAGTGGTTTATTGTTCCAAGCTACCGGGTAGTCATAATTCATGTCACATGTAAGTTGCCAATATTACCATGCGTTACTTGCTACAACAATACGTTCTACTGGCAATATCGGTGTGTGTTGTAGGCCCTGGAACTAGACAGTATCAAGTCCCACCACTGGCTCATCCAAGGCTGCAGCGCCGTGACGGGGGAGAATCTACTACAGGGGGTAGACTGGATCACCAACGACATCGCGTCAAGGATATTCACCATGGACTAGCGATCTTAATTCCACGTTCTGTTGTCATTTATGTATTTTTGTTAATCAAGTAAATGTACCTACTTGCAAAAATGCGTTTTTATTTGGTTACTGTTTTTGTAGAGTCTGGGCTTGTTTTTCAAAAGGTTTACAAAATTAACAAGTACAGTAAATCTCGGATATAACAAATTCGCTTATAACAAATTTTGCTTATACAGAATAAATAATTGTTGTAATTTTTTATGTGCATACAGGTCATATAATGAATTTTGGATATCCCAAATAACTTGACCGGTCCCAAACGATTCGTTATATATCCAAGGTTTACTGTATTTCATATTTTTAAGTTTACATGTAACAGTCATGTTACGTAGGAGTCTCAAAATAGGTGTTCCAGGTAGTTCCAGGGTGCCTCGGCAAACGTGCAAAATTATTTTATAATGGGAGATTATGTATGAAACACCATGCTGGGAGTCTTCTGTCAGACTTCTGAGGGGTTTAAGCTGAGAAGGTTTGAGAACCCTGATGTAACAGATCAGTAGAATGAGAAATCTTGAGAAAGAGCTGTGAGATCTGTATATTGAATGTACAGTTCAAGGTATGGTCCAGCACTTCATAGGAACAACGTAATAATATTATAACACAAACAGAAAAAATTATGTATAAAATACAAAGAGACACTAAACAGAAAATATGAACATCACATCTTATATAGGACATGAAAACTACAAACAAATGGTCGAACAATTCTAAAGGTAATAACTGGTATCTACTGACAAAAACCAAATGCATTGCAGTATTACAAGTTAGAATTTGACCAGTACCACACAAACTATTGCAGCTGTACACAACTGTGCATGTGTTTCACACATCCTTAAACCATGATTCAAAATCTAAGATATTTCACAGTAAGAACAACATAAAATAAATGTTTCCTTGAAATCCAGAGGGTGTTTTTAACTAATATATATAATGATAATAATTGTTATGCAATATGAAAATAACAATAACCTCATTTACAAGTGAAACTACTTCCTATATACATTTCCTTGATTCTCTCAATAAATGCTGAATCTTACTAATTAATTTATGCTAAATTTCACAAATTATCGATACAAGATGTCCTTTATGATAAATTCCTTGATGATGTACAAATTGTGCTCGAGTTCATTTGACTCAAATAAATTTAATTTTAATTACTGCTTATAGGGTAAACAGCTACAAGTGATTACAAAAGTAATTTAACCCAATCTAAAACATCAGACGACCCTTCTTCCCCGAAACAAATTTTGTGCAGTGTTGGTTTTAGTTTTAAGTTCATTACAAAGACAGCATTTTCTGTAAGCAATCTGCTGACTTCCCTAAAACATGAATTCCATCAAAATATTGTAATTATCAGCATGATAAATACCAGCTAAAAACCGTAGTAAATATTTAAAATTATAAATATCGAACCATGTACCACAATCAAGAACTGACAGGTTCTTTGTTTGCTGTGGGGAAACAAATTCATAAGTTCAACCCTTTGGAGTAGTGGAATGTAAAATAAATTTCTTGCAGACAGTTCTCTGTGAAACCCAGGAATTACATGAAAACCAGTGCTGCTGTGAACACCCGTAAATGTAGAATGGTTTTCATTGGTTAACCAAACAAGTGTTTTACAGACACTATGACAGTTTCAGTTATGATGTAATTGATGGGTTAAAGATGAAGAGTGGTCAACATGAACTTTCACGTCTTAATATTTTTTTAAATGCATCATTTGGTTATAAAACAAAACGTGGGAGCCATTATTACAACATATAGAGTACATTATAGCTTTAAGATACCAAGTCTTCATCTTTAATAGTGATATATACTTTCTCTGGAAATGAAAATGTTGGTCAATTTCCCATTTTGTACCATTTCTGAGTACAACAAAACTATCAAAACGAAATATATATTTTTAATTTAGATGTATGTTGACATCAAAAATTAACATAATTGGAGCATTTTAATTCTTAAAAATCCCCTCAAAACTAACTACAAACCTGAATCACTGGAAATGGGTGAACTTTACCTTTAAAACTATATAGCAGTCTATCCATCATGTCTATCCATCATGTGACCAGTTGCCTAGCAAAAGATCTGTCAAGCCATCCAAAATTGATGCCAAACACTTAGAATGCACAGACATTGCATCATCAATTTTTTTTTTTATTATGGCCCTAAATGTTTTTCTTGTTGAAAAAACAAAGCAAATTTGTTTAAATGAGAACTGCATGCAGGAATGTTTGATCAAACAGACATTATGCTGCCCTAGTAATGGAATTCATTTAGTATTACTTTTAACGACATCATTGGCAAGACAATTCTTGATGGAAGTCACGCACATAATTCTGACTGTCACTTAGTCAAAATGCGACTTACTAGCTCCATCAATTGAACTTCATCATCATTACCCAACCAACCAGCTATAATACCCTCAACAGTTTCAGTCCGATATGTCCCTTGTTACGATCCATCGAGATGACCGATGCTTCGACTCGATCACCCAACAGCAGTGTCCCCTTTCTGTTCATCTGTGTTGGTCGCATCTGACTTGAGTGCAGCAAGGCATCACGACCAACACCGATGTCAACAAACGCCCCAAAGTGTGTCGTGTTGGAGACACGTCCGGTGACAGTCATACCAACACCGAGACTCTCCATCGTTGTCACCGCCTGTCTGAAGAGTGGTTTCTCAAATTCTGCAGCAACAACCAGCGGTGTCATTCATTGGTCAAATCCGTAATTGTCAATTACAGTTTGAGTCAATAAAAAAAAATTCCATTCTGCCAATTAAAAAATGTATTCAAAATTATCAACTGCAATTAAAAAAATCCTGAAATTCAATTACAATTTGTTTCAACAGTTTTATTTGTACTTGAAAACACATATCTGCACAATCATTTAATCAGATATCATATGATTAAAAAATTCACTATTATTCACTCTACATCACTCGAATAACTCAAGATCATTGGCTCATGTCAGCTTCTACAAAAAAATTCAATTCGAATTCCAACGAACTTTCGAAATTGAATTCCAATTCCGGAATACATGGAGTGGGTCTGGATATAAGGCTCACAATGCCAATTATTATTCCAAAGTACAGTGGAACCTCCCTATTAAGGTCACCACCGTGAGTGGGCAAGTGGCCCGAATAGAGAGGTGACCATAATGGCAGGATTAATTCCCTATACTTTACTGATATGGGAATAATTTGGGACTGTCCCATGGTGACCTTAATTGTGAGGTGGCTGTATTACCGAGGTGACCATAAAGCAAGGATCAATCGTATAATCTCGATACTCCATGTATGCAACACTAAACCCATAGAAAGGTGCTGGGTCTCAGACTACTGGCTCTAGCTACTTCGGATTCTCAACTCCGGACGTTTATTTAACCTATGAACCACAGCAGAAAATAAAATATGACTTTACCATCACGTATGTCCCGTCCAATCGGCTGCGTCAGTGCGTCCAGTATCAATTGCATTGTGGGAATGCCAACCTGTTGGTCTTTAGCAAGCTTTTCAACATCTAAAAACAGAAATGACTGATAGCACAGAAACATCATAATTACAGTGTATACCATGACTACTTGAAATGAGTTCTCAATGTAAATAACACATACAATATCATCAAGATTACTCCTGGTTTACTTGTGCAAATGTATACATAGCAGCTAACTCCTGTTACAGATTTTCTTAAATTGACAGTCTTTAGTTTTGTGCATTTTGACTATGTTTTTATAGAATTTTTTTTTAAAGAAAATGGCCAACATTTTACAAATGGCATGTAAACATCCAGTTAGAAACACATCGGAAGAGCGACTGTTGCAACTATGTCTGTTGCGAAAGGTCTTGCAAGATTTATAATTAATATGTCACAGTTCGCATGTCAAGATCCTTTTTGAGCATATGCGATAAACGAACGGACATGTAATAAATAATCCGACCTTCACTCATCCACAAAGCAACAAACCAAGGATAGCAACTGTCAACATCACAGTATTTTGAACTTAAACTCGTTTCTATGACAATTTAATTTCCGCTGTCACTAATTTAGGTAGGTTCTTTTGTGACATTTCGTATTTCGGTTACCAGTCTTACAGTGTCAGTATGTGTATATGTGCATATCATGGCATGTTTTGATTCAGAAACTAGCTAACAAACTGCATACACACCGCATATGGAAGCCTTCACTCGTGAGATGAAAGCCTCCTGTCCTATATGGTCCTTGTTGAGTCCCAGCTTCACAATGACACTGGAAGTTGTAAAGAGCACATTCAAAACACAACTGAAAAGATTCACTGGGTTGGCATATCCTATTTTATATGCTCCATCTCTCCTCAGAAACAACATGTTTTGTTGCTACCACTGTTTATTTAATAGTTGCAAGTCGAATGGCTTACTGTGTGACCAATAGGTGGCAGTATTGCCTGAAATATGCCACCCGCCGCAGCAAAATTAATTTGCACAGGACTACTCTTCATAAAGGCCAAAAACAGCTGTCCAGGTCATATCCCATAAATGTTGTGATTTTGGCAGAAAGGCATGTCTTATAATCCCACTTATCAATGTCGAGTTTATTTGCCTTGACAAGTATTCCAAAACCAATAAACTACATTTACAAACCCATATATAAAAACAATAGAAAATATGAGACAAAATGAACTTATAAAGTTTACATCAAAGGTAGCAATACGTAAAAAACTACCGAAGATATTTTAATAAATCCGGTATCACTATACAGCTCATCATCTGTGGAATCAAAAAATGAACAAAACTCCATTTTACAACTTAATACCCACTTCGCTGTGACAGGTCAGATATACCATCACCGAAGTGAAACAAGTGACCAAAGATTGCGTGAGCTAGAGAAAGTGCAGCCTTATGGACCACTAGGCACGAAGAGGACTGATAAGGTTAGGTAACCAATAATCTTGCGGAACTTGGGATATTCATAGATATGACTGGCTCTCCGGAATAGATGATACCGTCTGGCTAAATAAGTGTGGGCTTCAGTAGCGTCGCCTGTACGTACACGTCAGCGACGTGGTAGGATTCTGGGTGTATGGACGTCATGTCAAGGTGTTCCACTTGCGCCTCTGCGTCTTTCTTGAGACGTGACCTCTTGACCTTTGACCCTGCAGCTTCACCATCCGTTTTCCTCTTCTTACCCACCGATACTTTCACCTCCTTCATGTTAATCTCATTCCTGAAATTATCAAAAATATAACTTTTTTTATTTTTTACTGATTTATAATAAATTAATCTTTATTTGTTGTTTTCCAAAAACTGTTAGTAATAAACATATACACAAGTGTCTATCACATAGCTATGTCTGAGTATGTATGACATAATAGTACATATAGTAAGACTGCAATTAATTTTTTTTATTAAAAAACAAGAACGAACAAACAAACGTGTTGGTTAAATGGGATACCAGTGGTTGCTGGTTGCCCCTGCATGTGTCCATTAATAAAAACAACACCCTGTTTGTAAAACCCGACACACACCAATAATGGAAAGTCTGTAATCTTTTTTGAAGAAACGAGGATAATTAGATACACAATACATAATGGTTTATTACAGAAACTTTCATATTTTTCCAATCAATCACATACAGTGTACATAGATTGCCATGGTTTCTGCAACGAGGATATAAAGCCACGAGTGGCTGATTAGCCCTCACAATACATGCGATACATATGCAAATTTCATGGTGCAAGATAACAATTTGAGTCATTGAAGAACTTTTTCTATGAAGGGTTTCCAGGCAAAATGCGATATATGCAATAAGTGACATTTTTGACTGGGCGAAACATCTTAACTGAAATGTACACAAATATTTCGGCCCTTTCTATAAATCACTATCATGCACACGTGTTTGTTTATGTTCTGACAAAGAAGCACAAAAGTGAGTTTCTGTCAACAAAAACATGATTTTTGTCAAAAAAACATGATAATATCGCATTTTGCACTGAATACCTTGCTACATCAACGCATACATACTTCTCCGAGACACCTGCTCTAGTTTCTGGCAGAACCCTCACAAAGCCTGCACATTGTTCAAAGGCTTTAGGACCGAGTCCTTTGATTGAGTTTAGTTGGGCTCGATTCAAGAACGGACCATGTGCATTCCGCCACTCGATGATTTTGTGTGCTTTCACCTTGCCTAGCCCAGCTATCCTCCTGCAGGGAAAACCAAACCATGGGGTTAGGGTGCGGGAATGCTTCAGTGGAAGCTTATTGTCTTTTTATTTTACTATATAGTGTCTTTTTATCTGCGCAAAGTAATGAGTAGGTTATGTTGAGTAAAACATATGTTGAACAGTTTACCAAACCCCTTTGATGCAAATAAAATGGTCACCATTTTGAAGAAGAAAAAAAAGGAGAATCAACGTGTTCTTTATTTAACAATGATACCGTCACAACTGTTTAGAAATCATCTTCAGTTTTGTAGCATAATTGTTAGAAAATATTTTTAAAACTGCATGACTAATGAAACTGTTTTGTGACTTCAGAAAAATATTCTGACCACACACGTAACGTTACAACTACTGTTTATTTTGAAACTATTTTCTGACAATTGTGAAGAGAACAAGCTAACAACAGCCAGAACCTTCTATTTTGTTAGTATAATTGTGCGTCCAGATATTTCCTTCCAATTCTAAAAAACATGGTTTCAAGAAACATGGTATAAATAAATGACATATAAGTCACCAAAAACAACATGTCTGTTTACATGCCAGAAAGCACACAACAACGTGTTATATCAAAACTTGAAAAAGCTGGGTGGGAGTTCCACTCACGTGAGGAGCACTTCGCTGGTCGTGTTGAGATCAATGCCTGTGAAGCTGACACAGTCTTCCACTACACCCTCCAGACTAGTCTTCAACTTACTCTCTGAGACGTCATGCTGAAAGAAAGCAATGTGGCGTTATTTACCTTCAAAACCTAGAAAGCTCATGCATAATTCAGACACCCAGTTGGTTTCACAATGACAAACACCTATTGAAATGATTGTCTATGATTTCAGGAGGTAAAGATTCTGATATAACATGGTATACAGTTCTTAGGACTGCTCAAAGTTCTTTACATTTCATCCCCTCGCAAATGTGTTCATTCGAACACCATCTCAACTTCTTTGGAAAGCATTCAGCCAATACCCCACCAATGTCATATCTAATGCCTGCAAATTGTAGAAAGGCAGTGCGACATTATTTACACTCACAAAAATCCCCATCCTCCAGATGGCGTGTTCATACCCACAGATGCAGAATAGAATAGAAAATATGCATAATATTATAAACAATCAATTTACATCTGTCTAACGTATAGTACAAACCTTTAACCAGAGGTGGAATATGAAAAAAATGAACGCGTTACTTTACGTTCAAAGGGTGACAGATTAATTCCTGAAAGATTCGTGCCCAAGATGCAAACCAAACCATGTAGGAGGAAACTGTCAACATACCCCTAGAGACACACACGTATATACATTTGATTAACATTAGATTCAAACTTAATTCAAAGATATGGTATCCAGTCCAGTCCATAGGACTGCTCAAATTATTTTACATTACACCCCCAACAAACCTCTTCATTCGAACACCATCTTGATTTCTGTGCGAAGTATTCAGTCATGGTGCAATTACTGAGGAAAATTTATTCACTCACACATATCCACCACAGGCTGAAGCCAGATACTCATTTTACAGTTGAGTGAACTGGAGCAACGTGGAGTGAACAAAATTGTCAGCACGAGGATATGATTAAGGATGTGATGGTCCAACCACTATGCCACCACACTTCAATATCACCACATCTAAACCTTGCAAACATTAACAGTGTCTTTGTATATTTAACAATGCTCGACGTGTATTCTGTGCTGTAAATTCATCTATAAGGATGTTCAAAATAAACAGTGTTTTATGTATCTCACCTGATACATGCCAACACCAATGTGCCGAGGTTCTATTTTCACAAGTTCCGCAAGTGGATCCTGGAGTCGCTTGGCGATGGACACTGCAGTGACAATACATCATAGTAGAGACATGTCTTCTACCGACTAGACAGATATTTATTTCTGACTATAAATGTACAAAAGTGGAAAAATTAACATAAATGTAGAAATCAAGGAAACTCCCATTAAGACATTGTACGTCGCTAACATTGGAGCCCATACAGGAAACACAAACTTACATGAAGAAGATACTTATACAATAAAACATAATAGTTCCAATTAACTGTATACAAAATGTCTTGATTATGGTTTGAATCACATCAGAAATTGTGGCTATTTTTGCACAGTTAAAACGGACATCAGTGTAGATTGTGTAATAAACAGATCTGTTTCCTTGATCATAATAATTGACATGACTGTTTACTTTATATAATTATTACCGTTATCAGGCATTTGGAATACATACATGAGTACTTCTTACAATTGCAGCCAATATATTAGTCATAATGAAAGTCACATCAGTGTAATTCATTACAATCACAATTACAGTTGCTATGAAAGCTAGATCTGATATTGCATCACTCCGTTTTTACACATTTTATTAGCACACACATTTTATAGAATACTAACCAAACCACCTGATTAGTATTACTTATTATAACTAAGTTGTTTTTAATTAGTCATTGAGTGGTGTTTAATTATAGTTGTAGTATATCATATAGTAATATATATATACTGCACAATGTGTAATTTAATTTGGGGTCAAATAAACATCTTGTTCTTGTAATCACCCGACAATGTCTATTGATGATGTAGACCTACCTGCGCCCCGCAATGTGACATCCATATCCGGGAGTTCCTTCTCTGCTTCAGGAGATGCACTGTAGATGGAGGCACCGGCCTCACTGATAATACTGAAGTCAACACAACGCAGGATCACTACATTAATATTTATTTTATATAACACCATATCCAATAATGTTCGCAGCGCTGTACGTAAAACTAATAGATAAAAATACAAATAAAACATACTTAAAATATAAGAATAAAAAACGTATGTTAATATACATCATTAGATTAAAGTAAATTAGTTTTTATGTTAAAATAAATAAATTAATACACTGTTTACTAAAGATAAATAGCAATATCAGTCACCTATAGCAAGTTAATTGATATAAAAAAATAGTTTTAATATAAACATCAAGTACAGGTAGTTAAAACAAGAAAGCCGGAATGAATAACAGTTTAAATTTGCTTTAAAATAAGTTAAGAAAGATGAAAAATGTATATTATTATCAAATGAACTTGCAGTACTATTTAAGTGTGCACGGGGATAAAAACATGCATCCTAAAGCTGTCTTGAGAGATTAAATAGATACTCATGTTGTGACGTTAGTTGACAGAGCATTCCATATCTCGAGGCATAATAGCACAATGGTTACCAAATCTGCTCTGCAAATCAGAGTTCTAGGTTCATGACACCAGGGTTAGGAAGTTTACGGTAAAAACCTGGCTCTCAGCATCAGGATTGTGTATCTCTCTTGACTCGGAGATAATGTTTATGTCAGTTCTGTCTTGTTAATTTGAACAAAAAAGAACCACTAAAGATGACATGCTTCCTGCCTGTGACCACCTTCAGTGCCAGCACAGAAAGGTCGGCTTAATGGGAAAGTTCTGAAAGCAGCTGACTAGTTGAATGAGGCCTTATCAGATTCTACTGAACATAACATATATAATAGACTAATTCAATAAATTCAGTCTGCTGAAGAAGGCCGTGAGATGTGGCCGAAATTATACAGAAGAAAAACTAAAAAGTTTCTAGAGAGGTAAATATACTAAACATAAATAACCACAAAACCAGACCATCACTACATTCAAGTTAATAGACTAGTTTGCTAAATATTACATTGACAGATGCTTTAAACAACTAAAAAACAACTAGGTTGGGAGGGGAATTGGTGGAAGGAATGATTTTTGAAAAAGTTAACAAGTTTGAACCTACACAAAACATTTAGTGCGGCCAGGCAATTTTCTACCATATCGTCATACACCATGCCAATCGCAGGAATTCCGTACAGTTCCTCTCACTGGATCCTGAGGTGGACACCCTCTAGCTCGCCTTCCTACCAAGGACTACTGTAGCGTTGAACTCCCTGCCAGAAAATCTTGTTGCGGCCGAGTCAGTGGACGTGTTCTGCTGCCGACTCCGACAGAACAGTCGGTGAACTAGACTTTTAAATAGTGTAAATAGGGCACATGACCAGTCACATGGTCACCCCAGTGCAATATCTTAATAGAACTTTGCCGAGCATATATATATCCAGATCAGAAGTCCTTACCAGTAGACAACATTGAGGGGAGAAAATGTGCCCTGCTTTATGTGGTCCGAGAAGAAGTACTCAGTTTCTCTGCATGCAGTTCCGTTGCCAATGGCAATTGTGTCACACCTACAGCAAGAAATTAATAAATTGATGTGTAAGAATAATGCACACAAAATTGTGTTAAAAATGGAATAAGGCCAGTTTTTCTGTAAAACCATGTTATCTAATATAAGCTATATATATTTATAGTATAAGCTATATATATATATAACATCAGCTATATATATTCCAACATGTCTTGCAATTCGTGAAAATGTTCATCAAATTGGAAGAATTAAAAAAATATATATTTCATAGTTGTGTGATACGAAAATTTGGTTATTTAATTGTTTTGCAATATTATGCAAAGCTCATACTGCTATACAGGTGAGAATGATGGCCAATAACATATTGATCCGAACAAAACATGGAAACCATGGAGATGGAGTCAGTGAGAAGAATGTTCAGAGTATTATTTACAGAAAAGTAAAAATAATGAAGAAATTCTTAGACCTACAAACACAAAAAGGAATATAACGTGCAAAACTCATGAAACAAGCATAAAAGAAAAAACTAACAATAATTAAACGTATGTGAATATTAACATCGTCCTTTGGATGTAGACGCACCGATGCTGTAGTAGTACGTGTCTGATCACGTCTGTTTCTGTGCCGCGATGGTTGCACGTGTGAAGATACGCAACACCAGTGGCGAGAATATTCCCTACAAATACAACATACAGTTGAAAATATAAGCTGTAAAAATTAAAACAGCTACAAAAGGTAATACAAAAAGTATGGGTAAATAGTATGAATTAATAAAGACTGAAGGTGGCTAGTATATGCTTGTTTTGAATTAATCTTTTTTAATAGCAGTTTTGAAGATAAACTAACCATTCATTCTTGGTCTTTTTCTAAGACATTAAACAATATTCTAGTCCAAAAATAAAATTAATTTGTACATTGTTTAGTAATATTTCGATGCTTTTAAAGACCATTACAAAAGATGCAAAAAATAACTGCAAAATGACTATTTTAATTCATTTTGAGACACCCTGAATGAAACATTTGTATGTATTTGTATGTTATTGACATTTTTCTGTGAACAAATGCATTTAAAGTTTGCTACAGCTTCATAAAAATGTTACTACAATGTTGAAAGACAGCCAAACTAGTAGTGTATTCTTGAGACAATCACCTGTGGCGGATGTGACAGCAAACTTGCAGCCGTTCCTGAAGCCAGGGTCCACCCCCATCACAACCCGCCCTCTTACAGGGGGTGTCAGCAGCAACTGCTTCAGGTTCTGTGCGAACACATCAATGGAAGCTTTCTCCGCTTCCTTTGTCAGCTCCGTCCTGATTGGCAGAAAACACGTGACCAGATGTCATAAGAAGTACCAAGGTCAAGCTCAGGTAAAAAGGTGACCCTACTCAATATTTAATTGTTTGTGCAAATAAGTTAATTCTCCTTAAAATATGTTAGTTTTTTAAGCGCAGTTTATAAGCAGCGAATTTCCATTATGACCATTGCTAATAGTGGCTTGTTACGACATAACCAATCAGATTCAGACGAAATGTGCCACTGGGCGAATATGAAGATGCAATATCTACATAGATGACGATAGTTTCACGGCTGTCGACAATTTAAGTCAATGTTCCATGTACAGAGTAAGATATAACAGTTGAGGTTTTGGATTTCACCTATGGCTGGCTCGTTTGTCTATTGCCTCATACATTTGCATGCACACATGCTCGCACGCACGTATGCATGCACGCATGAATTACTTGACGTTGCTGACCATGATGGGTTGGATGAGATGGTTGTAAACACATGCATGCAAGCACGAACGCACGCACGAACGCATTACCTGATGTTGCCGACCATGATGGGTTGGATGAGTCAGTTGTAGGTGCATGCACGCACACCTGCAAGCACACATTACCTGACGTTGCTGACCATGTTGGGTTGGATGAGACGGTTGTAGGTACATGCACGCACACATGCAAGCACACATTACCTGATGTTGCTGACCATGTTGGGTTGAATAATAATAATAAACTTTATTTATACACCATCAAATCCGGGACTAATGACCCCCGTTCACGGGTGTTTACAAATTGCCAATCATATAAGAAGCATAAAAACACTTTTAAGAGAACAAATAAGAAAATAAATTAAATTAGCAAACAATATCCTAGTATATAGTGTATGCATATATATATAAGCCTAAGTATAGTAAAATTACGGGTAAATGCAATGATAAAATAAACGGTTAGCAAAAGTGCTGAACAGCTGAACCTACTGGAAAAAATATATATATAATAAAAATATATATATAAATAAATACAAAATAAATAAAATAAAAGCCTAATTTACATTAAATAATTTGATTAGATACTAAAATGTGACCCTGAGATAAATAAGACTAAAAATGTATTAAAACTATATGCATGAATAAAGCAAAGGTAAAATTATGTCTGGCCATATTAGTTTGAGAACAGAAATGTCTTCAATAATTTTCCAAACTGTCTAGTGTTCTCAATCGCGCGTAATTCCAGAGGCAGAGAGTTCCACAATGTCGGCCCAGCACATGCAAATGCCCGGCGACCATAACGTTCTAGGGTTACGCGTGGAACATTCAAAAGCAGACCACCGCCAGAGCGTAGGGTCCTGCGTGGTGCGTAACGATGTAGCAGTGACGCGATATACACTGGCGTGCCTGCATACAGTGCCGTGTGTACAACCATGAGTAACTTGTACTCGATACGCTTTCTCACTGGGACCGCAGTGATAGATCGCCGGTCACCTCGTCGAAGTTGCATCACAACACGAGCGGTTGACCGTTGGACTCTCTCTAGACGGTGCAGCAGACGGTCAGGTATACCAAACAGCATCGCATTTCCATAATCAATTCTGGATGTCACAAGTGCATGGACAAGACATTTGCAGACACTGGTCGTCATTGCCCCTCGTACACGAGCAATTCTCGAGAGATGGTAGTAAGCACTTCGACATACATTTGCAACCTGCGTCGCCATCGATAAATCAGCATCGATTGCAACACCAAGGTCACAGACGATGGTCGATGTCGCTACATATTGACCGCATATGTCGACATGATCAATGAGTATTGGTCTGCGCAAGCTCGATGAACGTATAACAATTGCTTACACACATGCACACATGCAAGCACACATTACCTGATGTTGCTGACCATGTTAGGTTGAATGAGTCAGTTGTACGTGCATGCATGCACACATGCAAGCACACAGTACTTGATGTTGCTGACCATGATGGGTTGGATGAGTCAGTTGTACGTGCATGCATGCACACATGCAAGCACACAGTACCTGATGTTGCTGACCATGATGGGTTGGATGAGTCAGTTGTACGTGCATGCATGCACACATGCAAGCACACATTACCTGATGTTGCTGACCATGTTGGGTTGAATGAGTCAGTTGTACGTGCATGCATGCACACATGCAAGCACACATTACCTGATGTTGCTGACCATGTTGGGTTGAATGAGTCAGTTGTACATGCATGCATGCACACATGCAAGCACACAGTACCTGATGTTGCTGACCATGATGGGTTGGATGAGTCAGTTGTACGTGCATGCATGCACACATGCAAGCACACAGTACCTGATGTTGCTGACCATGTTGGGTTGAATGAGTCAGTTGTACGTGCATGCATGCACACATGCAAGCACACAGTACCTGATGTTGCTGACCATGTTGGGTTGAATGAGTCAGTTGTACGTGCATGCATGCACACATGCAAGCACACAGTACCTGATGTTGCTGACCATGATGGGTTGGATGAGTCAGTTGTACGTGCATGCATGCACACATGCAAGCACACAGTACCTGATGTTGCTGACCATGATGGGTTGGATGAGTCAGTTGTACGTGCATGCATGCACACATGCAAGCACACAGTACCTGATGTTGCCGACCATGATGGGTTGGATGAGTCAGTTGTACGTGCATGCATGCACACATGCAAGCACACAGTACCTGATGTTGCCGACCATGATGGGTTGGATGAGTCAGTTGTACGTGCATGCATGCACACATGCAAGCACACAGTACCTGATGTTGCTGACCATGATGGGTTGGATGAGTCAGTTGTACGTGCATGCATGCACACATGCAAGCACACAGTACCTGATGTTGCTGACCATGTTGGGTTGAATGAGTCAGTTGTACGTGCATGCATGCACACATGCAAGCACACAGTACCTGATGTTGCTGACCATGTTGGGTTGAATGAGTCAGTTGTACGTGCATGCATGCACACATGCAAGCACACATTACCTGATGTTGCTGACCATGTTGGGTTGAATGAGTCAGTTGTAGGTGCATGCATGCACACATGCAAGCACACATTACCTGATGTTGCTGACCATGTTGGGTTGAATGAGTCAGTTGTAGGTGCATGCATGCACACATGCAAGCACACATTACCTGATGTTGCTGACCATGTTGGGTTGAATGAGTCAGTTGTACATGCATGCACGCACACATGCAAGCACACATTACCTGATGTTGCCGACCATGTAGGGTTGAATGAGTCAGTTGTACGTGCATGCATGCACACATGCAAGCACCCATTACCTGATGTTGCTGACCATGATGGGTTGGATGAGACGGTTGTAGGTGCATGCACGCACACATGCAAGCACCCATTACCTGATGTTGCTGACCATGATGGGTTGGATGAGACGGTTGTAAGCGTCATCGATGCTGTTGTTAAACAACTTGTGGTGACAGTGAGCGACCGCCGGCCAACGACGGTGACAGAAGGTCTTGAGTTGTTGTGACACCCATTCAGGAATATCAATCTTCACCCGCAATACCTTCAAACTCTCACCCCGATTCACTGCCAACATCTGGTGGTAACAAGATAGTTAGATTTAAAAGTACATTTTGGTGGTATAGAGTTATGAATATCATGTTAAGAAGCAATGTTTGGGTTTACAATGTCGGTGTCATCCGTGTGTTGCAAAGTTATGGCTGGTTGAACTGATCCACCCAAAGAATTCAAATTTTGAGACAGATGACATCAAAGTTAGGTTTTCATATATGTCAAATTATACATACATCATTCAACCAGAAACATTTACAAGACAGTCACTGCACAACAATATCCTAACAATAGTTAATAACACTACAGCAAAAGATCCTAATTAAACAGAAGTTTTTTCAAACAGGGATGCCATGTTTTGAAGTTTCACTGCAAGCATTGCAATTTATGGCAGCTTGAAGTTGCCTCTTGTCCCAAGTTAGGCTGTTGTTCTAGGTTTACAAAGACCTCCAATGTGCCTGTACATTAAATTGTTGACTGTACATTAGTTGCTAGTGTATTTCATAATGCAGTAATGTCCTTTGTAAAGTACGTACAATGAGTTTGGTAGTGACACATAGCGAATGGACAATGAAATAGCTGAATTTATAACAATCAACGAATACGTCCGCTAATGTAAGTCAACACTGACTTGGTGGCTAATTGTCAGGATTACTGTGTTAATAAACATTATTTTGTAATATGATTTCATATCAAAATGACAAAACAACTGCTTCGAGTGGAGTTGAGCACCAACATTTCTGGTTTGGATTCAGGCATTCAGATCCTATTTCTGTTGTAGGCAGAACATTCAATCAATTTTCTTCAGAGGTAAATTACATGTCTAATGCAACGATACAAGAAACCTGAATTTCAATAATTTTAAAGAAGACATTTTCGAACCTTCACCAAGACTGAACCAACCTGATGAGGTCGTATTGACTTCACCGATGTTCTGAAGTCAAAGTATAGCTGGAACTTGTCTGGGTCGACCACATTCTTGATTTTTTCCTCTGCTTTCACCTTCACCTTGACCTTGTCTGTGTTGCTGGACGACTCGGCCTTCACCCTCAACTTGATCCTTGTGCTGTGTAGAACTATGTTGCCCTGCTGAAGTCTGCGCAGACCACAAACAGACATATTATAAATGTAAAAATTGTAAGTTCACAGGACTGCTCAAAACAATTTACACTTCACTCCCTGGCAGGCATGTTCAATCTAATACCATCTTGACTACTCTTGGAAGCATTCAGCCATGCTTCAATTAATGCATGAAGACTTCTGTCTGCAGCCAAGTACTCATTCATACAGCTGAGTGAACTGGAGCAACGTAGAGTGGACGAACTTGCCCAAGGTTTGAAATGGCAGCACAGGATTCGAACCCGGTTTCTCTCGATTTTTGAGTCCAATGATCTATCCACTGCATCACGGCACTCCATATTGTAGCTTGTAAGAGTATAATAATATTGCCACCACAAATCGAATTACCAAATGATCCAGTGTAAAACTAAATTTAAAACAACATAAAATACTGACTGGTCAGCCAGAATAAACTGCAGGTTCTCTCAATTGAGAGTCCAATGATACTATTGAAATTAAGACACTGTCTGCATGACATAGTCCAAGCTTGCTGATACACATTGAAATTAAGACGTTACCAATCAATCATGTGTACTTGTGTAGCCATTGTTTAGTGTCACAATTTCTCTGTTGTGACAATTCCTTAAAATGCCGACACTGTTCGCTTTTAACAATGGTTTATGGAGCTAATGTTTGGCAAAGTGATCTAACAGCTTTGATACAATCGTTTTATCACCAGTCTGATGGGGGTAGATAATAGTTAACGTTTTAATGTTTCCAACTCACAAGTGCCTCACGTTGTCCATGGTTTCTTTGTTCTTGTAGATAATGTCAGCTATAATGTGTTGTATACCTGTCTCTACTTCACTGAGAGTGGCCAAGCCTGAAAAATATACGTCTTGATTGAAATCGTGTTCCAGAAAATGTTCTTTAGATCGCCACTCCAAGTTTCCCCATCGATGCAGAAAGGTCAGCTAAGGTAAATATGCAGAAGTGGAACAATAAAACAGGAACGACATACTTTTTTTAATGAAAACCAGGTCTTGATATGATCTGACAGAAGATGTGTTTCTTCATGCTAATTTCTTCTCTCAATTCTGCATCCTAATCTGCAGATTATGTTTAAAGAGGTAGATTAGGATTCAGAATTGAGAGAAGAAATTAGCATGAAGAAACATGTAAAAATGTAAATATTTGGGAGCTGAGATGGACAGGACATGTACGGAGAATGAATGAGGAAAGACTGACAGAAGAGGATGCCAGATGAAGCGAAAGACTGACATTAAGATGGAGACAGATATTTCTAAAGGGCATAGAGGAACAGCCGACAGTTGGACAGAATGGTAGGAGATCTGGACAGATGGAGAAGTGTTGTTGAGGGGTGGAACTGACAAAGTGATGTTGCTCTCACACCGCACGTGATGAAGGGGAAGAAGATTAGGATGATAAAGTCATAAAATATCAGTGAGAAAAAAGTAAACATCAGATATCAATCAATTCACTTTATTGTCCTAGAAAGGCTGTTTGTCTTACAGTTCATGATCTCACAAAAATATAATGTGAAAGACACACATTACATGTGTATATACACGTATGTCAAGTAGAAATCTAATCAAAGCCGAGCACAGTTATCAATATCACTGGTTCAATTCTGATTGCCCTAGGCACAAAGCTCTTGTTGTACCAAACTTTACCGAATATATAGTAAAGTACCAATCCAAACTCATACAGTATGTCTGCTTTTTGAGCATCGCTAAAATGGTAATGTGACAAGATGATAATCACAACAAGATGTGTTATCATTCCCCAAAGAAAAACAGTTATTAGTTAATGCAATATTGCTACAAACTGCGCCACCTGGTGAAACTGTACTGAATCAAATCCAAGCATGCCTGGATACACTATTTGCATTGGCGCGAAAACAGATAATTTCCTAGTGTGTCTTACCTTTTTCGTTAGGATTCACAGCAGTGTTCATGTTGACGCCAGCAGGTTTGGTGAGAACTGCCAAGGCCATGTCCTCGAGACCAAGTTCTCGCGCCCGTTCCGCCAGACTCCGCTTACTGCCCGTCTTGTAGGGAGCATACTAGAACATGTCAACACGACACTGTCTAACATACTGGACACGTACACATTTAGTAAGAACTCTGAATTTTCTTATGTGTTTTAATAAAGTTGCTTGTAAACTGGATAGTATAAAATGCCCATCAAGATAACAAGGAATTAACACTTGCTGGTAAGTTTGAAAAAATAAACGCATTTGATATTATTCACTGGAGAGACCATGTGCGAACAGAGGTCTTGATATGACCAGGACAACCTCTCTCATCATCACCTATCTGTAGAAGACGAATGAGCTGGCTCAGCCATGTCACAAGGCTCCCACCTACTGGACCTGCCCAACAAGCACCGCGGTGGACACCAGCTGGTCAGAGAAGGAGACAACCGAGAATGAACTGGCGCCAGGCCGTTGATCGTGCCTTGCGGCTGGTCAACAAAAGATGGAATGACGTCAAAGCGATAGCGAATAATAGATCTGGATGGAGTGATATGACAGCCTCATGCTTCTATAGACACGGGAGCCACTAAGTCTAAGTAAGCTAAGTTTCAACGATGAAATGTTATGAACGCACCAAGTGCTCCACTTCAGCTTTTGTCTGGGCAGCCGCAAAAGCCCACTTGAGTTGTTGTGTCAGTTTGCCTTGCTTCTGGACACTCTTCACAGCTGTGTTTATCTTCTGACGCACCGTCCTGGAAAAGCCGTCAGACACAGCTGAACAAGCATACAATGGCAACTACGTGATACATATGTATCACGTAGTTGCCTTGTTTAGCTCAATCAAGAAATCATGAAATTACTTATTCCTAAAACTTCCTCCTCAGATGATTTAGTCAATCATAAAACATGTTCACTGATGCTAAAATTGCAACATAACTATCAAAATATATTCAGTCAGTTTGATACGAGAGTAATATGTTGCTTGGATCACAGTCTATCAAGTAGTGTTTTTCTTTATGACAAAAACATAAGGCAAAGTTGTTTAAGTGAGAACTGTATCGAGGAATGAGTGATCTAGCAGATGCCTTGCTGCCCTAACAATATGATACAGTGTAATGTTTGTAAAAATTGTTGTGAAGGCAAAGCTTGACAGCAGATACGCTCATAATTTTGATTGTGACTTATGTAGGCAAACAATGCCATACTGGATACGCCCATCAATTGTATAATAATAAGGTAACTTCTATTGTGCCTAAATCCGTGGAAACCAAGCTGAGAGGCGCCTCAACACAAAAGGGTTTGTGAATCTCAAAAGTTTACCTTAGTTTGGATAAAAGGGCTTGATAGTTAATTGTACAGATCTTGAAAATAATATGATATCACACAAGGAGCCAATGCAGTGATTGTAGAAGTGGCACTGGGTAAGAAGACCTGAGAAAGTCGTATAGTACCCTTGCCAAACAATTTTGTAATGAATGTGTACCTGAGATCATCGTAGATGTCGTTCAGTCTCCGCAGCGTGTCTGATTGCATGTTGTTAGTCTGCTCCTTGCGGTAGCGGGCAATGAACGGGATTGTGTTGCCTTTGTCGAGTAGATCGACAGTGTTGCTGACTGCCCATCTCTCCCACGATAACTTCTGCGACAGCACATCGCAGTACTCCCAGCTACAGCTTACGTCATCTGTGTCATCTTTCTCTCCTGTCATCGTGTCTGCGACAAAATCCAATACAGAATTATATATATATATATATAATACACTTCTATAACATGAAAATCCCCAGGAACTCGATTTCAACATTGTAACAAACCAGAATCACAGCCACAGAGCGATTTACACAGTGCAGATAGCATGCAGTTTTTTACCCACACATCTTTTTACGAGATTTGGATTTCGGGGGTCTATTTTCATAAATACTTCACTCAAAACGACTTTTCAAACAGTATGCATGTTTCCCAAAAAAGTCTGTTAGAAATTTAGAATATGGCTATATTACGGAAGAATTTGTTCAGATTTTTGTCAAAATGGTGTAAGACATTTACTAGGATGTACAATCTGTGTTCCAACCAGTATAACACACTGTCATTGTCAGTGGCATTCACAGATCTACACAAATACTATAACAAATAACAGCCTTAGGCTTATAAGTATAGGCCTATCTAGATAGAATCCAGCGTAGCAGTCAGTGCATGTCCGACTAGGTTCAATAGGGCAAGACCAAGCCAAGTCCCGGAACTCTGCTTCAACCTTCAGGACAGAACGTCACCTTCACAGGGGTACCCTCTGACAGTCACTCACACTGTCACACTGTCAGTGACAGTGTTACTGTCAAGACAGTCAAGATGCCGTACACTAAAACTCTGAAAGGTGGACCAAGAACGGGCGGACCACATTCACAAGGAATCGTACGATCGCTGTTGCTGTTGCATGTTGTAGGCACTTTTGTGCGTTTGTTTGTAAACACTGATGGTGTAATGTGCATGCGTTCTTGTGTTAAGACAGCTGGTTTACTATTATAGTTTATATTACATCTTACATTTGATTATTTTTTTAACAAATGTAATAGGTAGAATTGTTCTGCATCAATAATTTCAATATTAGCTACAATTAATTAGTACATTAAAAAAGAAGTTATAAAAGTTGAGGTATGAAGGTAAGCCTATTGCAAAAGAACTAACTCATAAATGTATTAATGCAAATATATGTACATATAAGCATGCTACAGATGTCCATATATATAGTATACAAAGTCAAATGTTAAGATTTATAAAAAATTATACTAATTTTTTTTAATTTATATTGTGTTGTACAAATGTGCACAAAACAAGGCAGTTAGGCATACAGAATTGAAATTGAGACTGTATCTGTGAGCTGATCACAAACGTACATATAATCTTTGCTAACATGTCCACAGATGCAGTGTTGGTTCAACGGATTTAAATTTTCCTACTAACAGTAGTTCTTCACATGAAATATTAATTATTAAGCACAGCAGCCCCATAAAGTGCAGCTAAATCTCTGAGCAGACTCGATCTGCTCAACGGATGGGGGCTGCCTAACATAAAGAAGAAGAAGAAATAAAGCACTCGCATTAACATACCAATTGAGCTCATGGTACTTATTTCAAAGACAATTAACTAGAGTAAAGCCTCCAAATTTCAACAATGGTCATTGTTGATGTTTCGTGACAAAATTCCAGTTTGCCAAAGCTGATATCAACATTCAAATCCTATGAACTACTCACAGTCACTAACAAATGTGTAACGGTGAAAATCCAATTGAGTTCAAACCAAGTATACCCCGAGATCAAACATAATCAAAAGACTGCCGAAGCCTCAAAGTTCATAACCTTGTTATGTGCTAATTATTTGAGTAACAATGGTGTTGCCCGTAAAATAAACATGTAAAGTTAGCCATGTGGCTACATCAACTGATTTAAGTCAAGGCTGCGTGGGACCTCACTTTACAAATGAGTGATATTTTCAGCGCCGATATTTTCATAGTAACTACAGCCTGTTTATCGTTATGATTCTTTTTATTTTCTAAAAATATAAGATACACCAATGATGATACACTTACAACAGGTAAAATAAAGAAACACCCCAATGTTTACAAATGTACTCACAAAAGAGCAACAACACATGTAAAGACGGAAGAGATATCGTGCGATTCCTTGTGAATGTGGTCCACCTGTTCTTGGTCCGCCTTTTAGTATCTATCTATCTGTATCTGTAAGTTACTTTGACCAATCAGTCTTGATCATTAAACAACAGTTGGTTTATTGTTGGAGGAAACACAAAAGAGAAGAAAAAGAATGTATACAAAAGACCAAAAGTATGAGAGAGAAGAGAGAATTTTTTTTTATTGTTGTTGTCTTTTTCAGGTATCAGGTCTAGGCCAATTCGGCAACCATAGCGGTCACCGAATACGACAAGATATAAACCCCAACCGACACAGCCCTAGTCCATCATTTACCCTACTTCAGACAGCAACACGTGCTGGCAAGGAGTTCCACACAGGAATGACCCTGGGGAAAAACTTAATTTAAATACATCTGTGCGTGCTGGAAACTGACGGAACTTTAGTTAAGGGAATGATTGGATCTAGTTCTTGATGAGGCAGGGGAGACGTAGGGCTGTGGCTCGATATCAACATAGTTGTGGATGATCTTAAAAAGCATGGTCAGTTGTGTCTTGGTGCTGCTTGATGCCAGAGAATCCCACTGTAGTCGTAGATGGTTTAGCATGGATTTTACACTGCTGCCGCTGGTATTATGCCTGTCATGATATCTGTTGGTGACATATCTCGCGGCCTTCCTTTGGCACAGCTTCCACTTTATTTACTTGGTCCTGATGGTGAGGATTCCAGATGGCACTACAATATTCAATGTGGGGTTCTTAGGTCTTAGGTGATTTACTCCAAACAGCCCAAACTTGAGCTAACGCAGGAGTTGTGTGGTGCTTGTTTGTGCGCATGCGTTGTGGGTAGTTTGTTTGTTTATTTTATAGGCACTTTAAGTTTAGATGATTGGGTGTGGTGAAAAGGAGGTTTTGTAGGCATTGGTTTTTGTATCTTCACTGGCCGACTTCAAATTCCGCTTGCCTTAAGTAATAAGTGTGCGTCGTCAAGACTCCATTCTCCAGACCACTGTCGACTCACCGTCTTACGAGTTACGGCGTCTACAACCAATGTGAATGTCTATGACTATGACTATAGACGTATGTAGTATGTCTATGAGATGGTCGGGAACTCGATACAAAATTTATTTTATATGACAGACACATCCCCGGTGGCTTTGCGGATTGATTCTTAACATTTAGCAAAATTACACTTACCTACTTTTCAAGAAATGATACAGTCACAGTGTACACGGTGGGAATGTAGTGACAGGACAGAAGTTTTTAAACTGCCTTTTCCTGTTTCTTACCGCTATTTCTGCAACGTTGCCTCCTAGCGGACAAATTAACCAGACTATTGTGTCGGCATCTAGCGGGCAATAAGGCGATTTCGCGGGGTACAGCCCATTTTTTTACCTCGAGTTTACGGCGGGCATGTATATTTTTGGTCTCCCAGAAATAAATGAGCAGGGAAATTGGCATGTTTAAGACTACAACATACGCTATTAGGGATAGCGCGATAGTGCAGTGGTTAGCAGATCGAGACGGATCCAGACAGCCTGGAGGGGGAGGGCAAAACCTCCAATTGCACCCCCGTTGAAGCTCGCAAAAACCACTGGCCGCCAAATTCATATAGATCTCCGCTGTCGCACAGTCGGATCCTGACATCGGAAGACGGGGAGGAATGGGCACTGTTGACGATTTTCCGCCGGAGCTTTACCATTCCGCTGTCACCATTCCAATCGAATGTCACGTATCACTAAACCATGATAATAAACCCCGTAGAGAATGCATCACCCATACTGAAAGGAAATCAATCAACAAAGCAAAAGTCGTGTAACAGAGAAAAGGCATGTTTAACCACGCTCGGTCCATACAAACGTCAACTTCGATTGAGAACAAGATCTAACAAAAAACTACGAGTGGAACTACTCGGGAAAGGAAGGGATCATTCGCTATGCCACTGCGATAACTCGTAGCTTCGAGAATAAGCGAGACATCTGGGTGCAGAAACAATAATGCACCAACTGTTTTCGGACAATAAGGACGGGGAAGCCAAGATGAAATGTGACTAATGTGCGGCGTGGGCACACCATGGCTGGCTAGGGTCCGAGTGTGCACAATGTTTTTGCGAAATGTGTGATGACGGCTGAACAATATACAAGTGGGTGTGCAGGGGGCTCGTTTTGGACGCACCTTTTTAACGAGTCAAAAATCGGGTGGCGTTCTGAAACACCCCATAGATACAGTGATGTTATTAAGAACACGCTAAATGTTAGCACATGCGTAGTCAGATAAGTGGAGAAGACGATCCCAATGAGACAAATGTATTATAATAAAAAATATCAACTTTATGACAAATCTCGCTTAACTATTAGTAACTCCTATATATGGGAACTGATCGCATATCCACAGGGGCATGGGTTCAGTTGGTGTATTATTATATAGGCAACTATGCACGTACTGCAGGAAATCGACATTGTATAATTTGAAACATTACAAATAATTATGTATGTCCATGAATTACAACAGATTGTGACCCCCTTTCTCCGTAATAAATGGCTTTGTTTACCGACACAAGCCGTCAGACGAGCTATTCACGAAGAATCGGTAACACACCTGGGCAAACGATTCACGTGTCGTGCGTACATGCAACGCCATTTGGTGTGTGTGTGTGTGCGTGCGTTTTCGCGCGTGTGTGTGCATGCGTGTGTGTGTGAGCGTGTGCGCGTATCTTCGTGATGCGTACCTGTGTATGCATGTGCGTGCTTATGTATGCCTGTGCGTGCCTGTGCGTGCGTGCGTGTGAGAAATTGGCGGCATGAACATGCATTCAGCTCCCTTGGAAAATGTGCCTGTTTTGAAGACGAGAGGCGCTTAACGTATATGTAGATCTGTGCTACAGATCAGTAATTGATGTTTCTGAAGCAGGCTGTTCATACATGACCTCTTATTCTTCTTGACCAATAACAATAAGGTAGATTACTTAGTATTGTTAGCAATGCCCCAATGTCGTGCCATGGCATCAGTGCCGTGGTAATCTCAGATACTTGAATAGACGTTTTCAATGGCACCCAAAATGCGCCCAGAGGAAATCGAACCCAGTTGGTCAGCTTGACATGCATGACGTGGCTCACGGGACCAGTAACACGTACTCGTAGACAAAAACCTGCTGAATGATAACAGAATATCTGTGCATGTTTTACGACAAGTCTGATCGAAAGTCAGGCGTAACTACGCGCGGAGCTATCTCCCCCGCCCCTTCACCTATCAATAATCACGCCTATTAAAAGTAGGTCTAAACATGGACAGTTGGTGTATTATTTATTAGTTATTATTAGTTTTAATTACAGCTTTATTTTAGTACTTTATTCTTTATTCAAGTTCCTATGTACCATAATAGATAGTGCAGGGGTCTTTATCAAATGTACTTTTAGATGGTAATATGGAGCGCAGTGGTACAATGGCTTTAGAGCTTCGAACTCTCGACCAGGAGAACCCGGTTTAGAATCCTATGTTGCGGTGTCGAACCTTGGGCAAGTTCGTTCCCTCTATTTTGCTTCAATTCACTCAGCTGTACGGATGAGTACCTGGCTGTAGACAGTGGTGGGTGTATGTGTACGAATAGTCTTCGCGCATTACTTGCAGCGTGACTGGATGCACACATGTGACTAACACGCACGCGCACGCATGCACGCACACACACACGCACGCACGCACGCACGCACGCACGCACATACATATGCACAAACACAGGCACCATGGCATTAATTATTAAGGTAACAAAAACATAGCCAATCCTGATAAGCATGCGAATGTCGACATTACATTCAGGAAATGTATTGCTTTTCCGCGATTGAAGGGAGAGGGCATTTAAATCGATCCTTTAGTCAGTGCCTACCGCTTACCTCTTGAATAGATTCACACGAAAAGCGTGAGGTTATATTGGTCAGAGCTAATTTGCATTTTCATATGACAAATTTGCATACCGCGATCTGTGCACTGACGCAGTCATAACCAGATACCATGGAAACATGCGTTTGGACATAAGTGTGTTTGTTTGGATGTATGTAATTCGAGACATTCAGAAGGGTAGTATTTTAATAGCAATATCAAATTTGCATAATAATGGGTTGATACAAAAACGCTCAAGGATGCCTGTGTGGCATCAGTCGGATTATTGACCTAGAGGGTTAGAAGGTCACAAAAATGCAAAAAACATCGTGCGGACCCTAATGCCCAGTATACTTTCAAAAGGGAATTTGACTACCGGACTATAAATTTCTATTCACTCGCCTCTCAGAAAGTACATAATTCTAATACTGTTGTGGATTATTTAAGGGGAAATGGCAGACGAATGCACAATGTGGTCTTATACCCCATTTGGCAGGAGAGATCGAGCTAATTCTTCTAAAACTACACGGCAACGACTTTCCGTCCCAGACTTGTCACAGTTCGTTGCACCAGGACATTGCTTCAGTTAACGGTGAACATTCTAAGCAACAATGGCTATAGTCATTCCTGATCTGATTGCATGTCAAAAGCACATGTTTGTTCAAATAGTTTCGTTACAAGTAGCTATATAATGTATTATTTTTCTGTCAAATGATACCAACATACGATATTATCTCTTTTGTGAAACATTAACACTCGTTTATCAAATTTCACATACAGCTGTATGTGTATGTACCATATGACTTTTCCAACAATGTAAAAATATATTTGTGAATGAATGCTATTAGAGTATTGTGCTGTAAATGCAAATATACTATGACATTTGTTTGTTTTAAAACTGTTGAAATGTGCTGTTTATGAGAATAGTGTTTCAGTGTTGTGTGTGGCAAGTTCGATCCCTGCTGGTGTTCAATATCCATACACTACTGGTTGTGCACACACACTTATTCCATTCAATAACTTCAGCCGTTTACAATAACTCCACTTAAACTAAGTTAATTCCACTTAAACAACTATTGGAAATAGCATGCCAAATTAGCATGCCACATATAACATGGCAATGGCAGCTAGGTAGGAAGATACTTCAGAAGGCTAAGCAATGACTCAGTCCTGGAAACAAGAGTGGAAGACAAATAACCCACGTGGGGTGAAAATTTTGGAATTTGTACATAGAGTTATTCATTCATAGAGAAAACACATCTACAACAGAGTATGCATTCAACTTGAAGAGGGCATAAATACAGCACTTCACCCCCCCCCCAACATGACCCATTTGTATATAGCATAGCAAATGTTGCCTATGTGCTATGGTGTAAAAAGATGGCTGGAGGAAAAGAGCCAACTTGCATGATTTCTACAGAAAGACATCAGTAGACAACCACATGCTAATGTTCGGCAACTACAACTGTACTCTAGTATGAGATATTATATTGCTGATACATACATTTTCTGGGGTGTTTGCCAAGGATTGGTGCAATGCTCGGATGTGTGCTGCTGTAATGCAATAGTTAATTTGCAAGTTTTAAATGTAGTTGTTTGCAAAACCTCGTATAACACGGAACTGTCTTTACCAGGTACCTTTGTTGGTTGTGCAATTTGAACTGGCATGCTTAAAAAAGTATGGACGTTAATCACTAATGCATTCGTCTGGATTTTGAAAGAAATTAATCGTGCATATTGCAAGGTATATTATGTCCTGATGTTATGGTTTCTAGATTACCAGAGTTCCGCTGTATTGTATGAGCACTTGCCATAACAAGATAACATTTTTGTAACAAATTTATTAACACACATATGAGCATGTACACACTGAATAATACTAAGCATTAGTAATCGGCATGACTACAATATCTGCAGACAAAAATGTATATTAAAACAGGCAATTCTCTTTTACTTTATCCCATGATCAGAGGTAATGAACGACTAGTTATTTTTTTCACTTCTCTAGATTTAAGTACGAATCGGCTTGTTCTTTGCTTAACTAACATAATGCCAGTTCTTGATGTGTTTACTATAAAGGTGTATTATATTCAACAATACGTGGATAGTAACATTTGTACTGTTATTGAGTTTTTAAATACAAGTTTCAAGAGACAGTGTTACTGAATGTCAAATGTTTCGAAAAAGTTCAAGTTAGGGAATAACAAAATAATGTTCTTCTTGAGGAAACATTGTGTTTCTTTATATACAAATAAATAATACTCAAGTTACTATTGATAGTATACATATGTGAATCGTGTGAACTTTGTTTATTACCCTCAATATGGAAAAAACCCAACATTACCCAGCTAAATGAATGAATGAAAACTGTGTTCATCTTGGAACCAATAAGCATCCAGCTCTCACCAGGTCAGATATCCACAGCTAGACGAGCATGTTGATAAATCTTTCAATAATTTACTACGAAAACCTGACGTTTCTTTACCACGCGCTATTGGTATTTTGATTATAACATGCCCTATTGGTACAACAAAGCTGACTCCGTCTGCAGCGACGTCTTGCGTCGTCGTGGTAAGTATCCCTTTCTTCACCACATGACCAGCTGCGTTTTACAGCTCCCCATATCCCATCGCATGGGCGGTTTACATTGTCATATTCGCAGTAATGCCAAGACATTGATAACATGATCTTGAACGTGACCTTGTGCCATTACACCATAATGAAGACTGTGCTGCTTCTCTATTGACTCGTCTGAGAACCAAGTGTGTCTGCTGGATTTTGGGCAAGTTTGCTTTGACACATCCAACAATGACCGTAGAGAATGAGATTACAATTGCAACAGTGTTAGCTATCTGATCGGACAGAACTATTGCAAGACTTTTAATAATTATTATGTGTCATACATGTCTCCATTTGTACCGTTACCTACTTCTTTGAGTAGTAGGATCTGCTCAGCTCTTTGAAGAGGTGGCACACGCAATTGTTAGAAACAATATACCAGGGGCCGGTTGCATGCAAGGTGGCCTAGAGAATCCATTTGAGCGGTCCAAAACATAGAAACACAAGACGACTCCTTCTCGGAGCATGGAATGTTCGCACACTTATGGATAAAGCTGACACTGCAAGACCGGAAAGAAGGACTGCCCTTATTGCAAGAGAACAGCAGCGTTGTAATATTATTTTTGTGGGACGAAGCTATCTCTCTAAACATACTAGGAATCGTGGCTAGTTTGCTGATAACACATAAAGCAAAGGTGAGTTTGTATATGGGCTTTATAATAACAAAAAACCAATGAAATACATGAATACATAATCCATATAGCGGCTCTGAGTGAGACGGACAGAAGAGGGCTGCGTGAGGGAACCAGGCGGCGGCTACACCTTCTTTTGGAAAGGCAAGGCGGAGAATGAAGCCAGAATCCACGGGGTTGGCATAGCAGTGAAAACTTCTCTCATGCGGCAGCTTCCGGACCTTCCTATTTATTTTATCGTCATCGTCGGATTCGACGAACTATCAACGATACAATTGTTGAAAAAGGGCAAGAAGAAGTGAATGAATGAATGAATGAATGAATGAATGAATGAATGAATGAATGAAACTGTATTTCGACAACAACAGACACAGTAAAGTAGCTGATTATATATATTATATATAATTTAATAATTAGCTACTTTACTATGTCTGTTGTAGTCATTCATTAAATTTCATAACATTCTCTCTCGCTGACTTTACATGTTTTCCATTATTTTTCTCTTATCTATATTCCTTGGACAGTTGCGCTGTTTGGCCAAGTAATGCGCGTAATTTAGTTTTGTGCGTTTTTCCGTACCGCACACGCATGCGTGTGCGCACATATGTGTCTTACCTACCTCTCCTAATACTTGAGGGTATAATTATAACAGGAAACACAAATATTATTCTGAAAAGGCTAAATATGATTCATTATCCCTATCATCTTAGATGACAATAAATGACGACTAGACCTACAAGCTACAGAAAAATACCCAAGAGAGATTATCTAATCACAGTGTCAATATATGCAGAGACAATGTAACAGTTGCGAAATGTGTTCTACATTAGACATTTGTGTTCTACGTTATCGATTTCATTTTACTATTCTCTTCCTTCTCCTCCTTATCATTCTCCTCCTTCTCATCCTTATCATTCTCCTCCTTCTCATCCTTATCATTCTCCTCCTTCTCATCCTATCATTCTTCTCCTTCTCATCCTTATCATTCTCCTCCTTCTCATCCTTATCATTCTCCTCCTTCTCATCCTTATCATTCTCCTCCTTCTCATCCTATCATTCTTCTCCTTCTCATCCTTATTATCCTCCTCCCTCTCATCCATATCATTTTCATCCTTCTCATCCTCTTCATTCTCATCCTTCTCATCCTTATCATTCTCCTCCTTATAATTCTTCTAATTTTCCTCCTTCTCTTCCTGCTCCTCCTTATCATTCTCCTCCTTCTCCTTTGCTTCCTTATCATTCTCCTCCTTACCATTCTCTTCCTTATCATTCTCCTCCTTATCATTTTCCTCCTTATCGTTCTCCTCCTTCCCCTCCTTATCATTCTCCTCCTTATCAATCTCGCCCTCCTCCATCCCTTTCTGCCCCTTCTTCTTATTCTACTACTTGCTGTTCTTGTTATTGTTCTTGGACGTCTGTACATTGATATTACGTGATGGCTTGTTCCACGAGAGGTGATCGATAATCGCCTACCAAGGTCATCGACCGAAGAATTCTAGTTCAGCAGAACACCAATCAGGCGTTGAGTACAAGCAAATCGGCCGTTGCTGCACTCTATTGCTCTGACTGCACGTGCTGCTACGAGACAAATGACACCATCTAAGACCGCAGTTAGCACCTAATGTACTCGCAGACCTACCTTTACGACACGGTACGGCCTATTTAAAGGTTACTTTGAATCAATTGTTTTTCCTGTAGTTTTGACTTGTCCAAATACAGGGACAATACATTTTTAAACGTACATAAATCACAAAATGGAGAAACCATGTTTAGTTGCCCATCAGTTTCCCATGTAAAATTGTTATGGAAGAACACGTTATAGCAGACTAATAGGAAGAATGCAGACATTTGACGCATAGACCGGGGCCTTATTAAACGCAATATGGCGGGCAGCACACAATTCACATATACTGTATGTGTCTATTCTAGTAGGCATATCAAGAAGATTATTTTTAATATTAGTAGATAAGGAAAAGATCAGACAATGACAAAGTCGTTTTAAAATTGGTGCAATTGGTACATGCCCAGATTTATATCTTCGTAGAGATCGACCGTTCTGATACACGTTCTTTGAAACAGATATTCCACTTTGTAAGTTTTCTCTGACCTACGTCTGAGCCTGTCGGATGTGGTCAATTTAGTTCCGTGCTGTGGGGTATATTAATAGCTTCTCACAAGAAACGCATTTTCAGTGTAGGGCCTACTACAGGTCTACTATATAGTTGCAGTTTCAAGTACGTGATGCTTCAGTGATGTTGGAACGTTTAGTTCACATATATATCAGAGAGTATCTGACCAACGTCATAATTGTTGTGAACGAATATCATGCAGTATGGATAGCCAGTGTCAGTATTGTGGGTATTACGACTTTTATTTTTAAATTTACTCATCCTCACAAACCAGGGCGTTTCGTGGCGATGAATCATTTCCTGCAGACCTGCATGCGCCCAAGCGTCTGCGATTGAGAGGAAGCTGTCGGTTCGTGTCTTCGAGTTATTAGTACACGTCTCGGAAGTTTGTCCTATTAATAGCACCTGTTCAGACGTGATCGCGGCATATATTTATTGAGCAGAAGGCGAAATTATAACTAATAAATAATGTATATGATTAAGCACATGCATTAATTTGAATACGTTTTAATAATTGTTTTAAATATGTAAGTATACATTAAGATATGCTACTGAAATATTGCGTAGCCTTACTTTAGATGCGAAATCATGCCATTATCTATTATGACTGTTTGTAATATTTCAAGTGTAGCGTTGTTTCCAAGTTAAATGAAATTAATGTTTGAAGATTGCGATAAAGCAAAGATGTCGTATCTATGCTATTCGGCAGATGGCGCAACTGTCGCCCCATCGGACAACGCAGTGAACGGATGAAAGAATGGCCTGCGGGATGCGGCCACAGGACGCCGAGGATGACATTAGTCAGCGTGATGTGAGACAAAGACGACTGTTTATGGTAAGGAAACTATAGCTAATGCAGTATTTTCAATACCGAAACGTACAATAGGAAACATTCGATAGGACTGATATTTTATTTGGTGAACGACGTTTTATTTCTGTTGTTAGCCGTCGTTTGGCATTTAATATTTGCCGTCTCATTGCCATTCGGCCCATTGACGTTGGTGAAGCGCTAGAGCACAGAAGCTGTCGCGGCGCCCGCCCGGCTGGCGAAGCTTGCTGTGTCACGCTCGTTCCGTGCACAGATTGCTGACTGAATCTGATAATCCAGCCTAGTGGAATTGTAGAGGGCTAAATTCGGCTGTTTCGATAATTTGATGACTGCTCAAACCTAGGAAAAATGATTCAGTCATTAGTTATGATTAGATAAGAGATATTACATTGTACTTTTAATAAATCTATATTTTGATTAACTAATTAAGTAAATTTGTATTTTCATTGTTCAAAATAAAACAGTTTTTAGGTTTCCATTTTAGTTGATTCTTTCTAAACAAAGACTGATTAAGTTAATTAACGTGATTTAGTTAACATACATTTCATATAATCATGTTTTGCATATGTCATCGTTTGAACAGCACATGTAAGTTAACTCCACAATGACTGTTTCAGTGTGTATTCTTGTCAGTTTCACTGTCGTGTTAATTTATATAGTTTCCCATATGACCATTACGTGCATAAATTAATATTATATATAATTCTCAATGAATTTATTCATGACAAATCATGGTATAAGTGTTTCAATCTGCTTCTTAACATAATATTTTATTAACGATTCTCTGTTTCATCATTCTGTCATTCATTATAGTGCTACCTGTATCTAATATCCTGCTACTAAATATATACTATCCAGTCCAATTCTAGAGTCTGGAGGCCTATAGATGCAGAAGAAAACTACACACATTGTAGAATGAACCATCATATCTGTTTCATAAATCTCCAGGATGGCATTAATGCACCATTTGTAGTTGCAATAAAAGAACACTGCACAATACAGGCAGAGTAAACCTGTCAAACAAAGAACATTTATGAATGTGGATATTAGAATTGGCTAAATGGAATGAAGAAAATGCAATTTTGTGCTATGATCACTCATCTGGCAAAACCTTTTAACATCAGTTCTCCCCGTAAAAGTCATAACTCGTGTTATTATCTCAGATGGCTGCAGTATTCATTTTGGGCTCACTCTGACAAATTTAATCTTTTAGCCATTTTTAATTACTTGTTGATTGTTTCCCCAGGCCAAAATGGAAATGTTTCTTAAATTTTGTTTCTAAGTCAAACTTAATTTTGTATGTACCCAAACTTATTTAAATTTTCTTAGCCATTAGCTAAATGGCTTTGGTGTAGGCTTTGGTAGGATGGTTAATGTGAAGGTAATTCTGTGTTTACACAATATATACGGTCTGTGTGACATTCCTCTTTCTAAATATTGTGCAGAGCTGTTTTTGCTATACCAAACAGCCAATAACACACACACACACACACACACACACACACACACACACACACACACACACACACACACACACACACACACACACACACACACACACACACACACACACACACACATACACACACACACTCATGCATGCACGCACGAACGTACGCATGCATGCATGCACATACACACACACACTCTCATTATTCATTGCCTCTGAAACATCTATACAAAAAGAAATCTGTCTACATCTATCCAGTCTGCATTATAATGCTATATCCAAGTATTCTTATTATTTTCCATAGCAGATTAAGTTGTTATTTATTCATATTGATTCATCAAAGCACATCCTCTTATCTTCAAAGCAGATGTCACTGTCGGTTTATATTACAGCACTGAGCATGATAATGCATCACACTGAACTAAGTACGGATTTCCTGTCTGTGATTCATCCCTGTGCCATTGAGTGCCACTGACATTTAGATAGGCCGAGCTTCCCAGAATATAACAGGTGTGAAGTCCTGGAATATTGCCAGCACTAACAGTGTGGGTTACCTATGATAGCACTTTGCCCTTGTGGTCAATTAATTTACAGAACCTTGCATTCATTAATAGTATTATAATGTCAGACAATGATATTTCATCATAGGTAGTGTCGTGGTTCTCATTTGATCACTGTGTGGCAGCACATGTATCCACTGATTTCTTGGTTATAGTCTGGAGTGTTGAAACTCAATGGTGTTGTAGAATAAGTGTATATTTACCAATTTCTCTCTCTTTTGCCCTTCTTTGGGTTGGTGTATTCCACTGGCATCTTTTTTCCAGCATGTCTATAAAGGGTGGCAAACTCATGTGATCAGACACAAACATAGTGAGATCTCACTGTTTTGTGTCTCATAATGGTGCTTAATACCATCTCATTATGTTTTTCTGTGAATATGGTGAGATTATTAATTGCATGTATTAATGTACTTTACCATTAGCATACAAGTAGTAGGCATTGAATATTTGATATTAGCGAAGATAATCAAACAATTCATCCCAATTTATTTTACTTATCGAAAGAGGTATATATATATATATATATATACATATATTATATATATATTTTTTATATATAAATTATATATATATTATATACATATATATATTATATAGATATATATATATATATATAACATACATTTAAAAAGTAAATTCACTTAACTTTAGTTGATCACATTACAACATTAGTAAAATGGTCATGTTAGGGGCCCGGACCCCTTCTAAGTCTGGAACATCTTACTGGGCAGTGCTGACAGTAATTTAGTGAAGTCTTCTGATTGAAGTTTTGTAAAAAAAAAACTTACCAGTGCCAGAGCTGGTACAGGCCTGGTGTTGAGAGATGGAAGTAAATATGCTCTAGTGGGCACCAGCGACCCCATCTGGTGGGTTTATCTGTGTTCACGGCTGGGTGAATTCACTTTCAAATCGTTTCAACTTACCAAGGTTAATGAAGCATTCTGCAATTTCTCACTACAATGTGTACATTAAACACTAGTAGTTATTTTCCCCATCTGTGACCAATGTGCTAGAAATTACTGTTTTTTAATGTGTCCTAGTATAATTGTCACAGCTGACACTTTCTCGGTACACTATTTAAAAAAAAAATGTTAATTTATCAACACATTATAGTACATAGTATATATAGTACATTATAATATGATATGGCCTGTAAACCCGGGCTCGAAACCTGTACTGCCATTTTTAACCTTGAGCAAGTTTGTTCAAACTATGTTGCTCCAGTTAATTCTGCTGTTTGAATGAATACCTGGCTATAGACAATGGTGGATACTTGTGTATGGATAATCTTCGCACATTAATGGAAGCGTTGCTGGATGCTTCCCAGAGAAGTCGAGATGGTGTTTGATTGAACAGGTCTGCCAGGGAGTAAAATGTAAGGTGCTTTGAGCAGTCCAAAGGACTGGATACTGTGCTGTGTAAGAAGTTACCTTTACTTTGTTTGATGAGAATGGAGATTGGCAGACCTCTACAATGAGTAGAGGTGGAAAATCATCAATGCTGCAGGAAAAAGGAAGACCACAGCTGAGATGGGAGGAACGAGTGAAGAGGGATTTGAGAACACTGGAGGAATATGAAAAGTGGAGGGTGGGGGTTGCTGAGTAGTTGAAGGCAGCTACAGCAAGAACAGTGCACCAGTATGGGCGCTAGACCTCACCCCTGCACAAGGGAACCAGGAGGACAGACAGAGCTATATCTCGTTACAAGTTGATATATTGGCAGAGACTGGAAATCTTCCCCTGATAAAACAGACACTGCATAAAGTATTCAGCTTGATGCCAAAGATACACACAAGTTTATCATCTCCCTACACGGACTGTCTGGTTAACGATGTGCCATAAATTGTGAGAGATCTGTTTAATAATGAAATACGTAACCCGAGCAAAGACTTGAAAGCCGGAAGACGCCAACCAGGGGAACGGTGTGGGGAAGGCATCTCATCCCACATGAGGGGATGAAAGGTTATGTCAACACTGGGAAGGATGAAGACTCTTCCAGGCTAATTGGATCTCTGTAAGTTGGGCGTCACTGCCGGGAGAAGACAGCTATTTTATTTCTGTACTCATGGTACAAAAATGAGTTTCTGTGTGTTGTGGTGGCACCGTCTTTTGGCAAGTTTTTGCGTGCTGAAAAATTTTGTTTTTAATGTTTGATCTGGAAATTTGTATATCTAAGGTCAAAAACATTTATGCTTGTTACAAATTTGTAACAACTTGTTCAGATTGGCAATAATATATCTACACATATCAATGATGAAAGGGTCCAATCTCGAAACAGGCAACATCTGGCTTTAGATTATGCATCTCCCACATATTGACTTTCTTGAGAAGTAAATCAGGACTTGTCAAAATCTGAAACTGTGTGTTAGCTTCATGACAGTGATTGATTGGTGTAATTTTGAAAAATTCTAAAATGTTAGCTCATGCACAAGACTGGACATTTTTATCACAGCTGCCAAAGTGCAAATAATGGTTGATCTGCCTCCTGTTACACTCCAATGCATACATAGCCACATATCCTTGGCTCATGTCTCTCTGATGATGTTAAGAATACAGGTATAATGTGCTTCCATCAATATTTACCATTTGACTTTGAAGAAAATATATAAGCTGTATCAGCATTACTGAATTTATGACGATAACTACAGTTTTGTATTTATATCAAGACTTTATTGTTAATTGTGTGCACTGAATCCATTGATGTTTTCTTTTTGCAAGACACTGCATTGAACTGAAACGTGTACATAGATAGCAGATATAAAATGTTTTGAAAATAGAATAGAACGGAATATAATATAATTAAATATGTTTAAATTAAAGTCTGAATGATGAATATACCTGTTTCTGTAGCAGTAGGGTTTTAGGGTTAGTAGCAGAACATGGTGTTTGTTAGAACATCTATTATTTAGTCCAGTGGTTCCCAAACTGGGGTAGTGTACCCCCGGGGGTCCGCAAGAGGTTTACCAGGGGGTACGCGAAGGGTTGGCTGAAAGTAAGGATATCGCTATGTTGTGTGCTACTCGTCTTCGCATTTTGCACCAAAGACAGAGACCTCAAATGAGAGTTCCTATTCTTTCATCTCTTAGAATTCACTAAAAACGTCGAAGGCGTCTTCCAAGAGGCCTCCAAATGTGCACGCGTGTGCATGGATGGTGCGCTGGTATGATATCCTAAATGAACGGCATTGATAATGACTCCCTGTAAACAAATTATTTTTTACTCTGTTGAGTCAGAAGTGGTCAATTGGTGAACTTCTTTCATATCCCATTCCAAATAGTACATTCTTTATTTACAAACATCAGTGAACTATGTCTATAATATTAATTACTAGACACATACACAGTTACATTTACCACTGAAGTCCATTTACGATCTCACACTGGTCATGCTTAGCCGTTCTTCCGGACTGAATAAAGGAGATATGTTTCACTTTTCAAAAATACTCCTTTCCATGATCCATCGATATGCTCTCGCATCAGAGGTAGACATAATCCCATCTGAGCTAAGAGCTTATCTTGATTTTGTCAAGATGGTAAATGCCACCAAATCCAGCACTCTCAACACTCGAGTCTGCTTTTGCCAAGAGTTTCATGAGGACCAAGAGACTCAGCTCTTCAACACTACGGTCATGGAGAACATGGAGCTAAAGAGGAATGGGTAAATGATGAGATCGCCGAATTGTTTGATCTCGTCTGTAAGGGAAAGTCTCGACATTTCATCGAGAAACTATAGGCAAAAGGCTAAGTCTTGAAGCTGGCTTATTTAAAGTACGACTATTCATAGTAAAGCTGGAGTTGTGGGAGGGCAAAGTCAAGGATGGAAAATTCAACATGTCTGATCATCTCAATGCAGCGGTTATCGATGAAGAAACTGTGAAAGGAAACACTGGTCACCTTATGCAGACACACGTACCTGTCGTCAATGCCACACGGAATTCCATACTAACTTGCCATGTGAAAGATGGACATTTGCTCTGAGATCCATCCGGCGTGGAGGTGCAGTACCCTTAGCAGACGTCGTACAAGTTATGAGGAATTATTGGAGTTTGTGACACCACCATTTCTCATAATACGATTGAACATCTCCTGGCCAAGTTCTCATCTAAGATGGGTGTGTTGTATCCGACTCTGTATAATGTACTTGTGAGGGCATCATTGATTTTCCATCCACCTTCTTATGTGAACATGGACTCTCGGTGTTATTCTGCACGAAGATCAAACTTCGAGTCCGACTCTGTGTCATGGATGATCTCCAATTCTGCCTGACCAAAACTGCTTTCAAAATTTAATATCTGCTTTTTAAAGGGCCAGCTCATTCCTCTTTTATATTTTTATTATACTTTTAGTGTACACTTTCATTTATCGCATTAATAAAATGATGTGTTATCATTGCACCAAGTGTAGAATATTGTTCTTATAGAGTCTATAAATAGTCTGTGCTAAAATGAAGATCATTTCAGATTGGGAATTGCTGATTTAGACGCTAACTTTTGAGTGTAAGCTAACTAATAAATTATTAGCAGTTAAGCCAGAGAAAATAAAACATTATTGAGACATCAACGTAAAGTCATCACACATATGTAACACGTCAAATAGTTAAAAAATATAACGACAATTCTAAAGAAGCCATATTGACACTATCTACCTGGTGTTCTTTATTACATAGTTTAATTTTTTATGAAGTACCAGAACCCACAAAAAGTCAGGAGCGTATTTTGACAGGACACCACAATTGCTTATTTTGCAACGCCAGACTTTCTGGAGTCAGTCTCACACTTTTTACATTGGTGCCTTTGTTGCTTGTCTATATTAGATTCCATCTTGCCGCAACGGTTAAATGCCAGCACCGTTGTGCTTTCAGTCCTGACATTACGATATATTTACAGGATGCAGACATCAAAACTGCTGGTGTCATAAAATCAATAGCAAATTCACTTGCATGGCCTCATCTTGGACTTCAGAGACAAACAAATAAAACATTTTTGAGCAGTATTGGAAAAGATGCATAAGTTTAAATCAGTCTTTTTTCACTATTATTGTTTTTATATGTTTCTATTCTATATGTGTACATTAAGTTAGGATGTTATCAAGCATGTGCTTTTTTGTGGAAAAGAAACACTCTATATAAGTCAAAAGACTTACTTCCTTCCTCACTTCACATTTTTACATTCAGTTGATATGTAATAGTTTGTGTATTACCAGTAGGCCTATATATTGTGAAAAAACAATAAGTTTAAACACTTCCACCTTTTTCCATATTTCAAATATTTTATATTCAATTGATATGTACTATAGTTCATGTATTATCTATTTCTGTGAAATAAATTATTCATTTATTCATTCATTCAATGTTTAGCTAAAATGTTTCCTGTTGTGTTAACTGTGTCCTGTCTTTGTAGTTTCTGCATCCCTTGTGTTTCCTGTTATGTTAACTGTGTCCTGTCTTTGTAGTTTCTGCATTCGTTGTGTTTCCTGTTATGTTAACTGCGTCCCGGCTTTGTGGTTTCTGCATCCATTGTGTTTCCTGTTATGTTAACTGTGTCCTGGCTTTGCAGTTTCTGCATCCATTGTGTTTCCTGTTATGTTAACTGTGTCTTGGCTTTGTGGTTTCTGCATCCATTGTGTTTCCTGTTATGTTAACTGTGTCCTGGCTTTGTAGTTTCTGCATTCGTTGTGTTTCCTGTTATGTTAACTGTGTCCTGGCTTTGCAGTTTCTGCATCCATTGTGTTTCTTGTTATGTTAACTGTTTCCTGGCTTTGTAGTTTATGCATCCCTTGTGTTTCCTGTTATGTTAACTGTGTCCTGTCTTTGTAGTTTCTGCATTCGTTGTGTTTCCTGTTATGTTAACTGTGTCCCGGCTTTGTGGTTTCTGCATCCATTGTGTTTCCTGTTATGTTAACTGAGTCCTGGCTTTGTGGTTTCTGCATCCATTGTGTTTCCTGTTATGTTAACTGTGTCCTGGCTTTGCAGTTTCTGCATCCATTGTGTTTCAAGGTGAAACTTCTGCATGGCATAATATATAACCAGATGGGAATGATTTATTTATTTGTTTATTTACATATGTGTTCCATCTGTTACAATCCAGGATACTCTTTGAACAATATCTAATTCGCAGATAGGCCAACATAAACATGATCCTGATAAATAGTGTCCATACAGTCTGATAACAATTACTGCACTCACACCAGGATATCTGGAGTAAAGCACCGCACTAATCATCTAATCCCCGTCTAGATTCCAAGCCCCAAAGCCTGGCTTGGGCCCTCAAAGGTCCCAGCATAAGGTCAAGTATAGCAATCACAGTCAACCCCCTAAGGTCCCAGCATAAGGTCAAGTATAGCAATCACAGTCAACCCCCAAAAGTACTGGCACAATTGATAACTCCCCCTAATCAGCCAATCGTTGGGAAGGGGTGGGGTCAGGAGGGAAAACGTTCCCCCCTCCCCCAGTAAGGTGCATGGATCAGTCTGGGAATACCTTCAGTGCAGAGAGAGGCAGAGAACCTGGGCTAATTGCTCAAGCATTCGGTTGTTTCCAGATGATCATCTAAGGACAGGACGTGGAGAGGAGAACATCTATTTCACCTGACTACGAGTGTCCTACTGCAGAAGGAATTGTGGGAATGTAAATGAGAGAGTATCACCAAGGAGAGTATCACTAGGAAGAGTATCGACAAGGAAGTATCAATGGAGAAAAGTGCGTCAACGAACAGTACCCCTCGACCAAACCGAAAGTAAGATTTCATAATTCTAATGATTATAATGTGATAGACTTATATAATTCTATTTCATGTTGCTGTTGTAGTTTTTAATGGCTATATACAAGAAACCAGGGGCAGCAGTTATCACGATTACACTATTTTGAACTTGTAGCACCGCCTGACCCCTCAATTTGTCAACTGAAAAAAGTAAACTCTAAATAACTATCAGTGTGTTTTTTTAAATGCCTTCTAACTGGTAGATGAGGACAGAAGGCAATGGTCCAAGGGAGCGAATGAGCGTAGAAAGGGGCGAGTGGACCTCGGCACCGGGGAGGAGATGCTGTTATAACGCTTTTTTTAGAAGTCTGGGGTGCGGCTGATGTCAAAATTTGACCTCGATTGTTTTGTTTTCCTTCCATCACCATTGTGTTTCACTGCTGTTTCCAGCCCCATCACCAACCCCATCACATATTCCTATTCACCCCCATCCCAATCCTGCCAGAACTGTCTTCACATCGCTGTTGTGGTCTTCATCTTCTTATAACGTGAATTGGAAGCAACTAAATATATATATATATATATATATATAGATATACATATATATATATATATATACATATATATATATATATATATACATATATATATATATGTAAAACTATTGATTGTTTGTATATGCTATCCCCGGATGCAAAAGGGAATATCCAGGAATCACACAAGGACATGCCCTGGGGAAATGTCGGCTCCTGTTTAATCAACTTTTATCAGATGAAATCAAGCCTACAGGGAAACCAGCGATAAAATTAGACTTTAAATAACGATTGAAAAGACTGCCCTAAAAAGTAATTGGCAAAATCAAAGTGATGAAATCTGATTGTTAAGTGATTCTTGCTTTTTTCTGGAAGCTTTTGCAATTTCTCATTGTTTTCAGTGTGTTATTTCTTTTCACCTGCTTTTACTATTTGGACATGTTTTTGCGAACCATACTATCGTGACCGTGAGCTGTTTCTTATGCACAGTTATTTATTGTTTCTGATGCATTATATTATAATGTATTAACAATTGTGAAATAGGTGATTTTGTGATGCTTAAAAAACACAGTCAATGGAATCTTGATTAGTTAATTGATAATGCATGTTCTAAACGAGTAGCTCTGTTTTGGAATGTTTTCATTCAACGTTACTACCAGGACGTGCTATCTGCAACTAGAGTAAGATAAGGGTAGAGTCCTAATTAAAATGTTGTTTTCGACAATTCAGATATACCGAGTCCAATACAGGTGTGTGACATTAAAAAAAATATATATATATAAATAGAAAAAACTAATTGTATTCATATGTCATGTAACTTTCACAGCGGTTAGCATTCCAGTGATATGGTTAACAGAGTTTTCGTGAGAAGTTATTTACAGGATGAAATTATAAGATGTAAACTTAAAGCATCTGTGTGATAATTGTTTTAATGAGTTTAAGAATCTAGCGATTGTGAATCGGTTAACGAGGAATGTATTATTTCTTTTGTCTTACTTAAAACATGCAAAGAAAATGTCAAAACAATTACAAACACATCTACCTGATTTGCATCTGTGATAGATATGCAATGTTAATTAATTGGACAATGAATAATTTTTTTTTTTTACAAATTTACATAAATTACATTTGATAAAAAAAGTTTTTTTCAATGGTAATTTACAGGATTAAATTATAAAATGTGAATTTGAAGCAGCTGTGAGGTAATTGTTTTAATGAGTTTAGTTAGAAGTTATGCAAATGTGTTAAAATCACCTAACATGGAACGTATTGGTTTTTGTCACTTGAAACACTCAAGGAAAGTTTTAGAAATTACAAACCCAGCTATCTGATGTGCAACAGTGATTATATATGATTTTAATATTAATGATTGTAATTTGACTATGGTTTTAAGACTCCCAGTTAGGCATGAGCCACTCTACTGGTCAGATGTTGGCTACCTCTACCCTTGACCCCCATGTAGCTATCCCCAGGGGCCACCCACCCTGCTCCAGCCAGCTGGACTTCTTCCTGTGACCTTTGATCTTTTGGTTAGCATATGTTTCACAGGTGTTACCAGTCATGGTTGATTGACCAGAAACTGACCAGTTTCTCTAAGCCAGTGCAGATTTACCTTAGGGGTAATCTCATAAGTCATAAACACTGAAAAAAGTAGTTTTTTGTTTTCGTTCAGATAACCATCCACACCCACCAATGCGTGGTGTAGAACTGAAGGTTTTGAGCAATTTAAATTGGCTATAAAACATAATAAATATTATAATATATATAAGCCAGGCTGTTTGGTTTATATATCCAGAGAAGTTGGGCGGTTGAGAATTATAGCCAAGTGTTTAGTGCTGTGTCTTTGGAATTTAGATTAGTGATTTAACAAGATTGTGGTTATATCTTGTGACATTGATGTTAGTAAAACTGCCCAATGCAGTTAGTGTTATGTGTTACCTTTCCCTCTCTCTCTTCTCTCTTCTCTCTTTCTCTCTCTCTCTCTCTCTCTCTCTCTCTCTCTCTCTCTCTCTCTCTCTCCCTCTCCCTCTCCCTCTCCCTCTCCCTCTCCCTCTCCCTCTCCCTCTCCCTCTCTCCCTCTCTCTCTCTCTCTCCCTCTCTCTCTCCCTCTCTCTCTCCCTCTCTCTCTCCCTCTCTCTCTCCCTCTCCCTCTCTCTCTCCCTCTCTCTCTCCCTCTCTCTCCCCCTCTCTCTCCCCCTCTCTCTCCCTCCCTCTCTCCCTCCCTCTCTCCCTCCCTCTCTCCCTCCCTCTCTCCCTCCCTCCCTCTCTCCCTCCCTCCCTCCCTCCCTCCCTCCCACCCTCCCTCCCCTTCCCTCCCTCTCTCCCTCCCTCCTTGCCTCCCTCCCTCCCTCCCTCTTCCTACCCCCTCTCTCCCTCCCAAAAAGATAAGTTGTTAACTTTTAGGAGATCGATACAATGTTGCCAGTAAGTTATTCTACTGAAGATGTTTTAACAAGATTGCGAGAGGGAACTACTGTGAATTATGAGCATGAAGTGTGATTGTGTAAAATGGAGTATGGTGTATTATATAGTGTTATTTACTTATTGTTCTCTTTACGTTATTATATATGATTTTGTTCTAGTTTGTATGTATTGTGAAGTTACAATAAATATTTATTTGAAATTGATAATTATAATACGGTGGAAATAGTAGTATAGTAAGAGAAACCAAAATAAACAGCAATAGTTCTGAATCCGCAATGTTTTGTCTATTTTTATCGTGATTATTTGTAGAATATTGGTTATTTTAATACTGTTCTGTGCCAGTGTTAGCAGAAATGTTTGTCCTGGTATAAAAACAAAACACAGGAATGTACACAATGACCTAAACTATTCGGTTCAGATGAGTCTATCAGATATGCACCTATGACTATGTCATGCCGACTCTAGTTCGCGTGCACTAGTGACTATGCATATACCACATAGCCATGGTCAATTATGAACACTTAGCAGAATAAACGCTGGTCTCTGACACAGCAGGATATTGGTCTACACAGCCATGGGTGGAAACATTATTGACATTTTGTGGTCTGACATTTTGGGGTTATTCTGACTGTGGATAATGACAGAGAGATTCTATTTTGGTGCAGGACCCCTTGTGATATTGATCCGTGAAGACATCGGTGAATGACAAGCGTGCAGAACACAGTAGCCATAGATGTTAGCCAGTGCTTAGGCAACTAATAAAGAGGAATTTCAGGTCTAAATTAATATACTGTAGTAGCATGCCATTTGGTTGTATTTTACAGATTTTAATTAGCTGTAATGCCACTTAGGAACATGTCAGAAGGAGTCTTTAGTTGCCAGACTGATGTCTGTTTTATTAGTCTTGATAGGAAAGTGATGCTACCCCTTTCATAGCCACAGCTGTGAAGATTTGATAAAGATCTATGAAACAACAATGGTGGCTTTGTTCAACTGGTCCTGCAGTCAATTCTAACAAGCGCATTGATTGGCTGTCTGTCCTGTCTGTGTACATGTGTGCCGCTAATCCACTTTCAATGTGCCGGGGAATAATGGTAACCATGGCAGCCATTTTGCAAATTATCCGACTCATCTGTGCAGCTGTAGCCCCCTCTGGTGTCAGATTGATATTTCATTGGTTGTGTGTGTGTGTGTGCGGGTGTGCTCTGTGGACACCAGCATCCACAGGAGATGAGGTGTTCCCCGGTTGATTTGTGGGAATCACTTTTCGGATAATAGAGATCATAAGCGGTAAAAACAGGAGACGTCATGCATCGTTTCACATGAGGAATGGATTATCTTTCATTGGCCACGCCTCAACAAATCTGTTGGTGTCCACCTGAAGCACAGGTTTGAAGTTTGTCTTTCATGTTTTTGTTTATTTGTTTATTTCATGTTCTGTCTCACTCATCATTACTTACATCATCGTCATCATAATGATTATCATGGTGTTGTTGTCACAGTTGTCATCATAATGTCATTACATTATGCTGTAATGACATGATTATTATGTGTGCTGTCATTACATATGTACATAGGTGTAATATTGTTTTCATTCCAGACTAGTTATATATATGTAATATGCAGTTGTTTTTTATGTGAGAATATTAATAATTTAATTTACAGTTTTCATATTTTCATCTGGATTATCTTGTATTTTCTCATCATCATTATTGACATCTGTGTGGTCAATAATTCTCCAGTCTGCATATCCTGTGCAAGATATGAGTGGATCCAAATCTGATTGCGACAACAGTGTCACTGTGTGCTTTGTTGTGTACCTGTAATCATCAGTTATGTCAGACGTTGGTTAACAAAGGTCTGACTTTAGTGAAGGGTTTTAATTAAAAAATTACATGTACATCGTGTATGTGATTTTAGATTGAACCAGATTTTTTTGTTCAAAAAAATGTTTCTGCACTTTTGAGAAAGTGTAAAATAACTAGCTGCATTATAATAAATTAATAATGAAGTGTCATTGAAAAATATTTCTGTCAAAACAAGCACATTTGCCTGACACTAGCAGTCAGCGTCATCTTTCTGAAGCAAACCAATGAACCACCCCTAAATGCCCCTTCTATTGTCACACCCTTTAGTATCATAAAATCAATAATTGATCAGCAATGGCTATCAATCATCAACCTTCAGCGTAAAACAAATCGCCTCCAATAACTCATAATAAAAGGTAACTGACAGCTAATTTCATCCTTCGTTGGCTTCTCCATTTGTTACACATGTAAGGTGTTATACTTACAGGCCCTTGCAAAGTTCATATTCATCTATCTGTTGGCAATTTGTTGCGTGGGTGTGGTTAAATTGCCACAGGGTTTATTTTCATAACTTCTGAATAATCGTCACCTTCTTTCGACTGTGTGCTCCCTAAGTATTGGGAGCAGCCACTTGGATCCTCATCCACCACGACACCCTGTCAATTGTATCCTCCTCCACAACCTCTGTCACCTCCATGTCTCTCCTCACCACGACACCCTGTCCATTGCATCCTTCTCCACAACCTCTGTCACCTCCATGTCTCTCCTCACCATGATGCCCTGTCCATTGCATCCTCCTCCACAACCTCTTTCACCTCCATGTCCCTCCTAATCATGACACCCTGTCCATTGCATCCTTCTCCACAACCTCTGTCACCTCCATGTCTCTCCTCGCCATGACACCCTGTCCATTGCATCCTTCTCCACAACCTCTGTCACCTCCATGTCTCTCCTCATCATGACACCCTATCCATTGCATCCTCCTTCACAACCTCTGTCACCTCCATGTCTCTCCTCACCATGACACCCTATCCGTTGCATCCTCCTTCACAACCTCTGTCACCACCATGTCTCTCCTCACCATGACCCCATGTCCACTGCGTCCCCCACCTTAACCTCTGTCACCTCCATGTCTCTCCTCACTATGATGCTCTGTCCAATGCATCCTTCTCCATAAGCTCTGTCACCTCCATGTCTCTCCTCACCATGACTGGCTGTATCACTGAGGTGACCATAAAGCAAGGTTCTGCTGTACTTAGTTCAACTGTTAAACACACCACACCCATCTCGTTCCTTCTATCTTCATTATGTGTTCTCTCTATCAGTGATGTAATAGAAATCCATCTCTGCATTTTATCTCCATTCGCGCAAGTATTCTTGTGTATGACCCACATGTCTGCCCCAGACATAGACACAGGTCTTACTGCTGCTATAATGTAGATCTATGATTCTGATTTCACACGATTTCCATTGTTACACACAACTACTGAGTTAAACATTTTAAAAACTTGTCTTTCTTTCATTCAAGTGTGCATGATAGTGTCATATTTACATATGTGTATGTCCGCTTTATATGCCAGAGTTCTGCATTCAGGACGTGGAACCAGGCACAGTACAGTTAGTGTCAAAACCCGGACACTGCGTCCCTTGTGGCACGGATGAACATGTTACGTTAATGTCAATCTTTTTACCTTAATTGGAGACAAGAAAAAAGCTCCCAGGATGACATCATCCTATAATGGCAACAAGATTCAGGGGAGTTCTCAAAACACTGATGAATGACACTGCTTCTGATGTAATTATTTCAACGGGAAGGAACATATATGAGGACATTTTCATGGATACGCATCCGCAGATTGGTGTGATACCAAGTTCCATGTAGTGATAAAGTTCCTGAGTTGAAATAACTTAGGTTTTTTTGTAATTTCTTACATCAGTGTTTTGAGATCATCCCCAACCATCTAAACATTTGCTAGGTACAGAGACATACAGTGGTCTAACGGTTCGGCACCTGAATGTCAATCAAGGGAATGGTGGTTGACTCCACATCCCAATATTTCAAAACAGGGGCAGTTTCATTCACCCCATGCTACGTGTGTCATTTGAGACACTTAAAACCATTGGCTCCTTTTACTCGGTGTTTATGCCAAACAGTGAATGTGTAAAACCTGTTGTGATCTCATACTAACCGAGCCATTGTGTGTATCTGCAAAAACCCATGTAAGTGCTCCAAAAAACTTGCAATAACGATGAACTAAGCATTGTAAGTCACTCAGTGCCTTATTTCAGTGCATACGAGCATTATACTAGACCACATGTCAGTGCTATTGTTATCACCCAGCTGGTACCTATTTAAATTTTCATAACAAAAATTTGTGGACCACTTACATAGCATTAATAATAATAATAATAATCTTTATTGATACATAATGTTAAGTATAGCACAGATGTAGCAGTAATATGAAACATGTATACATTACGTAACAAATGGAACGAAGCAACACATTGCTTGTGTTCCTTATTCATGTCATATTTGCAATGAAAACTATGATTCGTGTCAAAAAAAAAAAAAAAAAAACATAATAATAAACTAACTAATTATTTAATAATGCATTATACGAGTACCGTAAGACTGAACACCAGGTACATCTTAACATGACAACATCTGAAACATGAAACACGCTACTCCAGGGAAACCTTTAAATATCTTTCAAAATTAATAAAATACAGTAAGAGAATCACCAGGTAATCGAATTAATCTGTTAATTTTTAAATTAATTCAACTTGATGAAGATTCTGGAAACTTGTGTTTAGTAATGCTACAATTCTGCAAATAACAATGATGGGGGAAAGCTATGGATATATATTACATATGAATTTTTCTTTCCCTCTGTGATATCAGACTATCGAGACACAGGAATGGCAACTGTATGCCATAGCAGAATAACAAGATATCTTACCTGTTTTTCAGCCATACTGTATTGATTGTGTGTGTAACTATCATAAAATATCAACTCTGTTGGCATTTGAACATTTCTGTGTGCATGTATATTTGATGATGGGAAAGCATCAGTGTTGCAGAAAGCATAGACAGATGGCAGCCAGTGTAGTTTAGGGTGTCTATATGTCTATATACGATGGTGTGGCTGTCTATACACTGGTCACTAGCGAGGACAAAAGTCATCTAGACTTGAGCAGCAGACTGGACTCCAAGCTGGTAAGACTTCATCGCTTCGGGAGATAATCAGGCTATGGTAACATGAGCCCCTCTGTAGCTTTTCTGAAGAGTTCCCACAGTAGGAAAACATTCCACATGGATGCAATTTGGGAGGTGTATGAATTGCAGCAGTTGACAATTGTTGACAAGCAAATACGGTAATCGGTCAATTTTTAGGGACATGCAGAATGTTGCAAGAATTATGACAACAAATGCTTGTTAGCAATTTTAGGGATGCATACTGGTGGACCTAGCCTTGAATTTGTGCCTGTCTGGTCATTGGCCCGGGGGTGGGGGGTTTGAGGGTTCAGACGGGGTTCATTGTTACTCCCCCTGAACCCAGCCACTAAAATGTTTTCATTACTACTACAGCGTGTATGCGTGTATTTATTTTTCAATATATTTCATATATTGTTTTGTTTCTGCATGATCATGAGTGAAATGCTATAGGTTTAAAAATTTTCAGACTTTTTGTCAGTCAAAATACATTTTAAACCTTTCGACTTGTATATACCTAGTATTTTAATATAACAAAACTGCAACAAGATAAGTGATCTCTATGCAGAGAACAAACAAAATAACATTGGCCGGTTTTACACAACCACCCCTTCATGTCAAGCTTGTGACAGACATGCCCAACATAAGCACACATCTGTAATTGTACGTAATCAAGTGGGTGGGTGGAATAATCACAGCTATTGTATTACACCCAGATGACTTGTGGCTTTTTTGCCAGAGTTCAATTTCAGTTGCAACAACACTAGAGCAGATATGAAGCTAATGAGGTCTTAATTGTGATAATGATTGATGGTAATACGTCACTAATGTGTTAGGGACGAGCCATTGAAAACCCACTTTCTGTGATGCGGGAATGGCAGGGAACATTTCTTGGAGAATCACTTAGGTATACGGGAAAGGAATTATGGTCCTGATGGCGGTGAATTTGTTGGCAGTATTTATGTAGATATATTTTTCCTTTATCCTTTACATGTCTACGCTGTTTCATGTGTAACTTTTTATTTATAAATTAATCTACCCCATTCTTATTACAGATTTCTTCCTTCACCCGTTTGATAATAGTAATATATATATATATTTCTTATAAAGTGTCCCATTTAAAGTAATTGTTCTGGCGTGCTTTGCGATGTATCATAAAACTAAGAATACAGTAAATAAAACTTATATAAAATAATTGTTTAACAATTATAAATATCTAAAATTTATATATGCATGTATAAATATATAAATAGTAATCATAATAAATAGTAATAATATTAAATAAATAAATATTTATAAATATATACATATATATATATATAATTTTAATAATTACATAATGTAATCATAACTTAATTATCTATTTTACCCCTTTTTATTATACTCATAACCCACCCACCAAATATAATCCAAAACACCACTTAAAGACCTACACTAATTCAAAATATTAATGTTCTAAATTGTTTGTTTACCTATCTCTGCTTGTGATATATCACCAGTCCTTCATGCCTGGCTCTAATTACCCATGCCCCATCAACAGCCCTGCACTTTGTCATCTGGAAACAATACAACTTTCATGCACCGTTTCACAATCCCCTTTGTGCCATTATTAATGGCTGCCCCAGGATTCACCAAGGCAAGGGTCTTCTTGGCTGCTGACTAGTTGACTGCTGAACTTGTCTCTGGCATTTCGTGTAACATTCAAGGTTACATTGGCATTTGGGGCTTCAATTGCCCCTGCTGATTTTGCCTGTTTTCTGTATTATGATAACTTTTGTAACAGAACTGATATTCAGTGATGATAATAATAAGTTGGTTTTCTGGATATAACACACCATTTTATCAAGGAGGAAATAGCAGCTTTCAGTAAGAAGATCACTAAGGTTGGTGTGTCTTTCAGTTAATAATTTCAGGTAACTGAAGAATATATATATATATACAACTGGTAGACAGGATAACAGTTTTAACGTATATTATGGTGTTTGTCAAGAAAAACAGAACAATAAATAGTTGTAAACGTATTATATGATTAATGCATTTAAAAGTTACGTTTCAAAAATTTGTTTTAAATAACTAGAGCATTGCCATTCTTGTGCTAACTAAAACAAGGTACACCAATTTATGGATTAGCTATTAAGAAATCGCATCTACATGATTCAAAGACACAGTGCTGGATTTAGGGATCTGGAAATCCTTCCTATTCAAGGAGATCAAAGGATGGCCCAGACAGCTGTATGTAAGTACCACAGTTGCCTCATTAGTCACATGGTTGTTGTGGATAAATGTCCAATTTGGCTGTACAATGCAATTAAGCACTCTGTGGCCCTATATCATACTTGGTAACCCACCAAGGAGGTTTGGGTGCAAAAATTTTGTCAGCCAACTAGCTAGTAGTATGTAATATTGGAATAGCACATTGTCAGATCAGCAGGAATTGCTGGTATTGGTGGTGAACTTACTGTCCCAATTAGGGTAGGTTTTATTGGCCCTAGTATGGTAGGTCTTATTGGCTGGCATCAGTAGGGTAGGTCTTAGTGACCCTAGTAGGGTAGGTCTTAGTGACCCTAGTAGAGTAGGTCTTATTGGCTGGCATCAGTAGGGTAGGCTTTATTGGCCCTAGTAGGGTAGGTCTTAGTGATCCTAGTAGAGTAAGTCTTATTGGCTGGCATTAGTAGGGTACGTTTTAATGGCCCTAGTAGGGTAGGTCTTAGTGACCCTAGTAGGGTAGGTCTTATTGGCTAGCATCAGTAGGGAAGATTGTATTGGCCCTAGCAGGGTAGGTCTTAGTGACCCTAGTAGAGTAGGTCTTATTGGCTGGCATCAGTCGGGTAGGGTTTAATGGCTCTGAGAGGAGATAGTAGAAATGCATTGGCTTTGATGATCAAATTTTTCATACATGGCGTGTAGTGTTTTCCTAAATGTCCAGTAGCATCATTGTGGCCCTTGGGGATGATCTTACAGTCCTTGTTGAACACATCTTACTGGCCCTATGGGGCATATATATATATAATATATATCATTGGTCATACAAGACAAATCTTACTGGCATTTTGAGACACATTTTACTAGTCCAGTTATACATGTCTTATTAGCTCTTTAGGGCGGATATTACAAATACTATTTTAGTGGTCAGGATAAAGTAGATTAGGGAAAGAAAACCATTTCTGTTATGTATGCTTAGATAGGACTATTTGGGTCTAGGCCTATTATAGCTACTTCCCGTTATAACTACAGTTTTTCCCTGTTATAGCTACTCATTAAGTTTGGCAGTCAAACTAGCCCCGTTATAGCGACTTCTTTAATTATACAATTCAGGAGGGGGCAGCAAGGGGGAGCATTACGTATTTCAGATTGCATTGAGATTTATATATAAAATGTATCCTACTCTATGAATGTATTTCAAAAGTCACTGGAAAGTCATAAATTTAACTATCGGTTACTTGAAATGGAAAATATAACTTAAAACACATGTGCACAGGTTTTTATTAAGACAACTACATTAATTGTACAGAGTACAGAATTGCGTTTATCAAAAAGTCATAATAGTCATCAATCACATGTTTTGTCAATCATTCTAGTGTCAAGAAATGTCTGTTGATCACTCTGGTTCCAACAAATGTCTGTTGATAACTCGATTTTCAACAAATGTCCAGTAGCAGAAATTCCTCAATGGGGTACTCTCATGGACATCGGCTGTATGGAGATGTGCCTGTGCAGCAATAGAACGTCTACAGCGGAACCTGTAGCCTCGGTACAAGGCAGAAGGCGTCTACAGCGGAACCAGTAGCCTCGGTGCAAGGCAGAAGGCGTCTACAGCGGAACCTGTAGCCTCGGTGCAAGGCAGAAGGCGTCTACAGCGGAACCTGTAGCCTCGGTGCAAGGCAGAAGGCATCTACAGCGGAACCTGTAGCCTCGGTACAAGGCAGAAGGCGTCTACAGCGGAACCTGTAGCTTCGGTACAAGGCAGAAGGCGTCTACAGCGGAACCTGTAGCCTCGGTGCAAGGCAGAAGGCGTCTACAGCGGAACCTGTAGCCTCGGTACAAGGCAGAAGTCATCTACAGCGGAACCTGTAGCCTCGGTACAAGGCAGAAGGCATCTACAGCGGAACCTGTAGCCTCGGTGCAAGGCAGAAGGCGTCTACAGCGGAACCTGTAGCCTCGGTGCAAGGCAGAAGGCGTCTACAGCGGAACCTGTAGCCTCGGTGCAAGGCAGAAGGCGTCTACAGCGGAACCTGTAGCCTCGGTACAAGGCAGAAGGCATCTACAGTGGAACCTGTAGCCTCTGTACAAGGCAGAAGGCTTCCTGTATATGGTTGTTGCATATTCTATCATGTCCATCTTATATATACGTAGAAGCAGGTGCACTATTCTCTGTGATACTAAACAGTCATGGAGACAGACAGTGTCCAACACACTAAATGAATCATGGAGACAGTGTCTCAGTTCATCTAACCACCAGCCAATGAAACCATGGCAGTAACTTACTAACTGCATTGGGATTGGAATTCATGTCATTTGTGTAACAATGGGTGACTGTCCAGTGTCCACCAGCTATATCAACACACACAGCTGGTGATGGCACTGCAGAGGATAACTGGTTTATCAGATGTCACAATGTCTCAATCCAGTCTGAAATAGTTAATGCTCCCTGTCCTGTCCCATCCTGAAATGGAGAATTAAAAAGTAGCTATAACGGGACTAGTTCAACCGTCAAACTTAATGAGTAACTATAACGGGAATAAAAAGTAGCTATAACGAGAAGTAGCTATAACGGGAAGTAGCTATAACGGGAAGTAGCTATAATGGGAAGTAGCTATAACAGGAAGACACCTTTGGGAGTTACTGGTAAATGTTGTTATATTTACTGAAGGGCTCAGGCCATACAATAGTGGAACAATTCTCCCCATCATTTTCGTACAGTGTACTGCTATTTACCCCCCCCCCCCCAGCCACTTCACTCAGCTTGTCAGAACTTTACACACCTGCCGAGATACAAAAATTTGATTTGATACATTATTTGTTTTGAAATTAATTTACTGACTTCCACAGTTTACTGAGCACAGAAATGCAGTCCGTTTAGACATCCATTCTGGTCTCACAAATCTTGTTAATTTGATGACCCCATTACACTTGAGTAAATGCTGTCATGATCACATACTCAAATAGCGACCTACTCTGAAATCAGTGTTATTTTTGTAGTCAGTGTGTTAGTTTTGTGGGTAGGAGTACTTAGGCTACAGGATGGGCAAAAAGTGCTGTTTAAACATAGTAGTTTTGCGGAAACACAATTATGTCTACCCCGGTGTGTGTTTGCTAAATAAAAGTTTTCTTGTTGTGATTTCAGGCAGTTTTTTACGCTGAGCAATCTGTGTTTTTTGTGCAGTTGCTGTATGAAATACTCCAATCAAGGCTTTCAAATTAAGGTCAACTAAGTTTTGGGAATTCCTGTGCAAATCCAAACTTGGCGTTACATGATCTAGGCTTCCTGAATTTGTTAAAGAGTAGCAAAGTTTTGAAAGTTCTACTCGTTGCCATTTTTAATTCCTTTGTTTCTTAACAGTATATTTTACCATCAGGACAGTTTGCTCGTTATGTTTGATTCTGGACATTTTATGCTGCAGGCTTTTTAGTGGACATTTTATATGTGGATTTGTGCACTTATTTAATTAGTGGACATTTTGTTTGTTGATATTTGGTATTTGGACATTTTATATTTATGAACTTTTCTTCTCCTTGAATATAAGAAAATAAACTTCAAATTTGACTATTATACACTTCAAGTGCATTAGTCGATAAATATGGCCAAGAATGTTATATACTTATCAGATAGTAGGTATAGACAGTGAATAGCAGAACAAGTGGATAAGACAAGGCAGTGGCACAGTGGATAGAGTATCAGACTCTGAGAGAACCCCTGTTTGGATTCTCTTGCTGACATTTTGAAGCATGGGCAAGTTTGCTCCAGTTCACCCAGTTGTATGAATGGCTATAAACAGTGGTGGATATTTGTGTACAAACAGTTTTTGCACAGTAATTGTAGTGTGGCTGAATGCTTCTCAGAGAAGTCAAGATGGTGTTCGATTGACAGGTCTGCCAGGGAGTAAAGTGTAAAGTAATCTGAGCACACTCCCAAGGACTGGATACCGCGGTATGTAAGAACTTACCTTTACTTTACAAAAGAAGATGAAGATGGAGAATGATTAATCGTTGGTGTGCCTTATTTCAACTCCATTGACCAATGGACAGCCATTACATTGACCGTCCCTTTCGCCTTCCAGTCAATGTCTTAACAGCTATTTTTGCTTTCTCTGAAACCTTTTGTTTGATCTTCTTACAACAATACCTTGTATTCCTGCACAGCCGCGACCGAGGTCTGACCTCCCTGCAATGTCGGGTTTCTTTAGGGTTGTGTAAATCAGGAAAAGAAATGGGTCCTGGAGCACGAAGCAGCAAAGCAGCAGTATTTATTGGGTGTCACACAGAACAATGATCCTGGCGTGGAGCCAGATTGTACTGATGTCAACTTGTGCGCTGGTGACATTCCGCATCAACTGATAGATGCCTTGTTATATGGACCTAGTCCAATATGGAGTCCAGTATGGACGGTGTGGTGTCATGGTCAGTGATGTCGATGTTCATTGAATACATCATTGTAGGAATGTGGGGTGGGTGGAGGGGTGGGTAAGGAGGGTCTGGTTGGGCTGTAAATAAAGGAGTGGAAACAGGGTGATTTAACTTTAACCCCAGTTGGTCTGAATTTGGTCTACACTTTTGGTGTTTATATAATTATATATATATATATAAATATATATATATATTTATATATAAATATATATATATATATAAACAGACAAAGCCCCGGTATGAATTGTCTAGAAGCTTCTCTACATCTGTAATTACACCTTTCCTGTGACCGCTGTTCAAAATAACTCTTATCAGCTCAACCAGCCTTTGGTCTTACTGATTAAAATCAACTGTTCTTTGTACTAAACGTGTTGATATTTAAATGTTATGAAACACTGGGGTAATTGTTACCAATTAACTGGCCCAAGGCAACATGTTTTGGATAAATAAACACTTCAACTTTCCCCTGTGTCTCCTGTGTGGTTTATCATAAAATGGTTGTGTGTGTTTTGTTGATGTGCTGTACAGTTGAGGTTATACTTTGTGTTACCTACAGGATGTCTTCCCTGCAGGTTTAATTGGTTCATTATGCAGAGTGCTATATAAACAGAAGCCACCAATTGCTAACTGTGTTAACTTAGATGGGATAACTTCACAAACAGAGTAGACCAACTGGGATACATCATGTTAATTTGGGCTATAAACCAACTATGATGTTACCTTAATGGGATAGACTGTTTTCAAGACAATGTATTTTTGTAAGTCCTTGCAAAGAGTACTAAAAGACACATATTTACAATTGAGAACTGTTTATTAAGCCTGAAAGAAGTTTTTATCTTTTCTCTTCTTCTTATTATTTAAATATGGGACACAGTTTGTTTGTTACATATTATTTTACATATATTTGAAAGTCAATTTTCTAAATAGTAGCAGGATCTAAGACATTTTGAATGAATGAAGTGAATGAATTGAATGAGTGAAAATTTATTTGGTTACTTGGTTACAGAGATATTACAAGTATGAACTTTGCAGTATGTTGAGAGCAAGCGTTGTTTTAACTTGTATTTGAATAGTTTTTAGAGTCATTTTGTAGTGGACTCTGAAGATAGTGGAATTTTAATACAATAATCTACTCATCGGTTTTGAAGAATGCAAGGTACAAACATCATTCAAGCTACACATAACCCTGCAGCACTCAGATTGGCCTGGCCAGAGGGCGACCAATGTTTACACCCCAACCCCACCCACACCACTACACCCCCTGGGGCCACCCACACATGGAGCCTGACATTTAGAGGCTGTGTCCTGTTGTAGACCACTCTACTTACATAAATATTAGCTTGGTTCTTCAGCACCCCTTCTAGCTACCCTAGTAAATATTGACCTGTCAGCAGCCCAGTTCCGCACCCTAGTCACAGGGCTTGGAGAATCAATAAAGGCAGTCTTGTGTGTCCAATTAGCCATGATGACACTGGGGTGATATTTGTTGCTTTGCCCTGGGGAATACCGCCCCCATAAGGCACCCTAGGCTGGTTTACATTAGCAGACAGCAGAAACCCACACATACTTTCCCACTTGACTACAAAGCTGTCTTGTTTTGTTGGTGTTTGGAAAATATTCAGCTGTTATTGTTGTTGTTAGTAATAAAGAGTTGACACCATGTGGGAGTGAGAGACAGTTCTAGTTCAGGCAGGAAGAGATGTATCATCATTTAAGAGACGTTTTAAGTGCTGGCATATATTCCAATATAACTATATAATTACTTTAATTTTTATTTAAAAACAAAGTCTGCATAATGTGTGTGTGCGTGTGTGCCTGTGTGCCTGTGTGCGTGTGTGTGCGTGTGTGCCTGTGTGCGTGTGTGTGCGTGTGTGCCTGTGTGCCTGTGTGCGTGTGTGCGTGTGTGCGTGTGTGCGTGCATAAATGAGTGCATGTGTAGATTTAGACATGCATGAATGTATTTGGTATGATCCCACAATAACAAAACAAGTTGCTTATATTCACTCATTTTGTTTTCCATTATTTCAAGCTATCTACCTCATTTACATGTCCAGTACACATTTAATTTCACCCTCCCCCTCCCCCGGAAGAGTAATTTGGAGATTTGTGTATTCCTTTGCCACCCCCTTCCCTGACCCCCATCCTCTCCACAAATCACCCCTCTCCTGTTCATACCTCATAATCCCCTGTCACAAACCACCTTGTATTACACATGTAATCCTTTGATTTTTATTTCACAGTTTCCGTCAGCATACACAACAAATATGCACCTTCTGTGGGTCCATGAATCACCCTCCCCATACATGACATTATATATATTACATACCCCATACAGCATAATCCCCCCAGTCACCTACCACCTTGTATTACACATGTATTCCTTTGCCCCCTACCCCCCACTCCCCCCATCTCCCCCAGGGTATCCCCAGGCCACTGGTGCAACCTGTGACCAATGTCAATGCCCCAAGTCACATGCAAAGTAGGCCCTGCCTCTGTTGGTGTCACTCACTGCACACCTTTGGCAAGTTCTTCGTCTCGGTCACCAGTGTCATCATTACCTGTGGAGGGTTCCGCATGTGTGGTCACGATCACAGAGAATGCGCTACCTGGAGTTTGTCACACTGCGCTGCACTGTTCTGTGGTGAACACTGGGCTATGCACCCCAAGGAGAACATATGTGAATGTGATTGCAGCAATTTGAGTTGTTAGACTGTTATAGTAAACAGTGTCGAAACTCAGCACATTGCAATGGATTTCATGCATGGGTGAGTGAAAGTGTTTGAACTTTTTGTGTTTATTTTGATGGTGTCTTGGTGTTTTACATTGAAGTAAGAAGACTGCAGCTTCAGTGATATTTATTTGTCTGTGATTGCATTTTGGATTAAGTCATTTATCAGACAAAAAATGTGTTTGGAGAATCTTTCGTCATAGGATTAATAGCATTTACAATTTTCTGTAGTTGTTGAGGTTTTCTTTTAGTCAGTTTCTGGTGTTCTAGAAGTGAAGATGACAACCTATCAGACAATCAGATAGTCTATTTATCTTATTAGATGATTACTATGAGAAACTTAGATTCTGATACAAAACAACACTCGCCTCGTGACTCATTTCTCCATGAACACGACTTGTTTTGTAGTAAAAATCCTATTAGGAAGTTGATATAAATATCTACAGTGCATCCTGTTTGAGGGACACATATCAGTGAAAAGTGTGTCAGGAAAGACAATTTTAAGCATTGACAAGATAAATACCTGTAAACCTTGTTCATCACAAAAATTGCATCTTTAGAAGTTTCCATGTCAGTTATTTCCCTGTAAGTCATTCTACTGTAAAACTTTTGCCTGTCAGTCATGTGATCGGCTCTATTACTCTAGGTTGTGTCAACTTCTAGAAACGGTTTTGATAGTCGATCATTTGTTATAACACTTGTGGACAATTCTTATTTGTGATATGTCTGTCATGCTTTAAGGAGTACTAAATTCCGTTTATCCCATCATTTCCCAATTTTATGTGTTGTTTTCAAACTGCTTCATTTTGGCAGTAAACCAAAATTCCATCCATCCTCAATCTACATCTACCACCTCTCCATGGAATCTACTCTCTATATGTTTGTAATGAATCAAATGGTCAATCATTCAAGTAGCCTGTATACAGAGAGAAACAGTTACCTACATTGTGTGCTAGTGAGGCAGAGGTAAACAATAGCTATACTGTCACATCAAAGACCACAGCAGTTTCAAGTGTACTTTGCTTCATTCATCAACACCTTTCCTGCTGTGTACCCCTCTGTCCCTCCACCAACCGGTCCCTCCCCCTCCCCATCAACACTTGCCCCCCATGGACAACCAATATGTCAGGAACCAATGATGCATGCTTGCCAGCCGTCATTGTATGTGGAAACATTAGCATTTACTATATGTCTCTATATGTTTGATTTGATTGATATTTGATTCTCTGTAGATGCAAGTTTTTTGATACTCAGATATTCCCACCAACTGAAAGGAAATGCCACATTTTACTCAATCTTCCATCTCCATTCTGAATTGTTATTCACAAAAATTATATATTTTCAGTAATTTTCATTATGTGGCATTCTGCTCTGCTTCAGTATTCCTCAAACACATGTGGTGAATATAGCATAACAATTCAAGGAGTCTAACATTCAATGATCCAGTCTCACTACAGTTTACACCACTGGTGTGCTCAATGTTCCATTTTTTATTCTAAAACATTCTTTTTTTATTGCCAGTTAGTTCACTCCATATGTGCCCATTCACCGGAACAAATTAGGACAACATGTGTTAGATATATACCATCCTCCATCCGATAAGTTGAATGTCCTCACGCTGTTCAGACATATACTGACACCCAGAAGTCGTGTTCCTTTTTACTGATCATCTGTGCATTTATACTAAATCAGTTGACTGTTTTCCTTAACCCATGAGATGTTTGGTGTCGTAAACACTACAGGTGTTCCGTTGTTTGCGTGTGTCCATGAGTCGGCCTATAAAGATGTATATTGTAATGTATACCAGTCACACTTTTATTCCGCTCCAAAACATGCCGTTTGATGATTCTGACACACGCAGAGAATCACCTTCGCTGTAGATCACGCTCGAGTGACCACAATGTATCAACAACAGTAAACATCACCACAGACTTTTGTGTGACGGTCTTCGACTGTTGCGGTCTTGGGGGTGGACTATATGTCATACCAACTGCGTAGTTTGTAATTTCGTGTTGATGTGTGCCTTTGGAAAGTATTCAGAAAAATGGATGAGATAGCCACCTCATTGCGGTATTCAGATTCAGATTCAAACTCTTTATTATCAAGTAGCATTTCAAATGTACGATGAATTCTTGGCGTTGTGGCATCAACATACATGCACGCTTGCCTCCCCATGAAACTGTGCTAAAACTAGTATAAATTTAAACCAAGGCCAACTGCCAACATATTTTAAGACAGTCGTACGTCTGTTGACATAAATCCTGTGTGGTGGGGGGATCCATTATTTCATAATGGCCTGGTGTGGTTGTTTTCCCCCACCTTTGCTGATGTCTAGTATATTAATTATCTAAGCTAACAGAAATGCTTAGATCGATTGCATTATATGTATTCATGTATTTTATTTCGGCTTTTTGTTATTATAAAGCCCATATACAAACTCACCTTTGCTTTATGTGTTATCAGCAAACTAGCCATGATTCTTAGTATGTTTAGAGAGATAGCTTCGTGCCACAAAAAGTGAAATTGATAACATAATATTAATACCGTCTGAACGTTACCTTAAAAGTTAAAAAGTCTACATGTAATTAAATAAATAATAAATAAATGTATAAATAAATTAGCTGACAATATAAAAACTAAGCTGACGATATAAAGAATGCTTGAGCCGGGTCTCTAGTCTGGTTGTTTCCAGCTTGCAGCAATGTTCTGTTTATTATATACCGGGGTAGTCTATATGTTATGGTTATGGGAGTCTGATTGGATGTGGGTTAAGGGGCATGAACTGTATAATTACACTAATCCATCGGTACACGTATTCTTAGTACTAGCTGGTTAGCTGCATTCCAAAGTGAAAGATCAAAGTGTCATTCATGTATAGAGTCTGGTTCTTATGTTAGCACATGCGTAACACTTTTACTCTGTGACAGGCATGTCGACTGTGCAACATAGATGTTACGTCTCGATGAAGTATTCAGCCAAGTTGTGAACAGTACACAAAAAACTACCCAATAGCATATTTGCATCGCACATTTCAATCAATGTTTGTGTATTGTCATGTTCTCATTTATACAACTGTGTCATCACGTTTTTTTGACAACAACTCTGGTCCATTATAAAGCGTATTATTACTTCTTAATAGTCAGCCAAAGTTGCTGACTACACGCTTCAGCGATCACACAGTCAAACTTACTTGGAACTGTGACTTTTTTACACTAGTATTACAGATGGCGGTAAAAGTAAGAAAAGATCAAATAGATTACAAACTTTATAAGAAAATATAAACTAATACATTGTTCCTACAAACAATGGCCTAACAATTGTGGTGAGCACTGGAGAAAATGAGTGGGTGTACTACGTGGGCAATATTGGCCCATAAACAGGATGTAAACTTACTTATTGTTGTCGTTATTAGCATAAAATTTTCTCACGGACTACACCAAGATGAGCTCGGAATGGTTAATAGTTAAGAGTATATCATTGTTAATGTGCAGTTGTTTAGAAATTTACCTGGCATCACCTGGGTGTTTGCTCTGTAAGGTCAAACCAGGATTATGTTTAACATGAAACTGACACTTATCCCCAGCCGTTTCACCTTCCAATAAATCTGCCCTGCTGTTACTTGCTGCTGATCTGAATCTTTACTGATACCTTTGTGATATCATTAATCGGCTCGATTTCAGTGGCTGATGTAAATAGTTTTTGACTCTTTGCCAGCAAGAAATAACTCAGTCGTAGTTGGTACAAGTTTGGTTCTATTTTTCTTTAAAAAAGTTTAAATCCAGAGGAGAGAAGACATCAAATTGAGGAAGAACTGTTAAGTTTTAGAATTGAAAAGTTCACACAACATGAAGATGGAGGGAAGTGGTGTAGTGGTTAGGGCTTTGGACTGTCAATTGAGAGATTCTGGGTTCAGTTCCTCTTTCTGCCATTACGAACCTTGGGCAAGTTTGTTCACTCTACATTGCTCCAGCTCAGTCAGCTGTATAAATGAGTACCTGGCTACAGACAGTGGTGGATATTTGTGTATGAATAGTCTTCATGCATTAATTGCAGTGTGGCTGGGTGCTTCCCAGAGAAGTCAAGATGGTGTTTGATTAAACAGGTATGTTGGGGGTGAAGTGTAAAGTGGTCTGACCAGTCATAAGGACTGGATGCTGTGCTACATAAGAACTTACCTTTACTTTTATTCTCTGGTTATTATATATGAACAGATTCATCAGAATGGATGGTTCAAATCATTATTCTTTTTACATACTTCACAGTCAATTTACCTGTTTTTCCTGTAACGTTTCAACCACCGCCAGTGACACCGTGCAGAATGGATACCATGTAGTCATCTAATTATGTTATCTGAAGAAGTTTGCTGATTACAAGAAACACGGTAAATTACCTGCACAATTTGTGAAAAGAATACCAACCAGTGGTTCTTACTGTGTCAAGTTCGGCTGTCAAAGTGCAAACCTGGCAGATATATTATCTCTACTTTCTGGCATGGTAGAAAAAACTTGTTAAAAATCTATTTTTGGATGGACAGAAAATCTGTTTCTGAATAAAAACATTTCTCAACCTTCCAAACCAACACGATATGCCAGATGGTGGGATATGCCAGATGGTGGCAAGGTGACCATTTCGTTGATCCGTAGACACATGGTAGATCACCTGTGTTATTGATACACTTACTGGCGTACGCATCCAGCGATGGTGTGTAGTTCGTGTGAATTAATTATCTGTTTATTGAGTGTGACAAGTAAATGTGCTAGGATTGGATCACCTGACTTGTTATGCGCAATATTGTTGATTAGTTGACCTGGTAACATTTCGGTTCTGTGTCGTGAATTTGCAAGTTGTGACAGGTCCTAAGGCAAAATGACCTCGACTTGCTACAAATTATTTTATGTGAAAACAACTTGCGTTAGTTTGTACGTAATAGCAAGGTGTGCAGAGCCTTTTTGATGGCACGTTTGGAGCATGTTAGTAAGACAGTGTGCTCAGTAGAAGGTGCATCAGAAGAGGAGTTTTCTTTTAAGAGGAAGAGAAGACATAGCAGGTATGTCGAGTTATGAATTATCCTGGTGGTTAAACAACTTTAAAGACAAGAAGATTAAGAAGAAATTAAATAGAGGTTTTTAAGGTATTGAATGGTTAAAAAATACTAATAGTTCTACGGTATAGTTTCTCAGTTAAGAAAGATAGAAGGACCAGTGGACATGAAATAATGCTAGCAAAAAGACAAAGCATAATATATTATTATATAAAAAGTGCCCATTCTCACAGAGGACTATGTGGTTGTTTCTGAAGCAAAACATGTAGAATTCATCCATCAAAGTGCAAACTACGCATATATATATAATATATATTTAATACTGCACCTTCTGGCATGACAAACAAAAATGATTAAAAATCTACTTTGGATGGACAGAAAATCAGTTTCTGAATAAAAACATTTCTCAGTCTTCTAAATCAACAGGATATTAGTCACTGGAGATTTTTGCTCTGGATGGCAGGGTTGTTTAATCTTGTTCTTAATTAATTATATCAAGAAATACAACAGGAAATGAAGATGGCTTATGTGTTAACATAATGATGACACCTGTGCTAATTCCCTTCTGACTTTATAATAAGGCACAGGGTCAGTTTGTTTTAATTAAACACAGCCACAAACAGGTGTTGCTGTTGTTCGGACTATTTCAGTCTTGTCAGGTGTTTCAGTGAGATGCGGATTGCGATTGATGTCTGTGGCTCTCAGTGCTATATAACAATAGATGTTAACACAATGGTCATCACTTGAGGTACGAATATACTACATAGTAGTTGTGTGATAGTTTAAGGTGGCAAAATGGAATTTTTTTTGACATTTTGGGTCTACTCTAATAATTATTTGACAGTATTGCTATACAAAACAATACAATTATACAGGTATAGTGGAACCTCACTATTAAGGACGAAAGTGATCTGAATAACGAGGTGTCCATATTATTGAGACTAATTTCCTGTAATATACTGTATATGGACTTAATTTGGGACTGATGCAGGGTGACCTTAATTGCAAGGTGGCTGTATTATGGAGGGGACCATGTCAATGCCATTGTTAACACATACAGTGGACACTCACTTTAAGGAGCATGCAGGTACATGGTCAATCTGTTCCTTATATCCGTGGATATATAATCCAATGCAGACCAGAACAGGGATTTTAAAGTTATTCTTTTTAAACAAACGTTCCTTATATCAGGAGTGCTTATGGTGAGTGTCCATTAACAACAGTAGCACTACTTTTGCAGTGAAGGAAGAATTGCTGAAATGCCCACTATGTGTATTTGTCAGGAAGACGGAAGAATAAAATAGTCACCTGTCCTAAATGTCACAACCTTAACAACATATGACTACTGCAGTACATTCTGACTGCTGCTTTGTGCTAGTAGTTGAAGCCAGTCCAGTACATTCTGACTGCTGCTTTGTGCTAGTAGTTGAAGCCAGTCCAGTACATTCTGACTGCTGCTTTGTGCTAGTAGTTGAAGCCAGTCCAGTACATTCTGACTGCTGCTTTGTGCTAGTAGTTGAAGCCAGTCCAGTACATTCTGACTGCTGCTTTGTGCTAGTAGTTGAAGCCAGTCCAGTACATTCTGACTGCTGCTTTGTGCTAGTAGTTGAAGCCAGTCCAGTACATTCTGACTGCTGCTTTGTGCTAGTAGTTGAAGCCAGTCAAGTACATTCTGACTGCTGCTTTGTGCTAGTAGTTGAAGCCAGTCCAGTACATTCTGACTGCTGCTTTGTGCTAGTAGTTGAAGCCAGTCCAGTACATTCTGACTGCTGCTTTGTGCTAGTAGTTGAAGCCAGTCAAGTACATTCTGACTGCTGCTTTGTGCTAGTAGTTGAAGCCAGTCCAGTACATTCTGACTGCTGCTTTGTGCTAGTAGTTGAAGCCAGTCAAGTACATTCTGACTGCTGCTTTGTGCTAGTAGTTGAAGCCAGTCCAGTACATTCTGACTGCTGCTTTGTGCTAGTAGTTGAAGCCAGTCCAGTACATTCTGACTGCTGCTTTGTGCTAGTAGTTGAAGCCAGTCCAGTACATTCTGACTACTGCTTTGTGCTAGTAGTTGAAGCCAGTCCAGTACATTCTGACTGCTGCTTTGTGCTAGTAGTTGAAGCCAGTCCAGTACATTCTGACTGCTGCTTTGTGCTAGTAGTTGAAGCCAGTCCAGTACATTCTGACTGCTGCTTTGTGCTAGTAGTTGAAGCCAGTCCAGTACATTCTGACTGCTGCTTTGTGCTAGTAGTTGAAGCCAGTCCAGTACATTCTGACTGCTGCTTTGTGCTAGTAGTTGAAGCCAGTCAAGTACATTCTGACTGCTGCTTTGTGCTAGTAGTTGAAGCCAGTCCAGTACATTCTGACTGCTGCTTTGTGCTAGTAGTTGAAGCCAGTCCAGTACATTCTGACTGCTGCCTTGTGCTAGTAGTTGAAGCCAGTCAAGTACATTCTGACTGCTGCTTTGTGCTAGTAGTTGAAGCCAGTCAATCAGGAGGAAGCATCCAACATGGTAACCACACCCGCCTGTATACACGCTCATTTTATGAACACGAGGAAGAATGAAATCTACCCCAAGTTCTCATGACAATATAATTGTGCAATTGTACTTAAAAAAAACTAAACTTACGTCAAATTAATATTGCCATATACCAGACATTGTTCTGTCACTGTGCTTATTAAAAAGACTAGGGATTGTACCAAAAAACAGTTCCTCTCAATATATACAATAATAGAAACTGTTCCGTTTTACTGCTTCGACCAATTCTGGTTCATTTGAACAACTTATGTCTAAACTGTTTACACGGTCTTGTTATATTTCTCCATTTAACTACACCAGTAACAAGTGATATGTGTCAGTGTTATATTTACCACAGAGTGGAAACTTGTGTTTCACAGAATTTCACTCAGTAAAGTTTTGTCCAACTGTGAGAAAGGTATTTATGTCAACACAACATGGATATTTCGGGACAGGACACTATTTTAGTTTTCATATTGATTTGCTAGAAACGGTAACGTTTGGCAGTTTTTGCTCTGTGAAAAAACTATATGTCCCTGTTTGAGGATTGTGGTACTTATGATGTGAACATATTTAACAAGATTTAACAAGATTGCCAACCAGAAAATTACTCTGGATGGCAGTTGGACAAGGAAGCCTTTTGGCTTATCGAGAGTCCAATACTTTTTATCTACATGTATCCCGCCTTTTTAAGGTGTTTGTCGATTTTATTTTTAAACATATTCACGCTACTAGCACCAACACAATCAGGAGATAATCTGTTCCATTAATTTACAGTCCTTTGTGAGAATGAGAACTTTCTTATATCTAATCTACACTGCTCCTTTACTAATGTAGCTTCATGTCCTCTGGTCCTTCTATCTTTCTTAACTGAGAAAAAAATGTTTCTATCAATATTTTCATAACCATTCAATATTTTAAACACTTCTATGTGATCTCCTCTCAATCTCCTGGTCTCTAGTGTTGTTAAACCACATTCTTTTAGGCGTATTTCGTAACTAAGATCCCTCAGATTTGGTATCATTTTAGTTGCTCTCCTCTGTACTCTTTCTAGCATATCTATGTCCTTCCTGCATATGGCCTCCACGCTTGAATACAATATTCTAAATGAGGCCTAACTATTGTTTTGTACAGTGGTATTATTAGCTCTTTTTCCTTATACGTTATGTTTCGCCTAATTAATCCAAGGATTTGATTTCCCTTTGAAGCTGCAATTCCGCACTGCTCTGAAACCTTCATATCAGAACTAACGGTTAACCCTAAGTCCTTTTCTTTTACAGTAGTACTTAGAACAGTACCCCCTAACATATATATATTAAAATCTCCAGTGACTGGCAAGCAACATATGTGTGTCAGTGATGGTAGGATCTCTTGTACATGAAGACAATAAAATCTCTAGTGACTGGCAAGCAACATATGTGTGTCAGTGATGGTAGGATCTCTTGTACATGAAGACAATAAAATCTCCAGTGACTGGCAAGCAACATATGTGTGTCAGTGATGGTAGGATCTCTTGTACATGAAGACAATAAAATCTCCAGTGACTGGCAAGCAACATATGTGTGTCAGTGATGGTAGGATATCTTGTACATGAAGACAATAAAATCTCCAGTGACTGGCAAGCAACATATGTGTGTCAGTGATGGTAGGATCTCTTGTACATGAAGACAATAAAATCTCCAGTGACTGGCAAGCAACATATGTGTGTCAGTGATGGTAGGATCTCTTGTACATGAAGACAATAAAATCTCCAGTGACTGGCAAGCAACATATGTGTGTCAGTGATGGTAGGATCTCTTGTACATGAAGACAATAAAATCTCCAGTGACTGGCAAGCAACATATGTGTGTCAGTGATGGTAGGATCTCTTGTACATGAAGACAATAAAATCTCCAGTGACTGGCAAGCAACATATGTGTGTCAGTGATGGTAGGATCTCTTGTACATGAAGACAATAAAATCTCCAGTGACTGGCAAGCAACATCTGTGTGTCAGTGATGGTAGGATCTCTTGTACATGAAGACAATAAAATCTCCAGTGACTGGCAAGCAACCTATGTGTGTCAGTGATGGTAGGATCTCTTGTACATGAAGACAATAAAATCTCCAGTGACTGGCAAGCAACATATGTGTGTCAGTGATGGTAGGATCTCTTGTACATGAAGACAATAAAATCTCCAGTGACTGGCAAGCAACATATGTGTGTCAGTGATGGTAGGATCTCTTGTACATGAAGACAATAAAATCTCCAGTGACTGGCAAGCAACATATGTGTGTCAGTGATGGTAGGATCTCTTGTACATGAAGACAAGATCATGTTGTTTTATGTGTCATATGATTGGGAAAGTTGTGTGTGCTAATTTACAGGAGAAAATCATTTCAGAATTTGGGCAAAATTTTGCAGATGATGAATGATAAAATTATATCATCAACATAGTCAATTTTAATCAAATTCAAGGTATAAATTTATGCACAACATTGAAGAAACTTATTATCATTGCCATAGAAACATGACTAGTGATTGATCCTTATGTGGGCAGTGCATCCTGGTGCCAGTTACTGTGATCAGAAGACGTAGATCTTTCTTCCAGACAAAGATTGGTGGCTCCCGTGCTAGCGACAATATATGTCTTAACGGAAGTCTCCCCGACCATACATGTTATTATTCATATTACCAGTGCATTAATGTATATAACGTGTATGTGGACAAGGTCAAATAAATTGAAACTTGAATCTTGAAAAAGAAGAATATAAAAATACATATAGTCCAGCAAGATCACAGACTAACAGTGATTCCATTTCATATTCACATTGTATACACTTCAGAAGTGTATACAATCCAGTATTGGCTCAAATTAGGCACAGTTTGGCATTGTGCCAAACTCACATATTGTAGAAAGGCTCTTTGTACAAACCTAATGAGGTATATTAGTAGTGTATTTGGTAATTATTGACACATATTCACGGTGTGCATTGGGTGGACGTATTGAGCCACTAACAATGCAGTCTCTGTATTGAACTTTCCCCAGTGTTCACCGGAGAAAGGAGAATTTCTACTTAGTAATATAACTCTCCTAATATTTGTTGATATTATCCTGAACACGTAACTTTACACTGATCTAAACAATAACAGGATTCACACTAACTTAGAACCCTGGGGGTGTACAGGGTTTGCTTCGTGTGGGGTATGCATAATGTTTTCATTATTCTAATCTTTAACAGCATGAAAATATAACACTTTTCAAACCTGGCTATGTAAAAAATGAGAGCTATTATTACCACCACATGTGCTAAAGAATATCTTTTGAAGCAAGTCAGTATTTTTCTGTTTGCTATCTCTTCAAGCAATGCAGTAAGTCAGATTTTTGTGAGTAGTAGATTAATAATCCATAGGTGATTAATAAAATATGTGGATAATTTCTTGTTGAACAATCTGCTTACCATTAGATAATTCCATGTTTCAACTGTTCAAGAAACCTGGGTAATTTCTCGTTATAATTCCATTACATTAATCTTGTCCGTCCAAGCTATGTTGATAACTTAACAATGCATTTTATTCTCTAGCATCCTACCAACATGAGAAATGTTTTGTTGCATGATAACATATTTGTTTTATCAAGAAAATACAATTTTACATTGGTTTTTACCAGCACAAACATCCCTAGTGTGTTTGTGGATATAAATAGCAGAACCACAAAACTGTTATGTGCTATTTTTTCCGATGAGCAAGATTAGTTCAGATATTTCATGTTATGTAAGAAGTTGCACTTTTTGCTAGCGGAGACAGGAAGCAAGGTAAAACTAACGACCTCTTGGATGATTGATGCCTGTAAAACATGATAGTTGCAACTGACACGTGGAACAAACTTTCATTGAGTCAATTTACTGCCTAGTTTATCAAACATGAGCAGTTATAATATAGACCAGGTGAACACAAGTGGGGGCGGGCGCTGTAATTGAGACCGACAGTTTTGTATCATGGTAACTGTCAGGACTTTTATGACGTTCACATGTGTTTCAATTTATCTTCTGTCTGTCATGTAAGAAATTTGACAGGTCTGGTGAACCCACTTTTTTCTATAAAAACCCTCTACAGGGGATTAGTTGAATCACCATCCAGGCATTAAAAAAATTGCAGGGCATATGGTTGCTAGTTAACTACTTGGACGTTGATTTTGTGTGTACATAAACAAGGGTTCTTGACATTTTTATTCACTCTTGTGGTTAATTTGTTCGGAACATGGGCGCTGCAAAAGTTTCACCAGGGCCCCTTTCCCATCCCCATAAAATATGCAAACTGAAAAAAACATCTGGGAGGTCATAAAACATTGTGGCATTTTTTCTGTAAAGGAAATCAAAAGATACAGTTCAAAGCTTGAAGGGATGCAGCTGTGTTATGTATTCGCATGCTGACGGATGCTTGGCGTCATGATTCCTGTCATGGATACATTAACTTCGCCATCTCTGACATGTAATGACCTCTATACTTGCCGATATTATTTTAGCTTAAAGATTTGTAGGGATTCAGCAAGAATTTTATATAGTAATTTATATTACTTACATAATCTTCTTTGAGTGGGGTTATACATCAGGCCGATTTCATATGTATACTGGGGTGTATTTACGGGGGCTATTTGCAGTTTTTAAAAAGTTCCTATATAATTTGTTCCACTAATACATTTTAGCATCAAAAACTAATAGATGATGTATACAACATATAAGCATGGCCCCCTTGGACTCTTTTCAAGATGTTAGATATGCCCTTTAAAAAAAAAAAACATCTAACCAGTGCGACCCATACATGTTTAAAAGACAATCAAATGTACCTAGACGTAACTTGTTTTGTTGACACAGTTCACATATTAGTACAATTGAGAAGTATGTCAAAGAAAGTCTATTAAATAACACTACCTCAAGCACTTGTACTATAATTGTACATTTTAAAGTCATATTTATTTTCCAGTCATATTTGCTTTGCAGAACCGTCAACAGGCATAAATAGCCGTGGGCTGTTATGTGTAATTTAAAAACTTCTATTTGGTGATGAAATGAGCAAAAAATAATGTGCATTATTTGTTTAAGTTGAAGGGGTGTGTTTATGTAACCACAGGGTGGGTTGTAGCCCCAAGGTGCTGAGCACCCCAGGGCATCTTGGCTAATGTCCATTTCTTCTTGCCAAAAGTGTACAAATGGCACACAGATTTCTCTGGCATTTTGTCCCTGGGTCATAAGTATTCATTTATGTGTGTGTCAGGACATTTGTCTCTACTCATCCATCTCTTTCTGTCAGCAAGTACTCGGGAGATTCAGTCAGTCAGTTTTCCAATTAGTCAGCTTGGTTGTCTGCCTGTCCATGCATCTTTCTATCAGTCATCAATTCACAATCATCATGATCATTAATCAAGCAGGGTTAAAGTGGGTAATAAGTTTGTAATGTGGTCTTGATAAGGGATGTACCAGTCTTGCCTTTTGGCTCAGGAATGTGATACTTGTCCATAGAATTGTTCCTATGCTTTTTACAGTGAATTGTTTGGGGAAGAGTGTGAATTATCAAGAAAGAGTATTATTAGGAGTCACTATCAGTTTCTGTATCTAAGTATGCCTATATCTAGTTAAAGAAACTAGTCTTTTTTTATCGTATATATTTTTTTCCAGACAGATTTTTCAAAAATTTACTCAATGGTTTTTAGTGTTTTTTCACCATTCCAAAGAAGCACGCGCATTTTAATGTTACGGATATAAATATGTTTAGTCCAAGGAATCACTTGTAATTAAAACTGTTGGATTAATCGTTCATTCCTCCACACTTTCCAATCCGTCTCTGTCCCTGGTCTAGCTGTCTATCCTACTAATTTGTCCCTGATGACACTGGGTTAGACCGCAACTTTTTCCCATTACATAGTTTTAGCTTCTTTGAAAATTAGTGAAACCTTTTTCTTCAAACTTTCATAGCACATCCTTTTTAAAACTTAACTCATGTGTGAAATTCATGAAGAACTAAAAAAAAAATTTTTCTCCACAACATCAAACATTAATTTCAACTATTGGTGTCTTTACTCATTGTTCTGATCTGCGACTGTCTGTGACAGTTCGTTACCATCACTTAAAATACTAATGTCGTGGTACAAAAAACATTAATTCTCCGACGCAACTGTTAAACTTTTTATATAACATGTAACCTACATTTTGTTATAGAATCTTTGTGGGTTAATGGCGTATGGATCGTGTGAGTTCCTCGTAGTCACAACATTTGACGGCTTCCTCCCCACTGGCTTCATGTTCCTACTTTTAGAGCCTACTCCGTGATTGATCCGGAGACATGTCAGAATGGAAGCAATTAACCCTTCCTGTTTGTTCCTTTCAGCTGCGAATCCTCCTGCCGTTCTCCTGTTTCTTCCCTATTCACCATTCCTTCCTTGTCAGTCATGCTTCCCATCTGTATCTGTCTTCTCAGTGAGGTCTTTGTGCCTGGACGCTCAGGTAAAAACTGAGCTTCCTGATAGATGACACTGACGAAAGCGTCACCCTCGGGGTAACTTACCGTCACCCCTGGGGTAACTGACTTCCGCTGTCATCGACAGACATACAAAAGGGGTTCTGTTTCACCCATATGACATGTTGTCATTTTCCTTGTCATTTGTCTCTTTTGTATGAATCAGATGATTAGTCAGAGGTGTTAAAGGGAGCAGATCAGTATTTCTTATCCATTACCGACGATGTTAATGTTTTAGTCCTGTACACAGAATAATGATTCAGATTTGAAAACAATGGCGCATGTTGTTGTATGTCATGTCACTGATCTGTAGAGTTATGATGTTGTCTTCATGCTGAGGTGATCCTTCATGAAGATTTTATCAACATGTGCGGGATCTATCCATCGTAAACATGTTCATATGCTGTCAACCAGCCTCCAGGAATATAATACCTCTGACCAAAATAACTGATGTAGTCTTCAAAGATGCTCATTTCTCTATTTAAAATTCTGCCTTCAGTGTGCAAAAAGTCCTTAAAAGAAGATACCACGTCAAAGTCACCTGGACTGTATTTGTGTGGTATCAGCAGGGAAGTGAATTAATGATCTGTCCCTTGAAGTTGAAGGGATGCACTTGGCAACGTGAAAGGAAACTAACTGTGGCCATCCTGATAATTCATAGACCACACCAGCTGGTCAGTCTGAACATTAACAAAATCACTGACCACCAGACTACATGCGCTAAGCAGTTGAACTGACCACAGGGAGGCTACACTTACCATGTACAGAGTATGTCTGATTGACCACAACAGCTTAATACTAACCACAGTGACCAAAACATTACACTGATCAATTGGTTGGCTACACCGATCACAAGACGCAATTACCTGGACCACGCAGTTGCACTGAGCACTAGACTACCCTAACTTTCTACAAGAATACATTGACCATAAGAGTTGAGTGACCAAATAGTTACACTGACCACGCAATTATATTGCCCACAAGACATGTTGTAATACCTGTCTCCATACTATACAACTTACATGCAATATACATATATATATCTATAATTTTATATATATATACCATAATACAAAGTCTTGTTCAAAATGTACAAAACCACAAGCGTCATGTCAGAAAATCTGTAAGGCTTTATTGATGAACTGTAAGAGTTTGTTCCTATGCCTGTGTATTCATGGACTGTTGTTTCCCAAGTCATGTGCCAATCTCATTAATTTCCTTGAGAAACTATACATAGACACTCAAATACATGTGCTCACTACATGTATTGACTTAACCACAACGGCCTAGCCGAGTCCATACACATGCACGCATGCACAGTATTGCATACACGCAGGCATGCACACATGCGCACACGCACATGCACGCACACACACACACACACACACACACACTAAACACATGCATGCACACACGCACACACGCACGCACACACATCAAACACATGCAGGCATACACACACACATGCACACCACACACCCGCACGGACGCATGCGTGCGCGCGTACACACACACACACAGGTGCGATTCCACACACATGACCTTGTGAGAACTTACCAAACATGCCCGGCTGACTTGTAAGAGAGATATGTGTGTGACATTGACATTGACATTCATACTTGTTATGCTGTTCTCTCCTGTCATCACTCAGGCCTTGTGCATGTTGCCTGCCAGTCTGCCTCTGGGCCATGCTCATGACATATGTCACACTGGTGACATATGTCACACTGATGACATATGACACACTGGTGACAATCGCATTGGTGGTTTGTAGTTACCAAACTTCAGTCCTTCTTGCGAAAGCTGAACATTGCACTCAGTACAGAGGGAAAACATGGGACAACTTACTTTTTCTTCCTCCCTTTGCTCCCTTGTGGAGTGGAGTCTGTGTCACCTAATTGGTAGCTTCTTCCGCTTTTCTCATTAACTCTTTCCATATCTCTCTGTCATCCGCATTGACCTTCCATTCTTGGCGGTTCACACCTGCCCTCCTGAGGTTCCGTTTCATGCTGTCGTTCCATCTCAGCTTTGGTCTTCCTCTTCATCGTTTGCCACACTCTGCTTTCCGTGCTCCTTTTCACAGTCTGTCTTCACTCATTCTTGCTACGTGTCCTGCCCATCTCATTCTGTTTCAGACTACTTTAATTGTTAGGTGTGTTTCATGCCAGTCTCTTCTCTCAATTCCTTCACCTTCCATCCATTTTCTCGCGTTACTCTTCACATTCTCGGGAGCAACGTAATTAAATGGTATTGTACTATTAATCACCCATTGAAATTATTGCAAAAAGTGAGTAGACAATACATACTGTGAAAACAATTGCATTAAAATTTTTCTTAAAACTACACCATTCCTTTTTTATTGTAACTGACTGGCTGCATTTTCGTAAAATCTGACCAGTTTTTTAAGGATAAAATCAACATGATAGATGTTGCCAATTATTTATCGTCCAAACCAACTGGGTTCCATCATGTTACACCAGGGAACATTCCATCACTGACATGTGCATATGCAGCCAATCAACAGCTAGAAATTTAAGCCTTAGTCATCATCACAAATGTCACTGGTCACAAAAAAAATTATGCAATTTGTGTTTTCTAGAAACATTTTTTTCAGTGTGCCATAACTCACCAAGATAGGTACCATCTCAAAATTACTGGAACCAGTTTTTGCTATCATGATTTACAATGTGAAGTAATGATTTCTCCCTAGATCAGTTGTCAGTTCTGTTAAAAAATCGTTGTTCTTTGCGCAGCATGTAACAGTAGATATGTTGGGTTATTGCAATGCACAACACTAACTTGCAATTTCCGAGCAGATTATTTTGTTCCCATCTAAATTCTAAGGTAATTTGTTAGTTCTTCCATCACCCTCCCACTACAGGCAACTTTTTACTCCAGTGATTACCTGGCCATATGTTCAGGTAAGTGCATCACTGGGTGGTTTTTGGATTACAACTGCTTTTATCTTTCCACTATTTATTTTAGAACGGAAGTAGACCACCTACCATTGTATGTGTGTGTCTGTGTGTGCGCATGCATGTGCACAAATGTGAGCGTGCATGCGTGCAGTGTGGACCAGTTTACGTCTGTCTACGTGTCTCACTTCATAATCGTGGATTGCGCAGTGGTAAGAGCTTTGGAGTCTCGACTGAGAACCCGGGTTCGAATCCTGTGCAGCGGTGTCGAACCTTGGGCAAGATCGTTTACTCTACATTGCTTCAGTTCACTCAGCTGTATGAATGAGTACCTGGCTATAGGCAGTGGTAGATATTTATGTACGAATAGTCTCCGCGCATTAATTGCAGCATCGCTGAATGCCTCCCAGAGAAGTCGAGATGGTGTTCAATTGAGTGTGAAGCGCTTTGAGCAGCCCTGAGGACTGGATACTGGTCTATATAAGAACTTACCTTTTTAATCGGTAAATTATCTAAGTCTAGACAGCTAGGCACTGTAAATGCAAATGCTGTAATACATTCTACATGTAATGTTTCTGTTTCATTTATATAACATGCCTCCACCATTTACTAGCTAGATGTCAGCCAGGGCAATTCTGTAGCCACCATAAATGTGCTATTTTGACCCTGTTTGGCATACATGAATGTTTGTCTTTGGTCATATCCCTTCAGTATCACCTAGGCGTTTAACTAAGACCGTCACACACATTACCAATCCCCTGTAAAATCACACAGTGCGGTGTAAAACTTTACGAGTGGGGCATTTAACCCGAGGCATTTTAAGGGTTGTTCAAGCGATCGACAAAGATCGTACCGGGTGTGTTGACAAGATTTTGCCCGTCTTATCTCTGACATCTAAGGCTCACGTTAATTATGTTGCGACAGGATGTAGACAAATAAATTGACGGTGTCAATAATACCACTCACGCGTATGTAGAAATACAGCAAGTGATTGTGTACTGTGGGCTTCTGCATGATTGAACTGAAGTGCAGTGTTTGTTGAAAGCAGCATTGGCAAGCGTACAGTAATGCACGTATTGCATTCGCGAAACAAATGTTGTTGATGCTGTTCTGCAAAGACACGGGGAGTTGCCCAGTCGAGTGTCTTTGTCAAGTCGACAGCACGGTTTTGTCATTGTTTTCGTTATGATAATATTTCAGTGGTGATATGTTTGTTGTGGCTAAGCCCAGGGGCCACTCCTTTGGTCTACGGGTACCCTTGTTAGCACACGGGTTGAAATATGGGATCTTAATCTGTGAAATCATAGCCCTTTAGAGATTTATTTTTCCAGAATTAGAACATGTATACAAAAAAATTATAAAATATGCATAAATAGTTTGTATATTTCATTATGTGTGTGTTTGATAAGATAAGAACAACTCTGCTTTTCTAGGAATAAATTGGTACCAAACACAACATTTGTGGTTTGAAAAACCTCTCTTTATAGGTTCTAGTATATGCATGTATGTTTAAATAAACATACATACTTTTAGCTGGAATTCATTTACGTACTGTTTCTTGTGTCATATAATTAATGTTTACTTTCATTGCGCACCCTCCATTTTATTGACATTACAGCTGTACAAGGTTTTGCAACCAATTTTTAGACCTGTTTCCACAGAAATAACACCACAATTTGGGTCTTAAAATCCCTTTGTTTTCCTTTGAAAATCAGGCTGATCTCCCTTGTTTTTGACTACAAAAGTGTCCACAGATATTCCACAACTGAATCCCCGTTCGACATGGTCTTCACTTTCGATGTCACTACTTTCATACAACAAAAGCTGCATGAGAAGATAAAACGGCATCAAACATGTTAATTAACATTGCTCATCTCGGTAAATTAGATTCCATTCATCAAGCTTGTTGCTCACAAACCTCCTTTGTCGCTTCTGAGTGGAGGTTTCATGCCGGGCAATTGGGCATGTGCCTTGAATGCAGAATGTGTTACTGAGTTCTACTGTACTCACTGCACGATGATTGATAGCGTCCTAATACGAGTCTGGTGTGTGTGACCCTCATCGTTTCACGATCATGTTTATTTCCTGTTTCATTTGAACATTTTGTGAATAAAACATCAATAAAAGTAACCAGGAACAACGAGTCTAGTAATGGGAAGGTATTCTCTGAACAGGACATTCCCTCTTCTTCCTTCTTTATCCCTTAGATTCCCTTGGGGGGATCCACACCATCTGGTTCAATTCATCCTCACTCCAAGTCTTCCCCATCTTTCTGTCTCTTCTGCAGTGTTATTCTTCATCTTATGATTGTCTCGTCTCTCTGTGTTAGCCACAAGTATGTGGCTAGAGTATTGTCCAAGTTAACATTTAACAAGATTGCCATCCAGAAAATTAACTCTAGATGGCAGATGGACAAGGAAGCCTTCTGGCTTATCGAGAGTCCAATACTTTTTATCTACGTCTATCCCGCCCTTGGTTTTTAGAGTTTTCCTTCTCCAAATTGAGAGTCCACTACATGTTATACGTTTATTCCCTGCGTGTTTTTTTTTACTTCCCCTAGCATAGACACCAGATAGAAGGGACCAACGACTTATAGCGTCTCTTCCGAAAGACGCAGGCGACGTAGGGTGAACGGAATTGCCCAAGTTTTGAAACAGCCGTTGGTAGTGAGATTCAAACCCCCATCCCCTCGACAGTCCGGCGCTCTACCACTCGGCCACTGTTCAACTGCCAGCTGTTCATTCCTGCCCTTTTGATATCTCTCTTGACAATGTTTTCATCTCAACTAATGACTTCACCTTCTTCTTCCACCCTGTGCTGTTTCTGTTCTCCATGCCCATTTTGTCAACTGTTTCTCTCTGATCAAATGTATGTACAATTGTACAGATATTTTAATGGGTCCATGTGGACTAGCTGGACCGAATCATTGTACATTGTAAAACGGTGACTTTATACCATGTTTTATATATTTCTTTAATTATTTCTTATAATTTTTTAACTTATTTATTAAAAAGCTATGTATTTTTATACCTATTTATATGTACCAATTTAATACATATAGGTTTTGCTTGAAATAAATGTATTCGTATCCGTGATCATATTATACTTAAAAGGATTCCTTTTGAAAAAAACTTGCAAATAGTTCTGCATCATTAGAGAATGAGGCAATTTATTCTACAGATACGTGGGCAGTGAATTGCGTAACTCATGACTGACTCATGCACCAAGGTCTGATAATCATCGGCTTACGGTGATATATAATTATTAATGCCGCATGTGTACCTAGTAGCATTCTAGGCCATGGAATGGGGACATGGCTGTAATGGAAGTGTATGGTATTTATTTCCGGGTAAAGCTATTATAAATTTAACAAATAACCAATTGGGCAATGTCTCTTCTGGGTGCATATTATGTAATGAAACCCTACTTTGGCAAAATATGTCCTGGATTTTTTAATGAAATTTATCATTAGGCTGTATCAGGAAACTAGGGACACAGTTGCCAATGACAGTATCATGACAACAAACAAATTATGTTGGCTTTAATGTGCAAACTACCACTCAAATCATAATAGTGGTGCATGTATCATCGTTAAAATACACGATTATCTTTAAAGATGGAATCCCAACTCTAGAATCTAACTCAATAACTTAATTGAACTTCTTGATCATTTCAGGGTCTACGAGACACTGATAATGCCAGCAAAGAAGGGGTTTTGCTGGTGTTTGGGGTCTCGGGCCCCCCCGGAGATCTCCTATGGGGTGGAGAATGGGGGGATGACGATCAAGCCAATAGAAGTGGATCTTCCCATGCCCCAAGATGAGGACGAACTGAACGCCATCTTTTCTGAACTTGTGGTGAGTCACATTTACTCAATGTTACATGTAAGTCGTGTTTACATAACAGTTGTATACTGGTGGGAGCACAATCTGTGTGTCCTAATGTGTTATGCCATTTTAACAAAATCCTGAATAAATCTTTCCATAAGGTATGTATTTGGTACATTTTTAATAGCTATTCCATCAAATGTATGCAACCAAACTGTAAGAAATGTTTTAGCGAAATATTTATATGAAAATAGGCCAACGCAATAAAAAAATCATAAAAGACACCTACATCAGAAACTGTGCTATCAGTGCTGTATAAAATCGCTCTATGGCCAGTGCATTAAAATAGGCCAAGAGCATTAGAACACGAGATTTCAGTGACATGGTTTTTAACGTGGCACAAATTTTCCGTTCATGACTATAGTACATCGAAATGGAAATATTACAAATAAAATATTGAGCCAAAATTTGATGTAGTAGTTTTCAATTGAAGTATAAATTTTTACTTCAATAAAAATACTACATCCACAATTGTGGAGAATTCCACTTTTGGAAAAGATTTGGACACATTTAGGTGCTTTGTGATTGCTGCTGGCAGGAAATATGTATACTGTATTGCAACAGTGAGACCGTAATAATATTAGATGCCAGTAACAACAATAACCGTGGTATTGGCAGTAATAGCAAGCCTCTGTCTCGTGGGGCAATGGCCGCAATGCTCATCATAGTCACTTCATGTTGGTAAATTGCCAGCATCATGCCTTGAATGCTTGATTTCCTGGTTGGTTCAGTACACTCCATTGTTGATGGCCGAACTAGCAGACAAACCGGCTCACTGGTAGATAGATATTTGGCAGCTGTTTGCCAGTGTGCTTAGGGTAAATGTCGTATACTTTCAGATCTCTCGATCACATCATATATGAGATATGTCATAAATGTAATATGTAATTATTAATATTTTTCACTTGTTTTAAGAATCTCTTCCATTTCACCCTTCTCTCCATTTCTCTGCACCGATTACCCAAAACTCCTGTACCTAGGAACCTATCCAAATAGTTCCCCATGTCTTCCATCTTACCCCTCGCTTACATTTTGTTGCACCCATTGCCAAAAACCCCTGTACCTAGGAACCCTTTGAAATAGTTCCCCTGGTATATTTGCATGGGCTGGTGCTTGTGTACCATACCTGCAGTTTCGCTGATTTCTATGTTATCTGACAGAAGTGTTGGCTTTTATCTTCTAAGTTAGGAATGAGCTGGGTCATGTTATTCCGTTAGGAGAGGGCTGATAAACCTCTGACACAGAGTGTGAGGGCACAGCTAGTGTTACAGTTGGTTGTGCTAGATAACACTGGGGCGTTAGTCATAAAATCTGCTTCCATCGCTAAAAAATCTTCCGTTGCAATCATGATTCACGCCAAGTTCGCCATGCATATGTCTTTGTGTTATCAAAACACACCTTTGATGACTAACATTGCTTTTTCTGTGTCGTGATAGACTTATTACTGAATACAGAGGAAGGCTCTGTTTCTAACCTAGTGTCTTGGGGGAAGTGGGGGGATTTAGCAAACAAGCAGTGCTGCTAATTAATACAAATACAGTTGCTATTTTTGTCATGTTTCATGTGGTAAATAATTCAATTAAACAACGCATGCTTCCATGTGTTGTATAGCCAAAGTAAAAACACGCTTTTTCGGCAGCCATGTTGTGGTTTTGATTGCTTTAATTATTTTGCAAAAACGTTTCATCATTGACTAATCTTTTTGTTTGAAGAATTGGGAGAATATTGTAGATCGGGATAGGTGGAGAAGTAGATGGTGCAGCCCCCCCCCCTCCGCCCTCCCCCATAGTGATATATGATATGACCTGCCACAGCGAAGTGGGTATTAATTCGCAAAATGCAGTTTTGTACCGTTTTGGATTCCACAGGCCATGAGCTTTAAAATGATACGTCATTTGTTGAAATATCTTCAGTAGTTTTTGATGTGTTGCTAAAATTGAAGCAAACTTTAAAAAAGCAACAGTTCGAGAAATCAGGTCATTTTTGTTCATATTGTTATTGTTGTTTCTTAAGGGGTTCATAAATGCATGTATTTGATTAGTGTTGGATTTTTTGTTGAGAAAAATAAACTAGACATTGAAAGATGAGATTATAATGTATATATTTCTGCCAAAACCAAAATATTTAAATTGACCTAAGCAGCTATTTTTGGCTCGTGTGCAATATTGGCCTGTGTGATGTAACACCCAGTTCACCGGGGCAGGTTACGTATATAGACGCCACCCCTCAAGGGACCAGGGGAGAAGAAGAAGGAATTGCAATGATTGTGCATTTCACAACATCCAATCAAATCATGTCTAGAACACCCTGAAGAGATAACTTACCTTGTTCACCAACACACCCTCTTGGTGACTGCATAAATCTTATTTTGAACAACTTTGGAAGCAGTTTGCCATTTGAACAATGGATGAACGTTTTGCAGGGTGTCATTTACTGCAGACCCGCAAAGTTCTGGCCCATAAAATTTAATGGCAGTAACCCCCAAGGGATATCTTGCCTTGTGTTACATCAAGTTTGTGTGATGCTTCTTTGAAGTCGGCCATTGCCGTAGAGCAGGAAATATCTATTGCGAATTTTATTGCAAATTATAATTTTCTCACAGGGGTTAAATAACCAGAACATTTGAATCCATGTTTAGATAAACAATGTTTCATTCTAATTGTCAGAGCCATCAGAAACGTTGCTTATGTTAAAAAGAATATGAACAGTGACTTTTATTTTATATATGTTGGACTGTTAGAAAGAATTTTCTACAATCTGATGGTATAGTTAATTTTAATTGCAGTATTGGTTAAATTTAATTTGTACTCATTAGAAGTAGAAATGGAAATTAAATAATACATGCACCACTGTCCTATGTCTGCCTGTCTGTGTGACTGTTGGAATGTCTTGTCTGTCTGTCTGTCTGTCCGTCCGTCCGTCCGTCCATCCGTCCGTCCGTCGGTTCGTCGGTTGGTCGGTTGGTTGGTTGGTCCATCCGCCTGTCCATCCGTCCATAGGTCGGTCTGTCCGTTGATCCGTTTGTCTGTCACCGTCCATCTGTCTGTCCCTCCCTCCCGCCATCCCTCTATTTATCCATCCATCCATCCATCCACTCATCCATCCGTCCATCTGCTTCTCTGTCCGTCTGTCCGTCTGTCCGTCTGTCCGTCTGCCCGCCCATGTATCCACCCATGTAGAATTCCCTCAGTCTGAATCTTGCTTCTACTTCACCCTGTACAATGCAATGGTAGTTACTTTTTGCCTTACCCTTAAAATCCTAACTCTAATACTGAGTGTGAACCAAGGGGGACTGGTGTCAGTATTTGCGCTGCCTTTTGAAGGCAGTTTTGTTCTGCGCCAGCTCACTGTGCTCCATTGAAATTGGATGAATGGAAGTCTCATGTAAAAACCTCACACAGAAGTCAAGCTGGTTTGGGATTGAACAAGGGTCAAGTACAAGTGCTAAAACATTCTATTCTGTCCTTAGGGCTGGATCCAGTGTTGTATAACATGCGTACCTTTTCCGGTGGAGATTTATAGAAAAGGTGCTCCACCCAGCCTTTGTAGGAACAAACTAGGTGGTCAATCTCGTTGACCCACAATTTGTTTTATAGGTTTAGGGATGGTAGGTGGATATAAAAGTGAGTTATGTCCATGGTTGAGTGAAGACAAATATGCCAAAAGAAGCTATTGCATGTCAAGTTTATAAATACAGGTCGTAACCCTTGTTATGATTTACCTGCTGGCATATATCTTTCTGTTTTGTTGAAAACTCGGTTGATTTAAAGTTGCCCTGATTTTTGTATCAAAGAGGTACACCGAAAAACAAGGGTGTGTATCGTTATTACGGTTGAGTGCACAGAACATAGGAATTAAAAAAAATATGTATTAAGCTTTATAATATAAGTTTTAGGGTAAATTGTTTTATCTTTTGCTATGAAGACAACATACAGCTAAATTAAATTAATTGCCAAATTAATTCTGATACAATATGGAAAACTTAAAATTTAAATTAGTCAAAATTACCAACACAAATTTAACCATGAATAAATTGTTGTAACAGTTAAAACGTACATGATTAAAGCATCAAATATGTGACCAAAACAAATCATTGACACAACCCAAATCATAAATTCGTTGTTCTAAGTCTAAATACTTATGCAAGTAAAACATCGATTAAATTTTTCATACTTAATAACTGACGCTCACAAATAATCTCACAATTAAAAACTTATAAAACTGAATTGTTTTTATTAATTTACTACAAGCGCAACTCAAACAACCAGTATACATGCCCTCAGTAAGGTCAACAATTAGCTCCTGTCAATTTCCTATCTTATCAGGAGACAAATGGCCAGGTAATCAGAACCAAGAGGGGTTATCAAGGTGTGATAATGGCTGGCACTGTAAGAAGATACAACTAAAGATAATCTTATGAAAACAACCAGAAACATCTGGGCGAGCGAGAGACCATCTGAGGTCAGTGATGGACAGACACTGCCCAAAGTTTTCTGGAAATGACCTCAAGGTTGTGCCTAATTATCAGCAGGATGAAGAGACGGCATCACTGCGTCACTGTGTCTTGGTGTCCTAAATGTGGGTATGCCGGAAACAGTAGCTGAGCACCTGCATTTACAGAAACCCTCTTGTTCTTATATATATAACCCATGTAGGATGGAACTGCAGCACAAATTAATTCCCACCTTCTTAATGACATGTTTCCAAATCTCTTGCCCTTCTACCACTGTTTGACTCTGTCTCTAACAGGTCTCTCTTTATACTGTCTCTCCCTTAATGTCAGTCCTCATCTTCTAACAATACCTTCTGTTTCTTGTGCTCTAGTTTAAAATTTCTCCTCACCCAGTCTGTGAATGTCCTCAACCTATTACAGTCTGCTTCAAACTATCTTCCTTTTATTCCAAACCAGAAACTATTTAAAGAAATGGTTAAGATATATTAAAGATGGCCGCTGGCGCCACAGGAAATGGTTTAGACATGTTGTAAGGGGCGCCATTTTTTGTGGTCCTTCAGTCTGAGTGTGGCTCTTCAGAGTGAGTATAATATAACCTCAGTAGTGTGGTCTCTTGTAGGGCAGTGCTGAAAGGGTATTTCGTGGGGTGCTAGGGCACTTCATTACATACTGTACCCCTTCTCTTGGTCATGACCTATAGCCTTGTAATCTACCAGCCATAACATTTGCATACAAGTGAGAGGGTGAATTGGATAAATGAAGAAATGTTGTTATGCACTACAAAATATATGTATGTATGTCTGCATGCAGACATATATGTATACATGCAGTGTACATGCACATAAACATGCATACATGCATGCATGCATGCACACACAAGCACATGCATACATTATGATCATACCCATCCATATGCATACATGTCACATGCTTGGATGCATGCTCACAGTACAGTGGGACAAACTACACACCATAGATGTGCTAATGATTTTGACTAATAATGATATTAATAAAAATTTATATTAATATTTACAGGCTCTAATCTATCAACTTAGACGAACAATATTGTATCTTTTATGCCCAGCTAGATATTATTAAACCTCAGATAAAATCAAACAACAACACCACAACACAATGTGTTTATTCAGAAACAGCTGTTACAATGTGTTTAGCTGCAGGCATCAGAAACCCAGGTAACCTGAAAGTACAGATCCCGTCAGGTGATAATATAACCATCCAAGCAGGTGTTTATGAAGTTGCACCTAGCCCGGTCAGGTGTCAGCCCTTCCTAGGACAAACAGAAAGCTGATTGTTGGAACATTTAGGTACATGTTTTTGTTGACACCAATTTATTAAGGAATCACTTCACATGGTCAGATTTTATGTGCAACGTATTCATCTTAGGAAGGTATGAAAGGATGACGTGTCATAGCGTGTACTTGGCTGTTTACGAATAATATTCCCTTGTTGATTGATTTAGGTCGTGATGAAAGTTCGTTGGTGATGAAATAAGGTGTAATTGTAGCAATAACGAGAATAAAGTGTAGCTATAATGGGAAGTAGCTACATTGGTAGCCTGAAGTAACCCAAAATATGTAGTGAATATTGAAACTTGTGTTCAAGGGTTGATAAAAAATCATCAATATAATTGTGTTTGGTTATGGAATCAGGTAATGTGCAGAACTGTGATTTAAACATTTGTTATAGTATATAGAGCTGGACAATGGTTTGCAGTTTGTTCACCAAATTTTGATTGGACTTGATAACAAATCCATCAGTTTATTTGATGATCATCTCATAATTAAATGACACAATTGCACAAACGAACTAGCACGTTAATGTCATTACTACCTTGGATGGTTCAGTTTTGTGTGAAATTAATCTCGGATGAGATTAAATAAAAAATCATATTGAGGGGAACCCTTGCATCACTGATGACTTCATTATGCATGATTAGGTACAAATCTGTCAAAAATATTAGCACTGGTGGCATTTTTCCAGTTTTACATTTTGTGACAATAACAATGACATTGAGTTATATTTCCCTGTGACCCCTTACAGAGTATGAGAGAACTTGCTCTCTACATTACGTTTTAGTAGAACATCTTGTATACATAAGAACATCAAGACATATTTTATAAAACATATTAACAGTATATAAAACATAAACAACACACAATGCATAAAACATTCAGTGACATTACTGGATAAAATATTTCCATAATTTTATAATCAGTATATGGAAACCAAATAATGTAAAATAAAAAACATTTAGTCAGGTGACACGTTTTGCCTAGGTGTACTTTCTAAGTAAACCTTTACATTCTTCTCTTTACAGGATGAGTTGGGACTGGACAAGACTCACCGGGAGGCGATGTTTGACCTGCCGGCAGAGAAGAAATGGCAGATCTACTGCAGCAAGAAGAAGGTAAGAAGGTACTTTTACCAAGAACAAGAGGGATGTCATCGTGGCAGAGCATGGACAATGCTCACTGAGGAGAGGAAAAGGCAGACATTTGCTAAGTTTTATTTGATATACAAAATTCAACAAAAACTTCAAAAAAACTGCTCAATGCTATAGAATTCTAAAGAGTTGTTTTGGCCACTTCAGTTTCTTAAATAGAATTCTATAAAATGTTCTATAGAATTGTTATTGGCCATATCAATTTTTATAGAATTATGTAGACAATTTTATAGAATTCAATAGTGGAAAATGTTACATAGAAAACCATCCGCAAAAGTCCTATAGAGTATTCTATAATGTCTTGCTTAGGAACAAAAATGTCTCAATAACGGACCTACCAGGTAACCAAGAAAATGTCCATATTTAGTCATAAGATCTCTCCTGTATGTCTACCATTTTTGTATGTAAATATATATCATGTGGACAAAAGATACTTATTTCCATATAGATTAATATTAAAAACTAATTAATGTGACTCTTCATTTTCTTTATGAGCAATTGTCCAGTGAGCAACTCTCCATGATTCCATCGGTGAAGTATTCCACCATGGTAGCAGTACTGCAGTGCAGTGTTAGCCGTGTCATCAGTGAGAGTCTGAGACTCAAGTATTCCACCATGGTAGCAGCACTGCAGTGCAGTGTTAGCCGTGTCATCAGTGAGAGTCTGAGACTCAAGTATTCCACCATGGTAGCAGCACTGCAGTACAGTGTTAGCCGTGTCATCAGTGAGAGTCTGAGACTCAAGTATTCCACCATGGTAGCAGCACTGCAGTACAGTGTTAGCCGTGTCATCAGTGAGAGTCTGAGACTCAAGTATTCCACCATGGTAGCAGCACTGCAGTGCAGTGTTAGCCGTGTCATCAGTGAGAGTCTGAGACTCAAGTATTCCACCATGGTAGCAGCACTGCAGTGCAGTGTTAGCCGTGTCATCAGTGAGAGTCTGAGACTCATGTATTCCACCATGGTAGCAGCACTGCAGTGCAGTGTTAACCGTGTCATCAGTGAGCGTCTGAGACTCAAGTATTCCACCATGGTAGCAGCACTGCAGTGCAGTGTTAGCCGTGTCATCAGTGAGAGTCTGAGACTCAAGTATTCCACCATGGTAGCAGCACTGCAGTGCAGTGTTAGCCGTGTCATCAGTGAGCGTCTGAGACTCAAGTATTCCACCATGGTAGCAGCACTGCAGTGCAGTGTTAGCCGTGTCATCAGTGAGAGTCTGAGACTCAAGTATTCCACCATGGTAGCAGCACTGTAGTGCAGTGTTAGCCGTGTCATCAGTGAGAGTCTGAGACTCAAGTATTCCACCATGATAGCAGCACTGCAGTGCAGTGTTAGCCGTGTCATCAGTGAGAGTCTGAGACTCAAGTATTCCACCATGGTAGCAGCACTGCAGTGCAGTGTTAGCCGTGTCATCAGTGAGCGTCTGAGACTCATGTATTCCACCATGGTAGCAGCACTGCAGTGCAGTGTTAACCGTGTCATCAGTGAGCGTCTGAGACTCAAGTATTCCACCATGGTAGCAGCACTGCAGTGCAGTGTTAGCCGTGTCATCAGTGAGAGTCTGAGACTCAAGTATTCCACCATGGTAGCAGCACTGCAGTGCAGTGTTAGCCGTGTCATCAGTGAGCGTCTGAGACTCAAGTATTCCACCATGGTAGCAGCACTGCAGTACAGTGTTAGCCGTGTCATCAGTGAGAGTCTGAGACTCAAGTATTCCACCATGGTAGCAGCACTGCAGTGCAGTGTTAGCCGTGTCATCAGTGAGCATCTGAGACTCAAGTATTCCACCATGGTAGCAGCACTGCAGTGCAGTGTTAGCCGTGTCATCAGTGAGCGTCTGAGACTCAAGTATTCCACCATGGTAGCAGCACTGCAGTACAGTGTTAGCCGTGTCATCAGTGAGAGTCTGAGACTCAAGTATTCCACCGTGGTAGCAGCACTGCAGTGCAGTGTTAGCCGTGTCATCAGTGAGCGTCTGAGACTCAAGTATTCCACCATGGTAGCAGCACTGCAGTACAGTGTTAGCCGTGTCATCAGTGAGAGTCTGAGACTCAAGTATTCCACCATGGTAGCAGCACTGCAGTGCAGTGTTAGCCGTGTCATCAGTGAGAGTCTGAGACTCATGTATTCCATCCAGGGTCACATTAATGGCTACTTGCAAGTCTAACACTGTAGAACATTGTAGCAACACATTGCAAGAGTTGACACAGCCCAGTGGGACATTGTAAATAATACAGCTGGACTCTTAACAGCTGCTCCATTGTAAAGTGGGCCCATATGTGGGGCAGTTTCAGGGGTACAACTGTAAGTCAAGTGGACAGGCATTGTTCTTCACAGACTGGCCACTGCACTGTGGACTATCCTTTCTAGCTTTTGTGCTGGATTGTTTGCAGTATTTTATACTTCAGTTGAAAAGTTGGTAGTCAGCAGAACCTTCATTTTGTAAAGTTGGTCATCCCCATGCAAAAGTAGAAAGTCCATATGTTACTGGTAATGTAAAATGTAAACAAGATTTGCATTGTCAGTTTTGGAAGTACAAATTTTGATATTTTCTGAAAAGATGGCAGTCATGCAGACCGCCACATTTTGAAAGTTGCCAGCTGGACCAAAAAGTTGATGATCTCATGACTAGCAGTGTGGCAGGAAAAGGTGGGAACACCTCACCGCTGATTGATTATCTTCAGAGAAAAAATTAACATGTTTTCCAGCAGGTCGATGAAGAATATTTTGCCTCGATCAGGGAGAAGACAGCTGCATTTAGCAGTGACATCCAGACAGACCACGAATCATCAGTCGAGAAGCTCTGGCAGCTCATACACAATCACCTAAGCACCATGATGGAACAGCATGTTCCTACCAAGACCACTTCGGTAAAAAATCACCAGCCCTAGATCAACAGCAAGCTGAAAAAGACCTCGCGCCGCAAGCACAAGGCGTGGAGTGGAAGAAGGCAAAATCTACGGAGAGTGTGACGGACTGGGAGCGATACAGGGCCATCAAGAAAGAAATTCGACGCATCATCAGGCAGTGATACCAGCGGTATGTCAGTCACCTTATTGAGGAAGATTCTTCCAACAACCTCTGTAGGTTGATCAACATTCAGTGACGGCAAGATGAAAGCAGACATCTTGAACTACCAGTCCTGCTCGGCTTTCACCACAGAAGACATAGGCAACATGCCATCACTGGAAAATAGCCCTCACCTGATCATGCCGGAAATCTCCATTAGAGAAAACAGTGTTTTCAAACTACTGTCCAATCTGAACCCCAGGAAAGTTGCAGGACCGGACAACATTCCATGCCACCTCCTTAAGGAAGTTGCCAGGGAACTTGCCCCAGCCTTGACCCTCCTCTTCAGCAGATCACTAACCACAGGCCAGATCCCAGCAATCTGGAAGCATGCCCTAGTCCAGCCCATTTTCAAGAAAGGAGACAGGAGCCAAGCTAGCAACTATAGACCCATCTCCTTGACCTGTGTCTGCTGCAAACTTCTGGAGCATATCGTGAGATCTGAAACATGGCTTTTGCAAGAAACGCTCCTGTGAAACTCACAGTAGAAGAGTTAGCAGTGGAACTGGACAGGGGTGGACAGACGGATGCGATATTCCTTGACTTCTCTAAGGCCTTTGATAACGTGCCCCACAAGAGACTGCTCATGAAGTTGGACTACTGTGGCATCAGAGGGGGCAACAAACGCATGGATCGAGAACTTTCTCTCCGGTCGCACGCAGCAGGTAGTAGTAGAGGGAGAAAGCTTGCACACTGGCTTTGTTATCTCAGAAGTACCGCAAGGATCGGTTCTGGGACCATCTCTGTTCCTGGTCTACATCAATGATCTTGGGGATGGAGTCAGATCCAGATTACGACTATTCGGCGACGACACCATCCTCTATTCCCTGATCAAGACCCCGTCTGATGCAGATGATCTCCAGGAAGACCTGAGAAAACTGAAAGTCTGGGAACAGAAATGGCAGATGTCATTCAATGTTGGAAAAAATGCCACCTACTGACTGTCACCAAGAAGAAGACCAGGATCCAGACCAGCTACACTCTCCAAAAACCACAAGTGCCAAGTACCTGGGCGTCGAACTCACAGAGACTCTTCACTGGGGCAAACAAGTCAAAGTTGCAGCTGCAAAGGCCAACAGACTCAATGCGTTTGCCTACAGAAATCTGAAAGGATGGTCCACCACAGTCCAGACGCACTGCTTCAAAGACCTAGCCCGACCAGTCCTGGATTATGCGTCGGCGGTATGGGTTCCCCATCAGCATCACCTGAAGACCACTCTGGAGATGGTTCAGCGATGCGCAGCCCGCCGCATCCTGCACAACTTCAGCCCCACTGCCAGCACATCAGCCATGGTAGAGCAGCTGAACCTTGAGAACCTACAACTCAGGAGAACAGTGGATAAGGCTAGCATGATGTACAAAACGATGCATGGCCTTGTCGACCTACACCCACCTCCTGGCCTACTCAAGGCAACCTCCCGGAAAACCCATGGTCAGCAAAACAAACTCCTACTGCCCCACTCAAGGACAAACACTTATCTCCATTCCTTCTTCCCACCTGTCATCAGAATGTGGAACTCACTTCCCTCAGACTCCTCCGAAGCCCAGTCCCTCCCAATCTTCAGGTCCTCCATGAAGAACTGGTTGACTGCTCAACAATAGCCACTACCGTTATAATGCGCAATTTTAACCTCCTAAAACCTTTATATGGTATATATATATGAATTCATTATTATTATTATTCCCAACCGTTACAAATAATGTAACTATAAAACCTTTTTCTTTTAACTTTTTAATCTTAACTTTTTTTAACCTTCTAACTGTTTTTAATGATATTTTAAACCATTAAAATTTTTGTTAACCCATGCACACCCTCACAACAACTGTGGAGTTATTCCTCGACTACCGGGGTTTCCACAATAATCCTGAAGAAGAATAGTATAACATCCAATTTTCAGGGCATTTAAATTTAAAATGTTAGTTACCATTGTTACTAGTGGAATATAAATAGTGATCCAGCATCTGCAACTTAATGCCAGTGTGGAGAAAGGGTGGGAGATTTTTTGTAAACAGTTACATTTCCTACATGTAAACATTGTTTTTACTTTGGTTATACTATATGTGTAATAAACCAAATATATTTCTCCTTCTTTAAAAATATGTACAGACAACAGTCTTCTTTTATATCCTCAGAAACAGTCCCAAATAAAATATCTCTATCTTTAACTAGGCATTGATTGCACAAACACACGCCTATGGGGGGTAAATACTACCCAAATACTAAGGGTAAATAAGAGCTTCATCAAGCAGGAAACCCCAGCATTGATGTTGACTGGCAAGAGAAACATTAAGGGTGTTTTAATTGAGAATATAAATAAAGCAAGAATAGGGTTGATTGGTACCCTGTGGAGGTTATTTACCCTGCCAGTGCTTGTGTATTGTGAATGAATGGCTGGAGGTTTGGAATGTGAACAAGCAGTGTTGGTCAAGCTGTGATAGTCAAGGGGTCTTCAAGTGTTTGATGTACATTGCAGATAAGTTGGTGGACATTTAGCTGCAAAGCCAACACTGAATGATGATGTAATGTTTGGGCTTCCCTTTGAGTTCCCTTCCCTCAGTCTAGCATGTGTACTGTATTCTTACCTTCAAGTTGTGTATCCTCCTGCTCAGGATGACGCTGCCTAAATCTCTTTGAGAAGCTTGTGTTTTCCTCAAGGTGTTCGCCTCACCACTTTCACCATTCCAAAGACATCCATTCTGTTCTTATCCCGTCTTTTTATGGCTTCCTCTGTCTCTTTTACCTTCCACTATTCCATCCAATATTGCCTTTTCCAGTCCATTGTGCCTTTTGATGTAACCAACATATTTTTTGGTGCTTTATGGAATTTCACAACTCATTTTGTTATACGTGATGTTTATGCGATACTAACACATGGGTAAAGTGTGTTATCCAGGATATGTGCAGTGTCTTGTGGTAGAATTTAATCTCAAACCCACTTAATCTCTGTTCGTCTTATCCAGTACTTGTAAAACAAGTTAAACTGCACGCAGTGTACATAAATGTGATAATCACTATTTATGCAACAGAATTGGTTTTTAAGTAATTTCAACACAAATGTAATACTTTGTATTATTTCAGAGTACATACTGAAGATTTTAATTATCTACGGTTATCATAGGTAAAGGACATTTGATATATAATTCTCTCTATCAAAGATTAACAATCGCAAATGTTATTTATTACCATACGTTAGAGTGGTTAATATTTATCTGTGTGTGGACGAGAGGAAGCAGGAAACACATCCCGCCTTAAAAACCCGCCCAACTTAAAATGCTGTGCACTAGAATCTAACCCTTCCTATAATATGCACTAAGATATGACCCCCATATTTTGATCATAACGATAAACTCATTATTATTAGCAGAACTTTATGCACAAAAAATTAATCCACATGTCCAACACTGAAATCCAGCCCACCCACAAACATAATGTGTTTTCAGTACAAATTTTATGTGTATTGAGAATGAAGCCATTCCTGTTTCCACCATCCCAATCCTCCCTGATAAGCACATTAAGGCCACTCCCCTAATTCAATAAATTGTTCCAGGCCTACTCCTGTCTTTGTCAGATCTGTGTTTATATGAATGCATGGCACGTGTGTGAGTACATGCGTGTGTGCACGGAGATAATAAGAGATTTGTTAGCAGCAGTGAAGCAGTAAATGTTTTCCGCTTCAGTGTATATTTGAATAGGCTGTCGTCATTTGTAATGAGCTTGACCTAAGCACCAACGGTAACAGAGAATGCAGTGTTCTGCTCTGCTGATGCTCTTTTTGTATCTTAGTACCAACAATGGTACAAATAATAATATAATATTACTAATAAAAAGAAAATGTTCTATTGTGCCTAAATCTTTGAAAACCCGAGGTCAGAAGCCTATCAAGAAATCAGTCGCCAAAAATTCAGGGTTTAGGCAGTCTCTAAATCGGTATGCAAAAGCAAAGTTAACAACAGATGGACAGTCCAGGAAGCTAAGGAGGGTAAACATTATTAAAAGGATAAGTTCAGATGATGACAAAATTTTAACATGTTTTTATTGAATAACATGAAGTGAATTCCAAAGAATTGGTTCAGCAGCCACGAAAGCCATGGGTAGTTCCAATGTTTGATTCAATATGATGAACAAAAAGTAGATCATATCTAGTCAAAGCTTGACACCATCAGCATTGTAACCCTCCACTGGTGTATTGTCTGTACTGTAACCCTCCACTGGTGTATTGTCTGTACTGTAACCCTCCACTGGTGTATTGTCTGTATTGCAACCCTCCACTGGTGTATTGTCTGTTCTGTAATCATCCACTGGTGTATTGTCTGTACTGTAACCCTCCATTGGTGTATTGTCTGTACTGTAACCCTCCATTGGTGTATTGTCTGTACTGTAACCCTCCACTGGTGTATTGTCTGTACTGTAGCCCTCCACTGGTATATTGTCTGTACTGTAACCTTCCACTGGTGTATTGTCTGTACTAACCCTCCACTGGTGTATTGTCTGTACTGTAACACTCCACTGGTGTATTGTCTGTACTGTAACACTCCACTGGTGTATTGTTTGTACTGTAACCCTCCATTGGTGTATTGTCTGTACTGTAACCCTCCACTGGTGTATTGTTTGTACTGTAACCCTCCATTGGTGTATTGTCTGTACTGTAACCCTCCATTGGTGTATTGTCTGTACTGTAACCCTCCATTGGTGTATTGTCTGTACTGTAACCCTCCATTGGTGTATTGTCTGTACTGTAACCCTCCACTGGTGTATTGTCTGTACTGTAACCCTCCATTGGTGTATTGTCTGTACTGTAACCCTCCACTGGTGTATTGTCTGTACTGTAACCCTCCATTGGTGTATTGTCTGTACTGTAACCCTCCACTGGTGTATTGTTTGTACTGTAACCCTCCATTGGTGTATTGTCTGTACTGCCAGCTGCAATAGTACGTTATAAAACAAATATAAAGGTAGTGTGACTACATAATACTTGAAGCTATTGTTGTAGTTCTCTATTGTCTGACATTGGCAAACTTGTTTTGTTCCTCATGACTCATTGGCTGCCCTAGTTCTGTTTCACAATCCCAATGATGTCATCCATCATTCAAACTTAAATGTAAATTTAGACCTTACAAATGGTCATTGTTGCAGGCTCTGACTCAGAGGGTGATGTTTATAGTCATAAGGTTGGTTTACACAACACTCAGGCAGTTGCTTCATCAATTCATGTAAATTATGTGATTTATCATTGGTCTGGTGTATCAGGAGGTACAGTGTCAAATGATTTATTGGCATCTCCCTCTCACCCTCTCTCCCTCTCACCCTCTCTCCCTCTCTCCCTCTCACCCTCTCACCCTCTCTCCCTCTCCCTCTCTCCCTCTCTCCTTCTCTCCTTCTCTCCATCTTTCTCTCTCACTTTCTCTGTGTCTCTCTCTTGCTCTCTCCGTTTCTCTCTCACTCTAGTTCCCCCTCCCTCTCTCTCTCTTTCTGGCTCTCCCTTCCCCTCCCTCACTCCCTCTCTCTACATCTCTCCCCCTCTCTTTCTCGTACCCTCTCTTTCTCGTACCCTCTCTTTCTCTCCCCCTTTCTCTCCCTCCCACCTTCCCCCTCTCACTAGGCAACCACATTCCTAAGCACAACATGTTTCTAATAATAATAATGTACCTGTCATGAGCGACCACTTGCCAAACATGACCAACGACCATATTTAAACTGCCTCACTTTCTTCCTGTCTTTCTCTACATCACAACAACAACATTTGAGTATTGATGTCCGTTGCATGTTTAAAGACAATGTGTACTTCATGTAGATATATTGCGTAAATGTTCCCCGCCGCCAAGCAATCTACAAAGCTGTCTCCCTAGCGAGATGTCACGAACCACGAGTGAGACATTCATCTCTCCAAGGCAACGTTTCAGTGTCAGACAATCTACAAAGGATATTGCTGTCATAATGGCAGTTGCCATGGCGATGATGCTGAAGTCCCATTTACAAAGGCAAACATCTGGAAAAAATTGACGGATAATGGCAGTGGGTAACTTCACTTTTCAAGAGCTGGCTTAGTTTCTATGGTAACGGTTATGTAATGCTGTGAAAGTGCTAGTGAGGTGATTGTGGTTTTGGTCATTAACAAGCTGAGGAAAAGAGAAATCCCCCTCTGAGATGCAAATGCCCAGGCACACATGTACAGGGTAATCACAGTCTGACATGACTGAGTGGGTGGGTGGGTGGTTGGGTGGGTGGGTTTATTAATTAAGTTGTCCTTGAGTGTTCTTGTTGTGGGGAATGGTAGTTCGGTGGTTGGGCACGAGAGAGTCAGTTGAAAGCACTAGAGTCCATCTACCGTCATTTTGGAAATTGTGTCATTCAGGAGGACCTGTAAAAGCTGTTGGTCCCTTCTGTACCGAGTGTCTGCCAGGGGATGTGAAGGATCCATTACAGGGGATAAATGTATCACCTGTCGTGGACTCACAGAGTGGTTGACTGGTGGTCTCCGTCTCTAACCCACTGGATCTTGGTCCCTCTGGTGGGAGTTGCTTCAGCAGACATGCAGTGTATACAACAATAATGTGATCACTGATTGTCTGACGCCTGACCAGGGTTTATGACAGTATATGAAAGAAGGATCCTTGTTTCTTTTGCTAATTTTATTGTTCTACCTTCCTACCTATTCGTTCTCACTAGTTTTTGCTCCATCCTCTCTAACCAATTTCAAACCTTTCCAGGTGTTTGATTTCACTTCATATTGCCCAATCTCTGTATGTATATGTAAATAGAACTAGATACAGTCAGTATGCTCCAGTTGCCATCTCCGATCAATCGGTGAACCCTCTGATCAAGGTATTATTGATGGTTGACTACCCTCCATTTAATGGCCACCTCATCCATCAGTCAGTCCAATCGGCAGCCCTATTCTATTGGCTGCGGAGCTGTCTTTGTTATTGTGCCACTTCTCACAATCAATGACATGTTTCTTCCGTTTGCTGTAAGCACAGGCTCCGCCTCAGACACTGGAGTGTCTGTTGGAAGCTTTCAGTAGGAAAAGTGGAAGAGTTTACCAGCAATTGGCCCCATAGAAATGGATGACTAATTGTAAAGAGCATCCAAGGACAGCTGAATCCAGTCTAATTGGAGAGAGCATGCTCATCAGAGCTATTATTCAGACTCGTTCTATTTTGTGAAAATAAAACATACAAAATGGTTTTTTAAACCTATTATAGTCATTAAGACATTTGTATCTTGCATTTGAGCAACTGATAAAGAAAATAATGATAATACTGTATTAAATAAATAACTAATTACGAAGAGAATAATTGTGATATAAACCAAAGAATTGAAAAGAAATGACAAAACGACATGGATTTGATTGACTGTGTAGTTAGTTGTGTTCGCTGTAATAAAGGTAATGGTGATATTATTTTATGTGTATGATCTTGTTATAATTACATATTGTACTTTTGTAAATCAATTGAAAGACCGTTTAGTATTAAGATAATCATGTAAAAAAGAAAGATGTAAACAAAATTATATATCAGGTCTGCTCAAGGAATTTTACATTTCACCCCCGGCAAACGTGTTCATTTGAACATCTTCTTGACCTCTCTGGGAAGCATTCATCCACTCTGCAATTAACATGCAAAAACTATTCCTATACAAATATCCACCACAGACTATAGCCAATAATAATACTCAGTCAGGTTAATTATCCATGCATGGTATAGCAATTAGAAAGAAACTTAAGCTCACCTTTAGTTCTTCAAAACTATAACTGTACTGAAAAAATAGCATATTGTTTTGTTATTATATTCTGACAGTTTTACATATTCGATCCTTCTCAGTTTTGTGGCATCATTACCTTTTCCTAAAGGTAATTCTCAATGGTATGGACCTTATGTTTGTTATAATAATAATTTGGTAATTTTGTTTGGACATCATCTACATGGATTGCAATGAATTATTGAGTAGGACTAGCCAAGTGTATGGAAATGCCTTCCCTTCTGAATATAAATTACACATTTTCATGGTTGCCTTTTTCGAAGCATCATTGAGTACATACATTTATTGGTGTTTTTCTGTGCCATAAATTGTGACTTCCATTGCATAAACATGAAGTATATAAATAACGTAATCTTTGTTTTATGTACTCAATACATGCTTTTGCATAAATAATTGTTCTTAGAGGAGGATTATCTGGGAGGTTGTTGCATTATCTGACCAAATCTTGCAAATCTCCTGCTGGATGGATACTCCCTTTTTTGACCCAATTTCCACCTTCTATCTCCTGTTTCCTCGATTATCCCGGCTTGTAATGTGGCTCCACTGTTTGTTGCTCATAAAATAGCCTGGAAACCTTTGTACTTTTCACTCTGACAAAGACTGTTGTTACCCTGAATCAGGGTAACCATTGAAATTGAATCTTGTGCCAAGTCATCAAATAAGAGCATTTTTTCAGTTTATGCAAATCATTCAAACTATTAATGCTTAATATATTGATACAGGCCACACAATAAAATAGAACTGAATTGCAAATGATAATAATTATATCACATAATGGTCAACTTTTTCGTACATTTTATTTTGGTTACCTTTTATTTTTTATAAAGCTACCATATTAGAAACACAATTGCATTATCTAAGACACACATAATATGGCATTAAATACATTTTAATTGTACACATAAATACAGGCTCAATCACCGAAATGAATTAATGTAATCTGACAGTAACAGTCAAATGGGTATCTGGGATCAAACTTTTTTCCAGTTCACACAGCCTGGCGAGATTTGGCTAAGCAAGACTACCAACTACCATTTTCTCCAAGTAAAGATCTTCCTGAATAATGTTGGTATAATTTATCCCCAAAAATTGTCTAGACGATAATCGTAACAATGGCCCAGCCTATGATACATATCAGCCACATTCTCCATTAGTGGTGTTTTTGGTACATTTGCGATGGCCCATACATTACCTGTGGCGCCATCTACTGATCAAAACATAAAAAATCATGGCAAGAATTATTGTGATGTTCTCTTTGTTTGGTTTGTGTTGTAGGCGTTTATCTAGATATTTATGGGTTAATTATACATATTTTGGCTTTACAAAATATACCCCTAGTGATGTATACAACATTTATAATACCCTATTATAATAACCAATGTCTGTGTTTACCACATCACCCCCAGAGGGTTCTACTGAGGGATCACACAGCCTCCATGGTGTATTATGTAATAAATCATGGCAACTGCATCCAGGAAATTTCTAGGCACAGGCTTATTAGTTCTATCTGTCATTCCATGATGCCTAGAACTGGAGCGGTGACCACAGATGGCAGGGTGTCTGGGACATTGTCTGCGCACTGGTGACGCTGGAAGTGGCCACTTAAATCATGCACAAAAATCAATTGCTCCTGCTGGTTTTAACCCTTTGTTCTCTTGCATTACGCAATGACTGCCAGTGTCACAGATGATCGGGGAAAGAACCATTGTTCAGCTCTCATGCGTGATTACATAATTTGTTTATACATATGCAAGTGTTATAGAAACATTTATAATAACATAATTACCATAATGACTGTATGTATTTGACACTGTATGATTTCAGACACCTATTACTTTTATATGTCCAAATACAAACCATACATAATAACTGTAGGTTTTCATACACCAATAATAAATTTTTTTTACTCATGTTTTCAGACAGTTGAGAAGGTAATTATTTTTAGTTGTCTGAATACATACAATACAAATTACTAAACAAGAGCAAACAAAATGTGTATAATATTTACAGGGGACCCTTACTGTTCCGTTCACCCTCGGGACAATAGCAAGATGACCATATTAGTGGGACTAATATCGTATACTTTATTATATGTGCAAGAAATCTGGGCCTATCCTAGGATGCCTTTAATTGCAAGGTGACTGTATTATCGAGGTGACCATAAAGCGATGTTTGACTGTACTCTGTTATGTGGAATGCCATGGTAACATGTGTTTATTGTCTTTATAGGAGCAGGAAGACCCACGGTCAGCGAGCTGGCCGGACTACTACATAGAGCAGATAGACATGATGAACTGCGTAAGTGACCACACTCTCACACCTACATAGAGCAGATAGACATGGTGAACTGCGTAAGTGACCAAACTCTCACACCTACATAGAGCAGATAGACACAATGAACTGTGTAAGTGACCACACTCTCACACCTACATAGAGCAGATAGACATGATGAACTGTGTAAGTGACCACACTCTCACACCTACATAGAGTGGATAGACACAATGAACTGTGTAAGTGACCACACTCTCACACTTACATAGAGCAGATAGACATGATGAACTGCGTAAGTGACCACACTCTCACACCTACATAGAGCGGATAGACATGATGAACTGTGTAAGTGACCACACTCTCACACCTACGTAGAGCAGATAGACATGATGAACTGCGTAAGTGACCACACTCTCACACCTACATAGAGCGGATAGACACGATGAACTGTGTAAGTGACCACACTCTCACACCTACATAGAGCAGATAGACATGATGAACTGCGTAAGTGACCACACTCTCACACCTACATAGAGCGGATAGACACGATGAACTGTGTAAGTGACCAAACTCTCACACCTACATAGAGCGGATAGACATGATGAACTGCGTAAGTGACCACACTCTCACACCTACATAGAGCAGATAGACACAATGAACTGTGTAAGTGACCACAATCTCACACCTACATAGAGCAGATAGACATGATGAACTGTGTAAGTGACCACACTCTCACACCTACATAGAGTGGATAGACACAATGAACTGTGTAAGTGACCACACTCTCACACCTACATAGAGCAGATAGACATGATGAACTGCATAAGTGACCACACTCTCACACCTACATAGAGCGGATAGACACGATGAACTGCGTAAGTGACCACACTCTCACACCTACATAGAGCAGATAGACATGTTGAACTGTGTAAATGACCACACTCTCACACCTACGTAGAGCAGATAGACACGATGAACTGTGTAAGTGACCACACTCTCACACCTACATAGAGCAGATAGACACGATGAACTGTGTAAGTGACCACACTCTCACACCTACATAGACCAGATAGACACGATGAACTGTGTAAGTGACCACACTCTCACACCTGCGTAGAGCAGATAGACACAATGAACTGTGTAAGTGACCACACTCTCACACCTACGTAGAGCAGATAGACACGATGAACTGTGTAAGCGACCACACTCTCACACCTAAATAGAGCAGATAGACATGATGAACTGTGTAAGTGACCACACTCTCACACCTGCATAGAGCAGATAGACACGATGAACTGTGTAAGTGACCACACTCTCACACCTGCATAGAGCAGATAGACACGATGAACTGCATAAGTGACCACACTCTCACACCTACATAGATGATAGAGCAGATAGACACGATGAACTGTGTAAGTGACCACACTCTCACACCTACATAGAGCAGATAGGCACGATGAACTGTGTAAGTGACCACACTCTCACACCTACGTAGAGCAGGTAGACATGATGAACTGCGTAAGTGACCAAACTCTCACACCTACATAGAGCAGATAGACACGATGAACTGTGTAAGTGACCACACTCTCACACCTACATCGAGCAGATAGACACGATGAACTGCATAAGTGACCACACTCTCACACCTACATAGAGCAGATAGACATGATGAACTGCGTAAGTGACCACAATCTCACACCTACATAGAGCAGATAGACATGATGAACTGTGTAAGTGACCACACTCTCACACCTACATAGAGCAGATAGACTCGATGAACTGCGTAAGTGACCACACTCACCTCTCAAATCTATGTGTTGGCCAGTCCAAGAATCTTCAAAAAGCTTGTCTTTATTTACAGATATTTTATAGACCTGTCGTTTGTTTACATACAAGAAATTAATCGGTGTCAAAATGACCCATTTTATTGGAAATGGCAGTAATATGCAAAATGCTGTATTTTTGCAGATATTTTTCACACACAATGAAGCCGAGGAAATTGAGAGCAGGACAAAGTTGGCTGACAACCTCAAGACGGCGCTACGCACTCAGCCAATGAGGTAGGGGGTAATGACATTACTTGCCTTCCTCACTTGGTCAAATTGACGTAGGCCGGTTGACATATGTTGCCTAGCAACCGGGGTCTGACATACTATATTGCTGTATGAATGTGGAACCAATGGACATTGCATCATTGTTTTCATTGAAATTTGGAGTTTTTGTTGAAAAATTTTCAATAGGTTTGCGACAAAATCTAAGAGTGTCGGTATGTTTGATGTGATAGATGTAGAGTCTGTAACAATATAAATGTATATATGAAAATATGTTTCCTGTGGCAAAGCTTTATAGAAGTCATGCACGTAATTTTGATTGTGAATTGATGTCAGATTCAGGATCTGTCCGTTATGCTCAGTGGATAACATTTCAAACAATGGACATTTTATCATGTCAGTGTCAGAGAAGAAAGTGTCACAGCCAATTTGATTTATGAGCTTAAGAAGAACTCGTGAAAAAGTGTTCATTTCATCAAGATATTTTGTCTTTATGTGATCTCTAGGCTGCTTTTGGATGACAGTATCTATCAGTTGGGTCACATTGACAAAGTTGTGTATTGATTGTGATAATACAACAGCATATATTAGGTTACAGGAAGTGTTAATGTTGTTGTTTTCATGGCTGTATTGCAAAAATTCATAATAACACATAAACAAGGCGCAGTGGTACCTCATTATTAAGGTCACCCCCAGGACTGGGAAAAAGTGATCTGAATAGCAAGTTGACCACATATAGCATAATTTCCTATGCTTTACTGTTACAAGATTATAATTAGGGACTGTCCCAGGTTGACCTTAATTGTGAGGTGGCTATATTACTGAGGTGACCATAAAGCAAGGTTCTACTTTATATATATATATATATATATATATTCACACAAGAAATATGCAGTGAGTGTATATAGACTGAAATCTCAAAATAAACTGTGAAAGAATAGCACTATGATCCACTGCAAGTACTTTCACGTAAGTTCTTTCCCCACAGTTTTGTGATCCGATTCATTGAGTTGGATGGTTTGAACTGCCTGCTGAACTTCCTGGGTCGGATGGATTGGAAGATTTCAACCAGCCCTGTCCACACGTCTGTCATAGGCTGCGTCAAAGCTCTTCTAAATAACTCCGTAAGTTAAACATATTAGTTAGAATATTCAATAATGTAAAATTGCTATTAAAGGTAAATAATAAGTTAATTTAACTGGGTATGGTGAGGGCGCAGTGGTTGAGCGGTCAGAGTGCCTGACTGTTGATCACAGGAACCGGGGTTAGACCCTGGTGCTGATTGAGCGATGGTTCGTTACTGGCATCGGCCGCTGTGTTGAAAATCGGGCAACTTCGTTCACCGTACAATGCCTGTGTTTGGGCCCTTCTATCTGGGGTCTATGCAAGGGGAAGTAAAAGATCTCATGCAGGTAAATGGAAAAAGCTTGTCCTGGACTCACTGAGCTGGAGTCTCATTCTCTAAACTCCCTCAGATTAGTCATCCAAATGATTGTGGGCAGTTACAAAAAGAAGAAGGTGTAGAGTAATTTAAGTGCCACCTGGTAGATTTCGAGTAAGTCAGTTGAAGTGGTGCTGCCTGGTGGATTGTCAGCAAATTAATTGCCATTTTGGTTAAGACTCTATGTTGCATTGATTACTGAAGTTTAAAAGGTCAACCAACACAAACTCCCCCAATATCTGACTGTTTTGCTTGTTAAAACACAGTTATTAACATATATTTTCTTAATAACAAATATGTATAAAATAAACACAATAAAACTGTCACAACAGCACATCACATGACATAATAATATAAACATTGACCTGTTCTGAAATCGCCAATTTTAGCCACTGCGCTTGAGCGAACATGGAATTGTGGGGAGAATTTCATCCAAAAAGTTAATGCAAACAGAGGAATATATAGCAAACATTTTTTGTTTACATTGTGATTGGACTGCCAATTTGTGTAAAGTATGTATTTATTGCCTGTTCTATATCAAACTCACCTTGACCTAAGTTATCACAGTTGGTCTTAATTGTCACTGTTTGGTTAAATTGAATTTCGTACTATGCCGATGAACGCATTTTTGCCCAGGATACTTTGCATAGAGCCAAAATGAACCAATTGCTGAACAGGTCAATGTCAATTTATGCATGCTGTGTTTGCAGGAGGGACGAGCCCATGTGTTAGGGTACCCAACTGGCCTCAACATCATTGCTCAGAGTTTGGCGACGAATAATCTGATGGCAAAGGTTGCCGTCCTCGAAATCCTCGGTGCAGTATGTTTGATCCCCGGCGGACATCGGAAGGTCCTCCAGGCAATGGTCCACTACCAGGAGTATGCTGGGGAGAGGACCCGGTTCCAGGTAAGGGTTGTGGCATTGTTGATATCGTCTTTATCCTAGATTGCTTACAGGGTGGGGCCCTTAGCAAAAGATTCTATAGAATTTTATAGAATTTTAAAGAAAATCTATAGAAATCCTAAATTTATGTAAAATTATATAAATGTTGATGTGGTCATACAAATTCTGTATATTTTCTATAGAATTCTATAAATGATTTACATAATTATTATGTTTACTTCAGTTTCTGTACAATTTATATACATTTTACCTGGCCACATAACATTTTATAGAAATTCTGTAGAATTCTATTTAAAAAAATATTCTATAGAACAACTTGCACAAATATCCTATATAATATATTTTGTAGCACATATTCTGTATAATATATTCTTGATAATGTTTTGCTAATGGGAACCACATAATAAATTTTGGTCTGTACCACATTCTTTATGAATTGTTTCCAATTATCATGATCCTCAGCCATTCCTTCAACCCTCCTCTGTTTGTCAGTCCATCCTCACACATTCTCATTACATTGTTGTCTCATTACACAGTTTCTTGATATCGACATTATAACTTAGTTGCATCACCTTGTCGACGTTGTCCTGATGTAGTGCATAATGTGGCCCCTCCTGTGTCATACCATTGACACTGTTGTGTCAGCGTCATGCTGTTCATGTCATACCATTGACACTGTTGTGTCAGCGTCATGCTGTTCATGTCATACCATTGACACTGTTGTGTCAGCGTCATGCTGTTCATGTCATTCCATTGACACTGTTGTGTCAGCGTCATGCTGTTCATGTCATTCCATTGACACTGTTGTGTCAACGTCATGCTGTTCATGTCATTCCATTGACACTGTTGTGTCAGCGTCATGCTGTTCATGTCATACCATTGACACTGTTGTGTCAGCGTCATGCTGTTCATGTCATTCCATTGACACTGTTGTGTCAGCGTCATGCTGTTCATGTCATACCATTGACACTGTTGTGTCAGCGTCATGCTGTTCATGTCATACCATTGACACTGTTGTGTCAGCATCATGCTGTTCATGTCATACCATTGACACTGTTGTGTCAGCGTCATGCTGTTCATGTCATACCATTGACACTGTTGTGTCAGCGTCATGCTGTTCATGTCATACCATTGACACTGTTGTGTCAGCGTCATGCCGTTCATGTCATTCCATTGATACCACTGTCGATATCAGTCACAATTTGAATTAACTTCTTTACATTTTCCCCAGATTTTCTAAGTTACTTATAGTCCTACTGAAATTATTTATGTCATCAAATTAATGATGTTTATCTAACATGGTTATATTATTAATACATTACCTATTTAGTATTTTCTTATTAATGTCATTATCTCCAGTCTTCTACATTAATCTTGCCATAGTAACATCTGTGTTGATTTTAAACAACATCTTGGTTTTAATAGTTCATAACTCATTCTTGGTTATTATGCTTTCCAATATAGACAGCAAATACGTGTCACTCAGAAATGTTCACTTTACCAAGGTTGTACATGATTTTACAGAGCCTCATGAATGACCTTGATTGTACGACCGGTGATCATAAAGATGAGGTCTGTCTGAAGACTGCAATTATGTCATTTATCAACGCTTCGCTGAAGTATGGCCCGGGACAGGTATGTAGACATCATTGTCAGGTGCAAAGATATTATTATTATACATTTGTTTCAACCATAAACTCATCTATTATACCATAAAATAGTTTCTTAGATATCTTCAGAAATACCTTGAATTCCCTCCGATATATTTATTTTCTTAATTATTATTATTATTTCATAGCAAAATATTATACATAATTCTGTCTATCATAATATAACAAGTATTGTTTTTATTACAACATACTATTTGTTTGCATTTTTAAATATTTCTGTAAGGTGTTGTGAATTGTGTTGGACGTGGCACGATATAAAATAAATATTATAAAATATTGTCTGTTAGATTCCTTGAGAAATATGCACAATTTCTGCTGACTGTTTTCCATTGTTGTATAATGCTACATAAAGTATATATTTTTAAGGTTTTGATATCACTGCATTATTTTGAAAAAAAAGTATTTCATCAGTAGTGTAATTCTCTTCAGCATCAACTGGAGTTTCGACTGCATCTCCGGTACGAACTACTGATGCTGGGAATACAACCAATCATAGACAAGTTACGCACAAAAGACAACCCAACTCTCGACAGGTATGTCATAACTTTGTTAATATTAGAAAGTCTGGTCGTTTTATCTAAAATCATATTATATATAGATAAAATATTATTATTGATAATGTTATATATATATATATATATATCCTTAACAGCAGCATACATCGACCAAATATGCATAAGGGCTGCCTTAGGCAGACCACCGTTTTTAAGCAGACCAGAGCCGATCTGCATAAAATTGTGACCCCTGGTTGCATAGACAATATCTTTTATTTTAAAATTTGAACAGTTAGAAATATTATATGTAGTATACCCAGACATTTAATGATATCAATAACTATTTTCGCCCAAAAAAATATGTTTGGTGATTTTGAGAGACGTTTTCTCAGAGGTTGTATAGCCTATCTCTCATAATGGAGCGGTCGACCTATGCTGCCCTTAGGCTTATATATATGACAGAACAACACAAACACATTTGTTAAGGTATAAGCAATATTTTATTATAAAACTTTGGCAAATGGGACAGTCCGGCTGGATCTCTCTGGGGCAAGCTGTGACACCGTGAGGATTGGCTGCTAGGCCCGGATATGTTCACGTGACCAGACATGGTCTTGGGCCAACTACTCGATCATAATCACGTGACTGCGGCCAAGTGACCAGACAATCCTGGGGCCTGCATCCCTCTGGGTGTCAAGCCATCCCCAAGAGATACCTGCCGACCTGTCAGTACTACGGTTGATGCATGGGGTTGGTGGGCGGGTTGTGAGTGTCTCTGTCGAGGGCTGAGACAAGAAGGCCTGTTGCAGGGGTTCAGTTGGCACCATAGGAAGGCACGTGGATGCTGATTGGTCCCCTTTACTATCCCACGGGAAATTACAAATTTGATCCGGTTTGGCTTGGCTATGAATGTTGGTCAGTTATCCTCTCATTAACTATGCACAGTTACTAACACTATGCTTCAATATATATTTATATATTGATAAATGTTATATATAAATAACATTTATTCCTTGACTTTTTTAATGTACATGATTATTTACAAAATGGCCATCGCATTTTCTACCTTTTGACACAGAAAATACAAAAGTTATACCTTTGATTTCTTCATTTGCATATTTGTTTTGTCTTGAAGACATTTAGACTTCTTTGAGATGGTAAGAAATGAAGATGAAAAGGAATTCGCAAAGAAGTTTGAGACAGTAAGTGATGTTTGGATGCTACACGTCAAACGTTTTACTTTCTTATAATGAATAGTAATATACTAAGTAGATTAACTTGTCTAGTTAGAAAAATAAAGGAAGAACTAGTTCAAGGCATCTTTATTTGCACAAACTACTTTATTTGCATCAGTTGCTCCTGAACTACTTTGCTAAATCATATCACTGGGTACTGTTAACAGTTAACCAACCATGGCAATAATAGCAGAACTGGTTCCATCAAATTCAAATGTGTACATTTACATTTGCTCATGGCATTCGTATGAACAAGTTTTGGAATTTTGCTAACCATCTGTTCATTGTTTCTGTTAAGTTTAAATGTGACATATCTTGATGTGAATTTTTTGTTATTTTAATCTTTGTTTCTGATAGCACCACGTGGACAGCAAGAGTGCCATGGCCATGTTTGACTTGATCAGGAAGAAGCTTGGGTTCAGCTTGGCTTACCCTCACTTCCTCTCTATTCTCTTCCACTTCCTCCAGCTGCCTTGTAAGTCTTTACGATTCTTCATTATATTGTTCATAAATTAATAAATTTACTATTTTAATTATCTAACAATGTATACATATTTAGTGGTATTATCGTTGCACTGTAAAGTGGCATAGAACACAGAAAAATTGCATTATAGAAATATTGTATTTTATTATTATTAATATTACTTACATATACTAATAAACTGCAACATTTGTAAATGTTTTCAGTAGCTGTGTGAAAAAAACAGGTTTTTAGGGTTTAAATTAATTCATGTTTACCTCTTGGCAGAGCTCTTCCATATTTGGTAGAACCTGTTTCTACCAGTTATTTTTCAACCAGATATTTTCTTATGTCTGTTATTTTTATGTAATTCATCACAAAAATATTCAGCACACAAATCCCTTTGACTAGATCCCAGATATACATTATCATTTATTTTAAACCTCAAAAGAAAATTTTGTCTTTCTTTACCAGATACAGAAGACGCAAAATACCAAAAATATAATTTAAGGAATACAAGTTTTAATCATCATTTTCTGCAGTACTGTAACGAAAATGATAATCTGGATTTGGTAAATGGAATCAATGGATGGTGATGGTCGTTTTTCTACCCCCTTCACCAAATACGGAAACCACAAAGTACAAAAAAATCATATCTATCAAAAATTGTAATCAAAATTTTCTGCGGTGGTGTAACAAAAATTATAATCTGAATTTGGTAAATGGAACCATCGGATGGTGATGGTCTGTTTCAGACGGTAGTGACATGGCAGTCCAGCAGTGGCAGCTCGTGGACCGAGTTGTTCAACAGATCACTCTACAGGCCAAGGATGGGGACCCAGATGTTGCTCCCCTTGAGATCGATGTCAAAAAAGTTGTGAGGCAGTAAGTGTTCTGGATGGTGACAGTCGGTGATTGAAATGTGTATTAAAAGTCCTTCTGCAACTTTAGTACGTCATAGATCATGTTTGTTGAAGTTCATAACTATAGTGTAGAAAAGGTAAGTTCTTATATAGCGCAGTATGCAATCCTTAAAACTGCTCAAAGCACTTTACACTTTACTCCTTGGCAGACCTATTCAATGAAATACCATCTCAACGTCTCTGGGAAGATTTCACCCACACTGCAATTAATGCACAAATACTATTCGTACACAAAAATACAGCCAGGTACTCACAGCTGAGTGAACTGGAACAATGTACAGTGAACAAGCTTGCCCAAGGTTCGATATCGAGAGGCCAATGCTGTAGCCACAGTGCCACAGTGCTCCACAGTGAGTGAATAGTTTGTGTTAAATGTGAAGTCAGTTGAATAAAATAGTGTAGTTTTGTTAAGTTAATTGACAGAATTTCATTTGATCATGTAACATGTGAAGCAACTTTTGCCATTTCGATCTCTAGAAATTTCATCTAGCCCCATAGAAGATTTGAGATGGTGTTCAATTGATCAGTTCTGTCAAGGGTGAAGTGTAAAGTGCTTTGAGCAAGCCTATGAATTGGATATCACACTGTACCGGTATTTAAGAACTAACCTTTACTACCTTTTACCCCCAGTAGTTTGTCAGTTTAGAAACTGTCTTTGACCATGTCTTTCCATTTTACAGATTGGCCAATGAAAGTGCTGTGAAGGACATTCAACAGAAATTGCGGGATGTTCAGAAAGAAAACGATGAGATTAATTCACGGCTGACAAAGAAAGAGCGGGAATGTGATGTCAAGACAGAGGAAAAGGTTTGTTTCATCAAGCACAAAGACAATCTTTGATTTATACATGCCTCAAAATCCAGATTTCTTTGACTTCATAAAGTTGATGGTCCACATGTCAACATGAAATAAAGAAAACTTTTTGTTGAACATTCTTCGCGATAGTTAATTTCTGTGTGAATTAGTTCTTTTAAACATATCCAATACATGATTTTACCTTGTAGAGTTTTTCGTCGATGTGACACACCAACTTCATCAGTACATGTGACATGACATCATCGTACATGTGATTACGAACTATCTCACATGTACGTTGACGTCACGCGTCACTTGTACTGATGAAGTTGGTGTGTCAAATCAACAAAAGACCCTACAAGGTAAATTCAAGTATTGGATATGTTTAAAAGAACTAATTTGCATAGACAACATTTGTATTATAAGTTATGGAAGTATGAATTTTAATATTTACTGAATAGATGACAGACAGGCAGACTGGCAGTTTTGAGAGATGCCAGTCCATCTATAAAAATGACAGTCTCATAACTCTGGATTGGCAGCGATTTTGAACACAGCACATAGTTTGGCACATACGATGATAGTGTATTGTTTTGACTGTAGGAGGAGCTGATGTCAATGTTGAACAAGATAAAGACGCGACTACAGTCGGAGGCCGAGACTCATTCAGAGACACAGAGAGAACTGGAGGCATTGAAGATGCAACTCTTCGAACTGCAACAGATGGTAGGTGGACGTCTGTGGAGAAATATCTCCATTGTGCATACACCATTGTTGTTGTTGTTGTTGTTGTTGTCGTTGTTGTTGATCTCTTTTTTGTTCCTGATGTCCTCGACAATGCTGGCCTCGACACTGATCCTCGATGTTTTCCTTCGCCCACAAAGAAGTCCTGACGTCATGTCATCCCTGTTTTATAACCCTAGTATTAACAGGCCTTTGTAATTCACATTACAGTTACCTCTTGTGTCAGTGTCCGAATACATAGGTACACAAATAAAATAATTTTACAGAGGTGTCCAAAAAGTTAAGGTGTACAAAAATAATTAATTATGTCAATTTTTTGGGTGTCTGAAAAAAAAACAGTGTCCGAATGCATACATTCATTACAGTAATTGTATTAACATTTTTGAAACATGAAAAAACCACTATGTATGCAAGATATTTGAATAAATACTACAACTTTAGATGTGAGTGTTGGTGTTTCACTGTCTACGTATGATGCGTGCTGACTACCGGTACATGTTATTGTTATAATGCAGGTGGAAATGGAACACGCTGAACGAGCAAAGTTGGAGTATCTCGTAAAGACAGGCAGTCTGCCTGATGATGCCAAGATGGACCTGGCACTGTCAAACTTCACAGCCAAAGTTCTCACTCCACCGACTGTCACAGCCAGTGCTGTCATAGGTAAGACAAAATAATATTGATATTATATAATGTATTACATAATATTATATATAATATATGTGTGTGTCTGCTGATGTGTAGCTATTGTGATATTAGTTACATTAATGATATCCAGACATGCACACACAATTTATATATGTATAGTATGTATGTACAGGCTGTATAAGTAATCTTAATTATATTATGTAGATATTATTTCAGTAATAAATTTATTACAAATTATTCAGTGAAAATTACCCAAATCACCCTGACTCGCCCTTATATAATAATCACATGGGGGAATAAAATAACAACAATGTTAGTGTCATTTATTTCTTAGGTGACATTCATATAACAATTATATTTTGCATGATTTGATTTGTTGCAAATTTATTTTTAATATTTTCAGGTTCTGCACCAGCACCCCCACCCCCGCCCCCTGTCCCTGGGATGGCTGCTCCTGCCCCACCTCCCCCACCCCCAGGGGCGGGACCCCCGCCACCTCTACCCCCCGGTGCCCCAGGTAAGAAAACATTGAACAATCTGCTGAATACACAGATATACCGGTAATCAAGTTAGAAAGTTTTATTAATTAATATCATAGAATTATGTCATACAACAATCTGTTCTAATATTGTGACTGTACTATTGTAAAAACTAAATTTGTTAAAGGTTTAATTTTTTTTCTTTTTCTGAGGCTGGGAAAACTAAAAATCTGAATTAATATGTTGTTATGATGCAATGATTAGATGAATAAAATTAATGGTATTAGCATTATGTGGGACGTTTGGGTATAAATATTGTTCTTTAACAAACACAATGAAATAAAAAACATATAATGTTCCAAATGCATTGTGGAGATCTAAGTCCTGGTAAATGTTCATCGTATCTCGTATCTGTTTCCTCAGTGGTGTCCATCTTGTACATGTTGAGTGTGGTGGTGACTTAGAACATGGTTGTTCCAACAGAAATGCCCGGTGTCGCGGTGAGAAAGAAGAATATTCCCACTTCAACGCAGCCGCTCAAATCATTCAACTGGGCCAAACTTCCAGACGTAAGTTGTCATTACACATTGTTGTTGTAGGTGAAAGAATTAATTGCATTTTACATGACCAAATGACAAATGAACAGGAAAAAACAACAGAAGAAAAAGCAAAATACTAGTTATCATATAATATTTAACTGTTCTGTTGAGGATTTTCCAGCTAGGCTGCTAGACCATCAAAGCTTTTCCCCTGTAGTCTTTCCCTTTGTCACTAAACCGACCCAACATTGTTTGCATGTAATGGATTTCAAGTACAGAAATTCCCACTTTGATGTGGATCTCTCAAATTTAGAGCAACATTAAAAACCCCAGAATGGCATGGGGAGAAACAGTGAATACAAGAGGAGGGAAGAGGGTGGTCAACAAGGGCTGAAGAAGAGAGTGGTCAACAAGGGTTGAAGAACAAAGCAGTGGGGCAGAGTATGAGTTAGTTTTCTCCATTTCATTCTATTTCCTGTAGCATATTATTTAAGTACATCTTCTGTTTCAATTCTGCAGTCAAAGGTGAAGGGGACCATATGGACGGACATTGACGACACCAAGGTGAGGTCTTGAGCTTTCTGGATATCCTGTGATCTTAAAATCATGTTTTGTAGTATCATAGAAATCTGTATTGCTAAGAGCAAGTCAGAGTGTAGGGGGATAGCGATTAGAGTGTCGGACTCTCAATCGAGATGTTGCTGGTTTAAATTCTTTTGCTGCCGTTTCGAACCTTGGGGAAGTTCGTTCATTTCATGTTGTTCCAGTTCATTCAGCTGTATGAATGAGTACCTGGCTGTAGACAGTGGTGGATCTTTGTGTACGAATAGTCTTCGCGCAGTAATTCCCAGAAAGGTCGAGATGGTGTTCCATTGAACAGGTCTGCCAGGCAACAAAGTGTAAAGCACTTTGTGCTGTCCTAAGTACTGGATGTCCAAGTCTTTATTCCTACATATTAATGGGTGGTTTCAACAAGTTTGCAAAGTTCAAAACAAATTTTGTGGTCCGTATTGTTTCAAACCTTCACCAAGTCTTGGCACACCAATATACGCGGTGTGTAAGATTTTGAGTGATCCAAAATGGCTTCCAAAACCGTAGCCAATAAATAAGTCACCGGATTCAACTGACATAACATGTTTGCCAACATAAAATATTACCCATCATGCTGCTCGATTGTGATATCTTTAATAGTGTTATTGTGCATTAATATCTGTCCAGTTTGACAGGTGGAGCCACTGTGGCAATGTATTTCCCCCGCAATACGTGGTGATGATCCATACATAATCCTATGTTCTTATGCATACTTCAATGACAACATTTAAGACCTAAAATTTATTTATTCAGATGTACAAACTGCTTGACCTCCACGACCTCGAGCGAACATTCTCCGCATATCAGCGCCAACAGGAGATGATGTCATCGCCGGCGACCTACAGCACAGAGGTCGTCACCAGGGGGAGCCCTAAGCAGAAAGAACTTTCGCTGGTCGACGGACGTCGGGCTCAGAACTGCACCATTCTACTCTCCAAGCTAAAGATGACCAGTCAGAGTCTGGCCCATGCTGTCTTGACCATGGACACTGAGGAAGACCTGCCCAAGGACATGTGTGAACAGGTCAGTGCATTGACCACTCCTGGGGATAGATAACTATTTTATGTGCATTGACCACTCCTGGGGTCAGATCACTATTTGATGTGCCGTGACCACTCCCGGGGATAGATCACTATTTTACATGCGTTGACCGTTCCTGGAGACAGATCACTATTTCATGTGTGTTGACCACTTCTTCATTCATATAGACAGAAAAGCAGAGTTTCAGGCGGCAAAATTCAAAGGGAGGTTGTCTAGTAGTTATTGGCAGGAAGTTCACTAGATTAATAGTACTTCACCCGACTTGTGATTTGGTGTGTTGGAACAAAGAACTTCAAAGCTATTTACGGGTAAACACGCGTGCCTCTACAATAAGTGCCATGTCCAGGCAACAGCGGCAGTTTAATATTTGAATGCTATGTTTCCAATTTGAACTTTTCATGGCGCAACTTTCAAATTGTGAACACCGTCTCGGGCTTATTGAACACAATTCAGCAGGCAGTAGACTTTCAACATATTTATTCTAGTAATAAAGACAAGTAATTGTTAATACTTGTAGAATGGACAACGTAATTTTAGTAATCACGAGTTGTGACAAATAATAAAAAATATAACAACAACTGACAATTATACTGAACAGCATTGTTGATGGTGATGTTGATGGTGATGTTTGTGAAGTTTCAATAACTTTGTCGATACGTGGTTTGGTCTGCAGCTCTTGAGGTTTGTGCCAACGCCTGAAGAGATCCAAATGTTGAGTGAACATTCGAAGGAAATCGACCAAATGGCGAAGGCAGACAGATTCCTCTTCGAGATGAGCAGGTACGACTGCAATCTTCCTTCTTCCTAGTCTTGTCTTTCTCGTACCCCCAGACTTCTGTATCAAGGTTTGTCCTGCTTCAGTTGTATTTTGTGTAGATGTTGAACTGCGGACATGTCACTGATGTTGTTTCAAATATGTGGTTCAGTTCAGGCAGAATATCTTACGTTACCGACACATTATTTTTAGAAAAGTTTGTTTTAGTTCCTGCTTAAACAATCCTTAGTGACTCTAAGAATTTGTATTTGTTATTCTTTCAAAAGTTTTTTTTTACTTATTAACTTTTTGCTTTATTATGCTTATAACTTATGTCTATAACTTTATAATGACATTACATAAATTTAATTAGTTCTTACAAAGTTTGTTCTAGGATGTATGCATTTCTATCTATGTTCTTCTTCATTTTTTTTGTTTTGTGTCAAGTGCGTTGAACATTCAAGGAAACCATGCTACATAAAATAAATAAATCAGTTGTTATTATCATTTTGTTATTTGAAATAAAGAAACCTGTTATTGTCATGACATTGTTGATTTAGCGAATTGACATCGTAAATGTCTGCTGGATATTTTTGCCTGTTTCTTTCTTATGTGTTAGTCGTGTCTCTGTAGGATTGAACACTACGACCAAAGATTGAAGGGGCTTTGTTACAAGAAAAAGTTCACGGAGAGGATGAATGAATGCAAACCAAAAGTTGAAGGTACACATGTCTTACACATCAATATAATATGAATAATTGTTGTTCATTGCGACAGTATTCCTCTTTGAGTGGTCAGGTGATATCACAATGTTGTGTAATATTTTTGGTAATTATTTTGCCGGTTATGACGTGAATTATTCTGTTGTAAAATTATTCTTTTTTGACTTGCATACTTTTGAAATTTAACAAACTAAGCATCTCACCATGGTACATGCAGATTTTTGCATGATGTCGTTTTTGAATCTGCATTGTTTTTGTCATGAATTATGTTTTTTCTTTTGATATAACCACCACTCAATGGTGGTTTATATATATATATATGTATAAATTATGATATATATATATAAATTTAATATATATAAATTATAATAGATATGTATGTATATTATTTTTTGGGTATATTTTAACTGTTTTATATTTTTAATGTATTTATGTCTTAAAACTGATTTAATTTTGATTCATATTTGTACCCACTAGTACACTGGTTTTTACCTGAAGTAACAGTATACTGTTCTTGTTTGTCTTGCAGCGGTCCTTGAGGCATCAGTTCAACTGTACAAGAGCACAAAACTACGTAAAATCTTGGAGATAGTCCTTGCGTTCGGAAACTACATGAATCGGGGACAGCGTGGCAATGCTTCTGGCTTCAAGGTCGTGAGTCTCAATAAGATTGGCGACACCAAGTCAAGTATCGACCGAAAGGTGACGCTGTTACATTACCTGGTTGGAGTACTGGAAAAACAGGTAAGATGCATGATTAGTGTCTTTCATTTCTCTTTGATGTCAAAATGGTCTCCTTTTTTCCTTGTTGTAAAAACACATTATGCTTACACTGGGTTTGGTATTTTGCCTTTAATTTTTCAGTCAAGTTAAAATTAAATTTTATTTCTCTTGCAGCAGATCTTCTGCTGATCTGCTGTGCAGAGTAATTATATAATATAGTTATGTATTTTAAATACTAATTAAAACCAAATGCGGTGCTTCTCCTTGCCAAGATTGATAATAGTCCATCCAATTATGTTTGATTTTAACATATTTTGTGTTTGGTAAAACATTAGTTTCTCCATGTCATATGGTGATTAAAATGCTAGCTCTCCCTCTAGTTTGTGTTACAGGTTAAATTCATTAGTCTGATAGTTTTTTTTATGAATGACCATGGAACAGATAAACAAGCTTGGAAGGATTCTTAGTGAAACAATGTCTTTATGAATGCAAATAACACAACGCATGTAAACTGATAACTTAAGCAGTGACTAGTAAATGAAAGTGGAACATTTAGTTGACACCATGTATTCTCTTTTTATAACTTAATTTAATAAGATAGTTAATTACAGTGCATTTTGTAATAAAGTTGTTACCCATGTGCTGTATACGTACCTATGGATGAGGATAAGATCACTAGTACACAATTTAGTTAAATTTAATTAATTACATAAACTTAACAAAAGATAATTATCTGTATTTGGTGAAGGAAAGTAATGCAGTGTTTCTATCTCCAGTTTCCTGAGCTGCTGGATCTTGAAGAAGATCTTACAGCCGTGCGGTCTGCTGCCAAAGTTAAGTAAGTACCGGGTAGTATATGAAAATAACGGATATTTTGAAAGTGTATAATTTGGTTTTAAATTGCACTGGTTCTTTGTAAAAATTATGATGTTTAAGACATTTTGTTTACAGTTGGCCTATAAAAAATTGATAAAATTTGATTTTGTTCAAATCATTATTTAATTCAAATTTCCAGCCTTAAAACATGGAAACAGTCATGCAGAGATAATTTAAATTGAACACCAGTCATGTACATTAATTTAAATATTTGGCTCAACTGTTGATAGCTGTTCACAAAACTACTGAGTGGTAAAGTTTATAAATTCATGAACAGATCATTGTTAAATTATATGCTTATTAAAAAGCAGCAATGAAGATTTTGGAAAATATATATTGTTTATCTTATATAACATGATTTTATGATAAGAAAATGATAAAACTTTATAATTTATAAGAATAGTTTTAATTAAATTGAATTGGTTGTTGAGAAACCAGTTGTCTTTAGTTGATGATTGCATCAGCAACTTAATATTTTATGTCGCTCCTGTTTCAGTGTGACAGAACTTGAGAACGATGTGAAATCCTTACAAGTTGGACTCCAAGATATTGAAAAGGTAAAGACACTATTCATGGTATTTTATATTTAAGAGTTATTAAAAATACTGACTTCAGAATAACCTCTGTCATAAAAGAATTATTTGCTAGTAATTTTTGCATAGAGTTTGCATCTTTTTGTAACATATACTTATGCAACTTAGGTGAGACCTACAATGTTTTTAAAGCAAATAAATACAAATGTCCCAAAAATATTATAATATTACCTCAGATCACAATTGTTATTCCAATAATTTGCAATGAATTTTGACACATGTATAATGTATTTTCATGGCAGATGTATTTGATGGCAAGTTGGCCAATCAAACAGGATAATTGTATTATCTGCATTTCTGCAGGAGCTGAAGTACCAGAAGAAGAAGGCTGCTGCAACACTACCCAAGGACAAATTTGTGCCAGTCATGTCCGACTTCATCATCGTAGCGTCGTACAATTTCACCGAACTCGAAGATCTCTGCTCACAGATGAAAGTCAAGGTCATTAGATTTTCTTGAACAAAGTTGCCTGAATCACATCATTAGGACTGTGCCACACAAAAGATTTATGTTTAAATAAAAAGCCACTGATTGAAATTAATTAGAAAAAAAGATGGCTGACTGACAGAAAAGAAACAAACCATGATAGGGACTTTTGAAATAAGAAACTATAATTACGAGAGGGTTACCACAGAGATCAATAATAGCTCCAATCTTTTCTTAATTTATTAAACAAAACCAACTTGGATAAGGACACGCGATTGACATTGTTCAGAAACACAAAGAATACTACATCGTCACCAGATATAAACATCAGAGAAAAGGAACAATAATTAACAGCGATTTTCACTGGAGCTTCAAAGTATCCAAAATGGCTGCTTTGTGTTTACAGTATGAGAAAGTTCTCAAGGCGTTTGGTGAGGATGTGAAGAAGGTGCAAGCGGACGAGTTCTTTGGCACGTTTGATCAGTTTCTTGGCTACTTCTGTGAGGCAAAGATAGAGAACAGACGCCAGCGAAGGATGAAGGAAGAGGAAGTGAAACGAGCCTCGTTTGAATCACAGGTCAGTGTTGGTGGTCAGGGGACAGATGTTTGAATCACATGTCAGTGTTGGTTGTCAGGGGACAGTCGTTTGAATCACAGGTCAGTGTTGGTGGTCAGGGGACCGTCGTTTGAATCACATGTCAGTGTTGGTGGTCAAGGGACAGTCGTTTTAATCACATGTCAGTGTTGGTTGTCAGGGGACAGTCGTTTGAATCACAGGTCAGTGTTGGTGGTCAGGGGACAGTCGTTTGAATCACATGTCAGTGTTGGTGGTCAAGGGACAGTCGTTTGAATCACATGTCAGTGTTGGTTGTCAGGGGACAGTCGTTTGAATCACAGGTCAGTGTTGGTGGTCAGGGGACAGTCGTTTGAATCACAGGTCAGTGTTGGTTGTCAGGGGACAGTCGTTTGAATCACAGGTCAGTGTTGGTGGTCAGGGGACAGTCGTTTGAATCACAGGTCAATGTTGGTGGTCGGGGGACAGTCATTTGAATCACAGGTCAGTGTTGGTGGTCAGGGGACAGTCGTTTGAATCACAGGTCAGTGTTGATGGTCAGGGGACAGTCGTTTGAATCACAGGTCAGTGTTGGTGGTCAGGGGACAGTAGTCGTTTGAATCACAGGTGAGTTTTGTTGGTCAGGGGACAGTCTTTTGAATCACAGGTCAGTGTTGGTGGTCAGGGGACAGTCTTTTGAATCACAGGTCATTGTTGGTGGTCAGGGGACAGTCTTTTGAATCACAGGTCAGTGTTGGTGGTCAGGGGACAGTCTTTTGAATCACAGGTCAGTGTTGGTGGTCAGGGGCAGTCTTTTGAATCACAGGTCAGTGTTGGTGGTCAGGGGACAGTCTTTTGAATCACAGGTCAGTGTTGGTGGTCAGGGACAGTCGTTTGAATCACATGTCAGTGTTGGTGGTCGGGGGACAGTCGTTTGAATCACAGGTCAGTGTTGGTGGTCGGGGGACAGTCGTTTGAATCACAGGTCAGTGTTGTTGGTCAGGGGCAGTCTTTTGAATCACAGGTCAGTGTTGGTGGTCAGGGGACAGTCGTTTGAATCACAGGTCAGTGTTGGTGGTCAGGGGACAGTCTTTTGAATCACAGGTCAGTGTTGGTGGTCGGGGGACAGTCATTTGAATCACAGGTCAGTGTTGGTGGTCAGGGGCAGTCTTTTGAATCACAGGTCAGTGTTGGTGGTCAGGGGACAGTTTCACAAAGATGAGGAACTCACAAAGAAAATCCACCATTAAACAGAATACATTGTAAAAGTTAAGGGGTGTTTTAAAAAGGGAAATCACTGCCACTACATCACTGGGGACACTTTCTGTGACAGATTGGTGAATGTGTCCCAGTGACGCCCCCTGGTGTTGACAGTTTTCAGTATGCAAGATCACTTTTAAGGAGCAAATTTGATTTTAAAGAGCAACATTAGCCTTATGATGTGGCAGATGATTTGATAATTTTTGCATTTTTCCTTTCTGTTTTGTAGCAGGTCTTGTGGTCATTTATTTCTTTGTTCATTCTGCCTTGTACAGACCATCTGTTCTTTTTGCCACTTCTCCATTCTATTTTGTGCCAGGTACTTTATTCATTCTGCTTTGTGGCCAGCCATCTGTTCTTTTTGCCACTTCTCCAGTCTATTTTGTGCCAGGTACTTTATTCATTCTGCTTTGTGGCCAGCCATCTGTTCTTTTTGCCACTTCTCCAGTCTATTTTGTGCCAGGTACTTTATTCATTCTGCTTTGTGGCCAGCCATCTGTTCTTTTTGCCATTTCTCCAGTCTATTTTGTGCCAGGTACTTTGTTCATTCAGCTTTGTGGCCAGTCCAGGGCATCATTAAATGTGTATCACCCATCCATAAACACATTATATGAAGACAGTTTTAGAAATGTTGTATTCCAATATAGCCACAAGCACATGATAAACAGTTTTATTAGTATTGTTACCATGGCAACAATGGTTTTCTGATTTTTTCTTTATTTTTGTAGCATCCAAACAACCGGGAAAGGTCTCGCAATGGCAGAACATTCAGCAGCAGCAAAGTGAATTCGAAAGAAAACGGGATCACAAACGGAAATGAGAAAGGTAATAGAATTTTATTTTAAACGGAAAGTCTATTAGATCATTGCCTTTAAATACATTTATTTTATCAAGTAACATTTATTTGTAACATAACAGCAATGTTAACATTTAAAAACATTTTATGATGAGAAATACCTTTTAATGCTGGTAATATTTGTCAAATCAACATGTGAAAATTAATTAAGACAACTAACGTCAACATACATTGCAAGTTGACATTGAAAGAGACTTGATGTATTCATCTTCACTGGCTGACGAAAAAATGCTTAACCTTAAAGCAATCCAGTCTGATGTAAATCTGTTTGTGATGTTCTAATATTAAACATGCATTCATTTTGATTCAGGTGAGTTTGACGATTTAATTTCGGCACTACGAACGGGCGATGTGTTTGGCGAAGACATGGCAAAGATGAAACGCAATCGACGACGATCGAGCAGCACCACTCATACGAGTCGTGAGAGGGTGATCGTCAAAATCTCATAGGTTTCAATCTCCAGAATTCTACAAACCACACTTCTACACACTTTTGCATATGTCAGTGCAAATGGGATCAATTGAAGGGGCAGTATTGTGCCATATTTTGTGATATGCTTGATATGAGTCTTCCTTCGATGTTGAACAGCAAGTTTTCGTGGAAGTTGTTTGCAAGACATTTTGTATTGAAAGGGCACCCAGAAGCATCTGCTATTACTGGAAGGTGGACAAGACTTGTAAAGTATTGTTTTGCTACATTTGCTGGAGACAAAGAGTTGTCTTTGTGGAACAGATCGGGACCATTTGTTGGTGGCTACAACTCTGCTATAATAGGCAACACTCGTTTCATTATCTGTATGTCAGGCATCGATGATAATCATTTATTTGGTCGTACGTTATTCTGGAATGCTGCACTGCAGTTATCCAGTTCCACAACCATATATATGCAAGGAAATTAAAGTTTTCCCTTTTCGTGAATTGTTTCTATTCTAGTTTGTTTGTCTAACGCATGCGTGACATATGAATATGAGCAGCTTTGTTACTGCAAATGCCCATGTCGTTTCTGTTTCATGTTTTCACAGATAATGGTTTAATGTATCGCCTGACAAAACAGACAATGAAGGTTGTGCTGCTGAATTGTTTGAACTTGTGACAGTCAACGTATATGTGCAATATTTATTCAAGTAGATGCTGTTGTGTTCATTCAGAACTGATATGACAGTTTGTATTGTGTGTGCTATACCACAATAATGAATATCTAGTCAATGTAGCAAGTGTTTTGTTGTTGTGTAGTGTGTGAAAACATGGACGTGTAAATTGCAAATGGCCGATTTACAGTTTGCTATGTACTCACATTTCACCATCGTTGAAACTAGTGCAATATTATGTTGGTGATATCAGTGCATTGTAGGTTATAAAACGTGTCATTTAATGATCGGAATTGTTCAAAAATACAAGTAGTATAATACTTGGTTGTTGGCATATCAAGAGTTATATCAGATCTGTTTCAGGCTCTGAAGTTTGTTTGTAATAGTTAAGTGAATGTATCAGTAAAATATTTTGCTTTCTGTTTTATTTATAAATGAAGAAATTTGGTGAGATAATGGACAATATTTCGGCTGCGTGGTATTGAAATATGATTTGGTATCTCAGTTAGATTTGTCGTCAAAACTAGTTACTCACTGTTCATGTAGTCTAAAGTGAAGGCTTTCTATGAAACGCAAAAAAACTGATAACACAGAAAGAAGACATTTTGTCTGTCTTTAAAATATCACCATGATTACTTGAATCACAATTTGGAACAAATCTGAGGCCGTAATAATGGGAAAACAAATTTTGTGTTGAGGTTGTCATGGATGCCTGCACATGGGTTATTCATTGTAGAAAGTTGGATTGAGAATGATGAATGTAACTAACAGGATTTGCCATGTAGGAGCATTGTTGTGAAATGACTGCTGCAAATGTTGCTAAGCTAGCTTGTGATGTGTTTTGTATATATTTTGTAATTATTTAGTTAGTTCATTAACCAAGAGGATGCTGCACCTTATTTATTATATTTCTGAACAATCATAGCATTTATAAGGGTCCACTTTTCACACATTTCACAATTTAATAATTACGTAACAGGTTCTTTCCATCTTGGGGGACTTATCATCAGAATTGTAATATATCAGGGTCCTAAAATATAACTCCTGCTCTCAGTCCTCAAGGGGTTCTGTGTGATATGTTGAATAAACCCTTTTGTTTTGTCTTCGGAGATTATCCTAGTTGCATTATTTTGAAGGAATATGTCAGAGCACCCGCAAGTATATAATTTTGAGAGGACCCATTATGTACCATAATTTTGAGATGACCCATTATAATGACATTTTAAGATAACCTGTAGTACAGTGGTTTTGTTTGGATCCACAGTTCTGATGTACTGGAAGCCCCTGATCTACTGTCAAACCATTGAGGTTATCACTTGTAATTCTGTTGCTCATTGATGTTGAATAGTTAGCAATAAACGGTGTTACTGTGTATTCATTTCTGCACCGCATGGTGCATCAGCTACGTTGCAAATATGTCCAAATACCGCACTGCCTATAACATTTATTTTTGTTTGCCATTAAATGCTTATCAATTATGCCTAATTGTTATGTATTGTCAAATGTCACTTTGGACAGTGTAATTGTTTTGCCTTGCCACAACATTGCCATTGATCGTTTATAAGAGGTATCATTATTAAACATACTTCCAAGAATTGACACTAATTTGGAACATGAATTCTTTGAATGCATAATCTCAGACAATTCATAAAAGTATCTAGTGGTTTTTCTACATAACATATGTTCACTGATTATTGAAATATATTCCGACAGTCACAATATAAGTATATATGTATGTTGTGTGCCTTTTGTATGCCATTTGTATGTAATGTTTCATATATGCAGTTTCCAATAAAGATAATTTATTAGTTCTGCATTTGTTTATGGTAAATATCAAATACAACAATATCGGGACATTTAGGGGCTTTGTAAATATACACAAATTCCAATAATCCAAAAATTTTTTGGATGTGGGTGGGTGGTTGAAGGGTCCATTTGGAATAAAAAATTGGAAAATTGACAAATTCTGCTCTTTATATACATTTTCAGTTGTGCCTGTAAACGTGTAGTTAGTTTTTGATATAATAAACCAGTTGTAGTTCACTGACATGTAATATGTTCTAACCATTCTTTTCAATAGAAACAATTTGGAACCTGTCTATAGAGATGCTATTGAAAATTATTTGGCGCTGTGCCACTGTAAATTTCTGCTTCTCCGCCGTCTCTTGGCTCCAGTGATGACATCAGAAGAAGGGAAGAGGTGATGTGGACAATTTCTTGACCCCGTACCACTGTAATTTCAGCTTCTTCTAAACTAAATGGAGGCACATAACCAGGTCTGGGGGGCACATAACGGGAGCACATTCAAAAACGTCTAGGGATACACCAACAGCTAATGAGTAATGGTCAAGGGGACACGTGCCCCTCAGGCCCTCCTGGATCCTCGTATATGGCTATGCACACACACACATACACACAACATGCACATGTATGCACGCACGCACCCAGGCACACACCAAATTGAATTTTGTTTGTTGAGAGGATTACGGCTCCATGCCCCCCCCCCTCCACACTTTGGCCATTCCACTGTCTAGCTGTCAAGTCTACCGGGTAACTGTGCAGGTTCAGTTCAGTTCAGTGCAGTGGGAATGCCCTACTGCCTGAATGCACCACTACCTGAATGCACCACTGCCTGAATGCACAAATCCTAATCGCAATGCTCCAACTGGCTGGTCGCAATGCACCACTTTTGGTTGGAATGCACCACTGATTATAATATTGTCAAAACTATGTAAAATATAGTTAATCCAGTTGCATATATTAAACAGTTATATATTAAATGTATAATTAGTAAAGAGAAAACAAATGTTGTGGACTTTCTATACATTCTTGAAAGTAAACTCGATCTGTTTTGTCAAGTGTATGATTATATATGAGGTACTGAGAATGACAAGGGCGAGCCCACCAAATTCAAGTTTTAATAATTCGAGCTTCATAGTTTGACAACAATAAGCTGCCATAAAATAATCAAATATTAACCAATATTAACAAACTAGGTTTTATTTTTAAGATATGTCCATGTAAGAGGTCATCCTTTTTATCTAAAAAAATTACGAAATACAATAATAATAAAATTCTTTTTTCTAAAGCAGCTCCTACAACTGTACTCGTTCAAAAAACAATTAAATGATCAAGGTTGAGTCAAAAGTGACAAAATATGTTCATATTGCAATTTTATTCTTTACGATTTAAAATACATATATATCTTTTTCCCAAAAAAATTGTCTTATCGAGACATGCTTTTTCGTGTGCATTTTGTGGATTGCCATCATTTCAGTGGGTAACCGCTATCACCCAGTAGCATCCATCTCAACTGTCCTCTCTCAAAGTGGTTGTGCAGCGTGCTGCTGGCAAGGATTCTTGCATCGGTCGTGCAGCCAGGCCACCTCGCTACTACATCTAATGTAATGCCACTGCCACTCATTACCACCTGTGCATTGATTGAGTGGTAGCCTTTTTGATTCACGTACACCTGCAATAATGATGAATTTGTATGTTTAAATATCTGTTTAGTTGATCGTAATATGTCACGGTTGCAGATAACAATTGCATACATTGAAAAAGTTAAAGTTAATTATTTTATATGAATATCTCACTGAGTATAGCTCATTTTATGTAAAACAAATTAATTGTGTATACAGTTTGGCTCCTATGACAAGCATAATCTTAAAGGTAACATGAACATAAATTTTCTATTTTAACTACGTAAATAGCATACTAACATGATGCTATTTAGACAGGTGTAATACCTGACAGGTTCCTTAGTTACTACAGTATATACACGCAGTTTAATGTGTAAAAATCAGCCTATCTGACCGATTTCCGAATGAAATCCCGAATGAAATAGTGTGCCTGATTGCCGGACACTTGGAGTGTGGGTGTTTGTAGAAGGGCGTTGGGACAGCGGTCATACAGCGTCGAAGTCGCCGGTCATATGTATCGGCGCAACAAACGGCAGTTGAGGGCAACCAACGAGTTGGCGCACCTCGGGACTGACGATCTGACGCCAGACGAGGGAGAGTCCGTGCCCAGAGCCGATCTCCAAGCTGACCGGTCAACGACAATCAGCTGTTTTTCTTCTTCTGGATAATGTGGTAGCCCCGACTTTCGGGTTATTGTTGTTGACATTCCGCTATCGCTGTGTCCTTGTGCCCCGAGCACCGATTTCCAAGCCGACCGGTCAACGACAACCAGTTGTTGATGACATTCCGCTAATCGCCGTGTCATCGCGCGAACACGCCGCAGGGGACAGCGAACGATATGTCGAGGCGAGACGAACCATGTGCAAGACGTATGACACAGCGTAACCGTGCTGACATTAAGCCACAACGACGGCTTATTAAGGAAACGTGAATCCATAAACTGTGAAAAATAAAAAAAAATAACAACAAATTGTGTCACGAGATTGTCATGAGATACCCCAGCTGATACCAGCGGCAGGGGTATATTTGGACTCGATGCATATAGCATCAAACTTTGGACTCGAAGCAGTACCCACACGGACAGTAAATTAGCATATATACAGGTGTAGAGTAGTGGGCGCTGCCGTTGTTTAGAGTAGCGAACCAGTCTAGGCTAGAGTTAGATCAGTGCGAACGTATAGCTAGATAGCTGCGTAATAAACATAATATTATATGATCGTGACATTTTGTTTTGCAATCCGAAATGACGGAAAACAGTATCCATAGGCGGATCCAGGGGGCCTGGGAACACGTGCTCCCGTAAACCTTAGGAACTGTCGTGCCCGCAGACCTTTTTAATGGGCCCACGTGCGCGACCGTGCCACCTAGACTCTTGAAGCTGAAGTTACGGCGGCACGACACCATTTGGTTCGGCCGCCAGTGGACATTTTTGTGTTCCCCGCGTATACTACCCTCTCTGGATCCGTCCTTGGTATCAGGTATTATCGTTTTTAACATAGGATGCCCACTGTTGTATTGCAGGTGGGCAAAATCAATCACGTCTATAGATAGAACAATCACATCAGACACGGAGAAACATTAGACACGACATATGACTCAATGAATTGCAGTTGTATAGTGATAGTTGCATGGGGGTTGGTGTCGAAGCAGGACTGCGGCTACCACGACAGCTTCCTCCACGTGTGCATATGGTCGTTCTGGTACCAGGAACATCTTCCTGTACAGCTTGTAATGCATCCGCAACTGGCCAGCTCTTCCAGGGCTTTTCACTGCTCGAGGGAGTCCAGAAAGGCACCCAACCAGGTTCAGACTCAACCCATCCCCAGGAGCCTGGGATCGGCAAGATACGTTCGGCCACGAGCGATTGCCCCCACACGTGTCCAACTTGATAGGCCGCTATTGCGACATGCTCTATTAGCCGTGGTTAGTGGCAGGTACTCGACTGCGCGAATATCTGCATGCAGTGCTTGGTTAATTTTACTTCTATCAGAGGGCAGGATGTAAAGTATAGTGAGGCAGTGTAACTCTCAATCATATTAATATCCTCTGAAGACACTGTGAGAGGCATTTCCATCAGGTAGCATAATACGGTGTGAATTATGGGCTTGTGCTCCACTTTCCATACGATGATTTCGTCCCCGTGCCGGACGCGGGAACAGGGGGGAGCTGCCCCCTGGAATTTCTCCGGCGGGGCAGACATAATATTATGGTTCTGCCCCCCCCCCCCCATGACATGTGAGCGTGAATGTTTTTTTTTGTGGCGAGCGTCAATGGCGGGTGGAAATGTAATTTTGATGAGACGATTAATGTGTATTTTTGTCGACTGTGTAAGGTGTGTACAATTGGAGGGCAGACATATGGTTTTCCCACCCCTCTCTCAGTAATAGGCAGCGCGGCGGCGAACAAAAATTCCAAAGCGTGCCTTGTCAGGAGACATGGTGTTGCAGATGTCGTGGATAGAATTATATTTGAACTTCTTCCCCATCCCAAACGAAACCCGCGATCCCCAGTGCAACGGTGTCAGTGTCGTTTGCAATGATCAAGTTGCGCTTGTAGCCCTGAGACACTGCATTTATCGCATGCAACATAACACTCGTATCGAACTCTTCGTGGTCGCATGGACTGAGAGTATACTCCGTTCGAATCATAGGGTCGTCATCTCTTGGTGCAGAATTATGGAAGACGTTCTCACTGCAAGTGGTAATAACGACCTTCCGATCGTATAACACGGAGTGAGGGATCAATCCTGATAGATGGGCCTACTAGAACAGTTCCACCTTATTGGTTTCGTTGCGCAGATAGCTGTTCAAGTTCTTCGCTATCTTCTCAATACGCTAGATTCATGACATGAATCGAGTTGTTTATGCTACTGACTTCATTGCAACGGAAGGGAAGGTACCATCTGACTGGAAACGTTCTAAAGGGTCTGAGCTGGACATTGGTAACTTAGGCCTATTTCTGTGCTTCCTATCATCAGTAAATTGTTAGAGAAACTTGTTCATCAACAGTTGTATACATTTCTTGCGGATAATAACATTCTCTGTTCCGACCAATCCGGATTCCGACACTGTCACTCGGCTCAAACCAGTCTCCACAACTTCGTGGAGGATATTTACCAATCAACAAACTGAAGTGGTCTAGTTGGACTAATTGCTTTAGACCTAAGGAAGGCATTTGACACTGTGAATGACAATATATTTCTGGACAAACTATCATACTATGGAATTAACTCTGATTGGTTTAAATCATATCTTACAAACAGAACTCAAAGTGCCACCATAAATGGACAGTCTTCAGAATATCTATATGTTGATACAGGTGTACTTCAGGGTTCTACCCTTGGACCCTTGTTACTTCTTGTATATCTAAATGACCTACCAGTATCTCTAGATCACTGTAGAGTAAACATGTATGCTGACGATACTTCATTCTATACTCCAGATATTCTTGCTAACAACATTCATGATATCACCCATATTCTTCAAACAGGTCTGTGCAATGTTAGTAACTGGTTAGATGCCAACAATCTCACTCTTCACATTGGTAAAACATCAGGTATGCTATTGTGTTCAAGACAAAAACGTAAACATCTAAATGCTCCAACTCTAGATCTATCTCTACAAGGTCCAACAATTTAACAGACTGAATCCTATAAATATCTTGGGGTCACTATTGATCAGGATATCACATTAATACACATGTAGAAAATGTTATAAATAAAATCAACAGGTCACTTGGTGTATTAAAACGTACTAGTCCATTTATTCCTCTCTCGAGTTACATTATATAACACTGTGGTATTACCTCATTTGGATTACTGTAGTACTCTATGGGATGTTTGCTCAGATTCTAACATAACTAGACTTCAGAAATTACAGAATCGAGGAACGCGTATTATCCTGGGGTGCTATCACAAACCCACGTCTCTGAAATGTTAACATATCTAAAATGGTTAAATGTTCATCAAAGATTTATTCTTCTAAAATGTACTATTATGTACAACTTTGTAAATGGTAAAACTCCAAATAATCTTTAAAAGATAACTCCTGGTATATCTCACACTTATAGTACAAAATCTAAATCATCTAATAATATCTTCCAAACCCATAGTCACCAAAAGTCTAAATACTAGCACATCATTGTGGAACAACCTACCATCTAAAGTAAAAAATCAAAAAAATTGTTGCCAGTTTAAAACATCAATGTGTTCTGTATATCATCGGTAAATAATAAGTATCGGGTATTAATGCCTATCTTTCATATGGTAAATATGTTCGTTTTAAATTGTATATCATACCACATTCTCATAACTTATTTAAGTATTGTGGCAACATCACTTTGGGGTCTAATTAACATCAACAAAATGCTCCCCCCTGGGTGCTGATATCACAACTCCACCATTATTCTTCTGTATTATAATATTTTCATCCAGTATACCTGCTCACTTACTTTTATATACATAATTTATTATATTGTTTATACACAGCTGTATGTTATGTATGTGTTATGTTTTTATTATAATGCATGCATATGTCACCACTACCAAAAATAGTTGTAACTGAATGTAGTCTGTGAATAAATATATTGTATCTTGTACGGACGTCACATTTCCATGTCCGTATTTCGCTGATGACCATGTAAAGACGTCGGGGTTAGGTTGTGGATGAATGTATGTATGAATTGTTAATATATACAAATAATATACGTCATGACATAATTTAATATAGTATAGGGCCTACCAAAATGGTGCATTGCGACCAGGTCATTGTCACCAGTGGGGAATTCCGAGCAAAAGTGGTGCATTGCGACTTGGCTGTTGGTGCATTGCGACTGGTGCATTCCGACCATTTACCGTTACGAATACATTCTGTTTAAGAAAATAAGCTGCAATGACTGTCACCTGAGTTGACTCATCTGTTAAAAACTAGTGATCATCGAATATGTGTCTAGAGATAAATAGTGTCATTGTTTAACAATTAATAGGAACCGAGCAAATCTAATGTGTCAAAATTGTACGATCGGCCTATGTGGAAATTGGTTCAGAGTAATGTTTAATTAATGATGGAATTTCTCCCTGGCCGAACATGGCGACAGTTAATATTTAAACTACTCTCTAATACTTGTTGCGGCCACTGACCTATCCTATCACATATTATCATGTGATAAAACTGATTACCAATACTGATATATGAAGGTATCTGTTCATGTGATGGTCATGTGACTTTCAGGTCATAAATCACAAGACAGCTCAATGAGCTGTCATTCAACTTGCATTATTTTCAATACATTTTACTATCTGCTGACATTGTGATCTGGCATTTTCCGCGGTGTCGCACTTACATTTACCCAGCGTTAAATATTATCGGTTGACGTCTCTGCGCATGCGCGAGTCAGTTGACTTTAGTTGCTATTGGGTACGGTTTATGCTAAGCACACTTCAGCCGACTAACGCTGACGAAGGGGGGGGGGGGGGGCAGAGCAGTCGGGACTAAACGCCAATTAGTTCCGCCGACTAGCTCCGACTTCTGCCCGCGCACACCGTCGGCGCTTGGCGTGATCCTTGTAAAAATAAATCCACTATAAATACGCGTGTTTGCCCCTTTGGTGTTTATTCGAGAATTTATATCTGAGAATGGCTTTCAGGAAAAGGAAACTTGCTACATAGTCGGAACCTCGACGTCAGCCTTCACGACAATATGGCTTGAGCATTTAGCAAATCTTCCAGCAAAGAAACGCATAGCGTCAAGCTATGTTTTATATTGGTACAAAGTTATATTTAACCGGCCCAGTTAATTAATTAACAGAATATTGAAGCCTTAATTATTAGTCGCACCCAACGAATTCCTAAAAAAGTCACTTCTAGCGCCACTTTTGCGGATGTTTAATGCTTATATATGCGCCCGGTAGCAGCGCCACCAGCGGTTTTTCACAAGAGAAGATGGCGATTCCTTTCGGAAGCGGCCGGGAAACAAAATCATGCGGAAATTAAATTTATTTGTGGCGCCGGTTTTAAGGACATTTAAGCAATAAAAACGATCAATGACATTATGGTAAAAACGATCTACCGCTATCAGAAACGTTCGTTACCCGCCAGGCCAGTAAATATGAAAGTACAACATGAAAAATTGTGGCCCGAATTGGCTTGAAATCTCAGAAAAGACGCCGGGCTTATGTCGAAGCTTATCACTTGATCGCGTTATGATTTCTTATTGGCTAAGTTACCGCCAACCGTCGTGTTATGACAAAAAACTTGCGCACACCAGCCGACTCGTCATCGGATATGCGCCGACTTGTCACCGGATACGTGCTTATCTAACGCCGACTGCCGATTAGGGCCGACGGCCGATTAAAAATTCGAATCGGCGTTAATCGGCGGAATGAAGCTGACCGTCCGGTGCATACCAACTGACTGACGTCGGCCGACGGTTTTAACGCCGACTAGTCGGTTGGTGTGCGTCGAAAATCGGTTGGTGTGCGCCTAGCTTTACGTTGCCGGCAGTGTCCCACCCCATGGCACCTCCTGTTAAATCAGTTCCTTCCGGACAGTCGTTTCCGCGGTAACTGGACACTTCGGGAGTGTTACACATTGACCCATTTTTATAAATATAAGTCAATGGCATTAACCCTAGCTAACGTCCCAAGTTCCCTTCCCGGTCCCGACGCCTAGGTATATCAATATAATAATTAATTATAACGGTGTGTAGGGCATGGGAAATACAGGGTGAATTTCCACTATTTTCCGTAAATTATTTTCCTCCTCATGTACACGTACTAATTGAAGAACGCCAATCATTTATTTAGCCACATGGTCTTAAAAACAACAAACACCCACGAGCGCGCACAATACACGTAATATATATATACACACGCACGCACACACGCACGCACACACGCACACACGCACACACGCACACACGCACACACGCACACACACATGCACATACATGCACACACATGCAAACACACACGCACACACACGCACACACACGCACACACACCACACACCACACACACACACACACACACACACACACACACACACACACACACACACACACACACACACACACACACGTGTACACGCACACACACTAATGCGCGTGTTTTACAGCAAACGGAACATCCGTATAAATGTAAGCATGACAGTAGTAGCTGGTGCTAAATAGTAACGTAGATACGAGGTTGCGCAGAAACGTCAACCGGATAAAATTTATCGCCCGGAAAAATGTAAGGGCGACACGGGACGTTGACCGTCATGTGATACTCAGATCATGTGATCACTAGTTTATAAGCAACTCATAAGGTTAGTGCTGGCGCAGATCGTTGTTGAGTTGTCAGAACCTAGCGTATCCTAACGTAAACATGGACAGATCTGTTTGTATTTCGCTCCTCTGCCTCGTCGTAATAGCGCTGGCAAACGCCGAAGACTCTGAAAACGCTGTCGGCAAACACTGGGCTTTGATCGTCGCTGGTTCGAACGGTTACTACAACTACCGTCATCAGGTATGCTCCATTTTGTTCTATTCTGTTTTTGTCAGGGACAGTGTTCGTACTAGCCTAGGTCGTACCGCACTGTCACAAACGCAGCGACAATGCCTCTATCAGCAATGCATCTTGTTATTGTAAACGATAATACTGTACTCTCTATTCTGCTCTCCCAATAGGTATTCATATATACTATAGACATAATATTATGTCAAAATCAAATATTATTGTCACAAAGAAAAATGCTACTGCTAGGTAAGTGAAATAAGCAGTGGCTGTGCAATGGCAATGCCAATGCCAATGAAACTGGGCGATGAAGCTTTGTTAATCAAAATCGTAATATAAAATATTCGTTGGCATGATGTGTGTAAACATTTTCCCTATTGTATTATGTTCCATAAAATTGGGAGGTGTTTAGTGATTTTTCAATAAATTTACACAAATGTGTGTGCAAGTTAATAATTACAATGTGATTATCCTACATTCTTAGTAGTTCTGAAGTTCTTTATCACATTGTTTTTCTTGTTATTCTATATTATGAATATTCTCTTTTAAATATTTAAGAAGTATCCAACTTTCATTTTCTGTTTAAGAAATGAAGCTGCAATGACTGTCACAGTCACATGAGTTGACTCATCTGTTAAAAACTAGTGATCATCCTAAAAAACTAGTGATCATCCAATATGTCTCTTAGAGATAAATAGTGTCATGAATTAATAGAAACCCTTATTTATTGACATTTATTTACAAAAATTTCATTTTTTTAAACTACTTGATTCTGTAAAATCTGCACAAGTATTACTTTTAGTGCGATCTGTTTGTCACCTTTTTCTTTCAGTGCTAAATATGACATTTGTAAAGGTGACTTCTGTGAATGTTGGTGGCATCTTCATAAACTTATTATCTATTTAAACTACCCGGTACCCTCTAATATTACTGCGGCCACTGACCTACCCCATCACATATTATTATGTGATAAAACTGATTACCAATACTGATATGTGAAGGTATCTGTTCATGTGATGGTCATGTGACTTTCAGGTCGTCAGTCACAAGACAGCTTAATGAGTTGACATCCAACTTGCATTATTTTCAACAAATTTTACTCTCTGCTCACAAGTGAAACTTTCTCACATAGAACTTTATAATCAGTTTGTAATCACTTGCACCAGCCAATTCTGCTGTTTTACTACTGATTTACAATTCTGAAATACTGCTGTCACAATTTACAGTACTTTACCCAAATGTAACAAGATGGTAATCTTCGGATTTGTTGCCTGAGTTGACCCCCATTATAAGTTAGACCCTTACAACAAATACGTGCAATACGTAGCAATATGACGGCAAACACTTCTTTGATATAATCATATGCATGAAATCCTGCACAATTACAAAATATATGTCGGATGCAGTCAGCAGTTTGAAATGCATGAATGTGTTGCGTTTTTAAAAAGTACAACCATCCCTATTTAAATGTTTTCTGTAACTTTCAGGCGGATGCGTGCCATGCCTACCAGATAATGAAAAAACATGGCATCCCTGAAGAGAGAATTATTATTATGATGTATGATGACATTGCAAACAGTGAAGAGTAAGTAGGACATCTATCATTATCATCATCATCGAAAGTTCAGTGTTGGCTTTTGTTCTCCTCGTCCTTCCTTAGATGTCCAGGGAGCAGCTGTTGATGTTTCGTTTCCGTTAAATTGTTATTGTTGAGAGGTGCACCCAGCACAGAAATCTGTTGAGGGAGTCAAATTTGTTTTTCTGACTATCATTTATTCACCTTATTTGAACGGTTATATTTTCCTGTTTTTGAACGATCCTGTTGTATTGATTGAAGTTCTCTTCAGAATTTTTTATGATTTTAAACATTTATTTAGTGTATATGCATTTGTTCACCAATAGTAATAATTTCTGTAAATTTTAACATTTATTGGAAACGTTCAATCTTCCTATTTTTAACAATACTGTTGTATTGACAAAAAGTTCTCTTCACATATTTGTTTTCTGATTTTGAACATATATTTAGGGCATCTGCATTTTTCACCAATACTCATAACTTCTGTAAATTTTAATATCGCACACTACATGCATATAATTTTAATTAAAGAAACAATCTGATAACAATTTGGGCAACATTTCGAGAATATTTAATGTTTTATGGTGTTTGCAGGAACCCAACACCAGGGGTCATTATTAATCATCCAAAAGGCTCTAACGTCTACCAAGGTGTGAAGATCGATTATCGCGAAGACGTAAGTCCACCTGTTATAGAAGACACATTTTAAGTTACTTTAAAAATAGTTTTTAATTTTACTTTACCACCAGTGGTTGCCAAAATATTTCCTCATTGTGGAGTGCAATCCAATTAGAAATAGCATTTATCTGCAAAATGCGATATGTAAAAAAATTGCAGAAATGTTGGGCACCTTAACTTCTTTATAGGGATTTTCATCAAACTACAAGTAGCTTTTTTGCTGGCAATGTAATTTTATTGCCCTACTAAAGAAATCAACGATATATATATTATAGTACATAGAATGAGGATTCAGTGATTGAGGTGTTCATTGATAAATCCTTATCAATGACTGTAAGGTAATCCCAGTTATCTCCTCAACAAAGATAAAGTAAAATATTCATGTCAATGTCCAATGAAGTCTCACTGTCCTATATATACACTCTAACCTCAGTCCAAGGTGAGTACCTTGATAAGATTAAAGGCAATATGTAGGTAGGTCACCTGTAGACGTATACTCTTTCTGTTGGTGTGGTTATTGATTTGAAACTCTCTGACCCACCATTTTGTAGGATGTCACCCCAACAAACTTCCTGAACATCCTGCAAGGAAACAAAGCAGCAATGAAAGGAATTGGAACAGCCAGGGTCATTAACAGGTGCTGTAGCATTCCTACATTTGTGTCTTTTTAAAATCGCCTATCCTCCCTAACGTCTTAGTCTTTTGCCTAGCACACGAGTACGAGAATGTTTAATCCTTTGGTTTTGTTGCACCACTGAGCTCGGATTCTCTGAGGATATTGGCGCTTAAGAAGTAATTTAGTTATTATTACTGCACATGTGTACTCATTTGCATACATGCACTTGTATGCATGTACACATTTAGTGCATGTCGGTAATCTATGAATGTGTCGGTGGTTATCACATATGACAGCACAGTTGCACATGCATACACACACACACACTCACACACACACACACACACACACAAGGCTACTAAAATATCACAAAGATTAACAAATAATGGATCTTGAACTGACATCTCACTAAAGTTTAAAGTTGATATTTAAATATTTGACAACCACAAAAAAATCATAATTGGATATATATAGCTGTTAAAAAAGATCTCATAAAATGCTATTTACTGCATTTTAACACACATCCATATCTGTTTTATAATAGGCACATTTACTCATGTTTATCATGCTAAACTGTGTATTTTAATTTGCAAATTTGCATTACCTGTATACCTATTATTATTTTTTTAGTCAGGTAAAACTTTTTTACAAATGTTCTGTCAATGTATTTACATGTTTTATTCATGAATCCTTAAAGTGGTAATATGACAAGCTAGTGAACACAAGCTATACATGATTTAGTTGTTAGTGTTCGACACTGGTTGTATTGTATAGTCATCTTATCAAATTATTGATGTTTACATGTTAATAACTGTCATAATAACTATACAATGTAGTTTTAGAACTATGGCAGCAGTTAATGCTTGTTCTTGTGGCGGTTTTTGATCAGAGGTCTAATTTTGGCATTGCAGTGGACCGAATGACCATGTGTTTGTCAACTTTGTTGATCATGGAGCACCAGGAATTGTTGCCTTTCCAGATGGCGTTGTAAGTGATACCATTTGTCTGAATGTTGTTATATTTGACAGCACTTTTTGCGAAGAGCTAAGCATAGTGACTGCTAATGTCATTTAAAATACACTGATATGTAAACCTCACGCACACACACACACACACACACACACACACACACACACACACACACACACACACACACACACACACACACACACACACACACACACACACACACACACACACACACACACACAAACACACACACACACACACACACACACACACACACACACACACACACACACACACACACACACACACACTTTAAAAAGGACTATCAGGGTTGTACATTGCACAGTATGTCTGTTATCGTTGGTTGATATTTCTATGTCACATTTTGGTGATATTATACTTTCCGTTGCAGCTCAGTGCCACCAAGTTGAAAGCTGCAATTATGCAAATGTACAAAGAGAAGAAATACAAACAGGTAAATAGTTGGATGTTTGGTGGTAAAGATTTGTATTTAAAAAGATAATTGCATAACAGTTTAGCAGACAAAATCCTACTTGATATTGTATATGTTTGGATAAGTGCAGTAATTGCTAATCCATATTTGTTAGAGTCTCTTAGATCCTTGTACATGATTAATAATGAGACACTTGTATGTTATAGCAGATATTCAATTATGCAATTGTTCGTGAACATGTCATTGCATATGAACAATGAAGTATATATACATGACATTGTCATTACAGATTAACACTGAGAGACTTGTGCAAGAACATGTTATTTTATAAGGCGTTGTACATGAACATTTAATTGCTGATGTTATGTGACGAATGTTCTCGAACATTTTATTGATGATGCAAATTGCATATGAACAAAGAAACACTTGTTCACGAACACGTTATTGCAGATGAACAATGATATACTGGTATGTGAATGTGTAATTGCTCTTGAACAATAATATACTTGTTCATGAACATATTTCTGTTGAACAATAAGACACTTGTTCATGAACATATTATTGCATATGAACAAAGAAACACTTCTCAATGAAATGTTCTTGCAGATGGTCCTGTACGTCGAAGCGTGTGAATCTGGTTCTATGTTCGAGAACCTTCTGCCAAAAAACATCAATGGTAAATATTACCTTGCCCCACTCCCCATGGTCACTACTGTTTTGTCATGTGGTTGGACATCTCATTCAACACCACATCCATGCTCTCACGTCAGGGGTTTGACCATGTGTATATTTTAAATTTAGGGTCTATGGTGTAGACTCAGACAGTTTTTGTCACATGAATATATCGCATTATTGGTAAAAGGACTAAGATAAGATAAGTTTACTTCAGACTCAGTCCTCATTATAAGGAAAGTTCCATAGGCATACATGTAATAACATCAACACGAATAAACCCAAAGCTACTCCATGCAAATATGTGCATGTCATAGCAGCCCTATCAAGAATAAATAGTGTAATGTTCTAAAGAATATTAGTGTCAACAAAATAGTTGTTTTATCCATTTTTTTTACAGCGGATACAAATAGATCATGTAACTATTTACAACACTGTAAACAGTGTAATGGCAAATCTTCTCCATACGTTTCCATAAGAAGTAGCCATAATTTTTGCTAAATCAGTTTCATTATACGTTAAAATATGTTATATGTCTAAAATATATTTTATGCTATGTACACTTGCATTAGACATTAGCTGCTTAGGTCATTTCAGTCTCATTTAATTAGGTATGTAATGTGAATTTCCTTTGAATAAATGATAAAATAGTCTCAATTTAAGCATTATTATGACCACATGACTGTAAAGTGCTGCCACCTATTGGAGTATCTAATCATTCATCAAGAGTAAAATTGAGAATGGCACTAATACAATGTGGAATGAACAGAGAAATCCACCATATTGGAGATACTGTCTGTACTAACAACAATGTCCATCCTCCAGGTTTTCACAACGCGTGTTATGTAAGACATCTGTAACTGATTGATGATTCTTGGAACAATCGCAGAAGACATGTAACGTTATAAATAATAGATTTACGTCCATCTAACGTACAGTACAAACCCCATAACCGGTAACTACCCATAACCCATAAGAAATAAACAACAAAGGCATCACTTCTGAAGGATCATAGATTAATCATTGATAATTTGGCACTCAAGATGCAGACCGTCTTGGAGAAAACTTTTACATCAGATTGGCACGAGAAATTGTCAGTGATACAGTTAGGTGATGAAAATGTTGAGTGCTATACAGTTAGATGTGGAAATATGTATGCAATTATATATTGACAAAACTAATAGAACACAGGCATTTACGAACCCATAGTAAAAATTACCTCATTTCTCAAAACGTTTTTGAAGTTTGCGTCATAAATCGAAAACTACTGAAGATATTTCAACCAACGAGGTATCATCTTAAAGCTTATCATCTGTGGAATCCAAACAGGTATAAAAAACACCTTTTTACAATTTTGCGACTTAATACCCATTTTGATGAGCAGGTCACATATATTGACACTTCCACAACTGTGTGTTTTTGACAGTGTATGCAACAACAGCTGCCAACAGCGACGAGTCATCGTACGCGTGTTACTACTCCGATATCTACAATACGTACCTTGGAGACGTGTACAGCGTCAAGTGGATGGAAGACTCAGACGCTGTGAGTCAACCGCTTCTTTCTACTAGTTCCCTCTTGATCCCTGCTGTTGGGGGCCTCGTCATGTAGTTTTTCTGCCATGTCGAAGTGTTGTCTCCTAATGTTGCAGTGCTAACCAGTTTTTATCCATTCTTGGCAGTTCATGAGATTTCTAATACTGTCTGAGTCACTGGTGAGTCGATAACACAGTTAGAACACATCTAGTGTGTTAAAGAGGTGTAGCACAAACGTAGGGAACGTATTCATATAAAGGTTGATGCTAGATAAAAACACCATCAGTGAAATGTTGCTAATTAACAGGACACTCATAGAACTGTTCCAGCTCACTGAACCTTTGCTACTGAATGTTACATTCACACACAACTGTTCCTGCTCACTGAACTTTTGCTACTGAATGTTACATTCACACACAACTGTTCCTGCTCACTGAACCTTTGCTACTGAATGTTACATTCACACACAACTGTTCCTGCTCACTTAACTTTTGCTACTGAATGTTACATTCACACACAACTGTTCCTGCTCACTGAACCTTTGCTACTGAATGTTACATTCACACATAACTGTTCCTGCTCACTGAACTTTTGCTACTGAATGTTACATTCACACACAACTGTTCCTGCTCACTGAACCTTTGCTACTGAATGTTACATTCACACACAACTGTTCCTGCTCACTGAACTTTTGCTACTGAATGTTACATTCACACACAACTGTTCCTGCTCACTGAACTTTTGCTACTGAATGTTACATTCACACACAACTGTTCCTGCTCACTGAACCTTTGCTACTGAATGTTACATTCACACACAACTGTTCCTGCTCACTGTACTTTTGCTACTGAATGTTACATTCACACACAACTGTTCCTGCTCACTGAACCTTTGCTACTGAATGTTACATTCACACACAACTGTTCCTGCTCACTGAACCTTTGCTACTGAATGTTACATTCACACACAACTGTTCCTGCTCACTGAACTTTTGCTACTGAATGTTACATTCACACACAACTGTTCCTACTCACTGAACTTTTGCTACTGAATGTTACATTCACAAAACATTTGCTACTGAAAGGGACACTAGGCTGCTGCTACCTGGCTAAGCAGAATACTGCACTACACACAGCTTAGCTTTGTATCAAGTCAAGCTACTGCAAGCAACACATTTAACTTGAGCGTTATATATTTACTCATTGACTTCAGGAGGACCTTAAGAAAGAGACTCTCTACAAGCAGTATGAGATCGTGAAGCGAGAAACCAACACCAGCCATGTGCAGGAGTTTGGAGACATGGCAAGTGTTTATGAATTATGATCACTTCTAAAAGCCTAAATATATTGTTTTGCTAATAGTGGATTGAATGTTACTTATCATGTGTTGTAGTTCAACATTTGCTTTTTTTAGATGATTTATTTTGTTGTTAGATTAATTGATTTCTTTTCTGTTTGTATGAATAAAATTGTCCTTATCGTGTTACACTTGTTTGTCAAGAAATCTTGTAACCAAGTTTTACAACACGAGAAACATCTGAAGATCATTGCACACCTGTTTTGTTAATGCGCTGTATTAATCATGTTATTTTCACAAATAAACATTGTAGAGTGACATAAATTGAACATAAAATAAATGGAACAGATTGCTTCAGTAAAACAACATTTTGGCAAGAAAACCATCTATCTCAAAACTTGAGCCAATGTCCTGGAAATATGTGTTTCTTCTGGCTGATGGGTGAGGCATTGAGTGGATGCAGTATGCTTACCCAATGTTTTGCTTCAGACTATCGCCAAGGAGCCTGTAGCGGATTTCCAGGGAGGCAAGAAATACATATCACCAGAACCAGTGCGACTTCCCAAAGTTCCTGTACGTATCAGTTCTGTAATTGTTTTAATTGAATATGATGTCTATTGATTTTGTATTGCAAAAAGGCAACCTGCGACTGTTTGTCTGACACATCACTACAAGAATTGTAAAACCATAAACATTTTATGCTGCCCCAGTCTGTCCAGTTATACATTTTATAACCTTTTCTCTTTCTGTATGCGGTTGATTTATTAAGGAAGTAGATGATTTAAAGGGTATAGTTAGGGTGTTGATGGGAAAGACAAACGAGGAAGGGAAATCAGGTGATATGAGAGTGGAAATGAAGGAGACAGGTGGTGTGAGGAGAGATGTCATGGAAACCATTGGTGAGACTGTGAAACAGAAGGAACAAGGGAAGAAGAATAAGACAGAGGGATGGAGGAAAAGTGCTCGGCAGAGGAAAGATAAACAGGCCAGTGGGGATAGATCACCATGTGGTCTGAGTGTAGAGAATGAGGAGAGAAACGTAAGCGATGCAGATGATCAAGAGGTAGATACAACAGAGGCAGTTGGTAAGACTGTGAAACAAAACAACAGAAGAAAGCAGATGGAAGAAGACAGAGTGTTCAGCAAAATAAAGGTAAACAGGTCGGTGTTGAGGAGCTGCAGCAGAAGGAAGGCAAGAGTTGTACAGATGCAGTAGTTAATGGGAAAGAGAGGAAACTGCGAGTGGTCATGGGGGATTCTATTATAATATAAATAAACAAAGGGGGTGATATGCAGAATGTGTACCAGGGGCGAAGATGGAGGATGTCACAGAATGAGTAGGTTAGGTCATGGGTAACGGCTACTGGGGATCTATTCTTGTGCACCTGGGCATCAATCATGCTGAGAAGGAAGGTAAGACGGCCATTGTTGGCAAGTATAGGTGACTGGTCTGCACACTAAAAGAGACACGCATTGGACAAATCGTATTATCAGGTATACTGCCGAAAATGGGTGGCAGGGAACAGTTCTACAAGAATTGTAGAAGAATGGCCATTAACACAGTGTTACAGAAGTTGTGTATGGGGGAAGGAGTCGACTTTGTAGACATTTGGGCAAGATTTGTAGGCAGGTAAGATCTGTTTATGAATGATGGGCTTCATCTGACAGGAAAAGTAGCAGCAGTTCTAGGGAGTGAGTTCATAGATGAAGGTACAGGCACGAATATTTAAACAAGATGCACAGGGGGGATACGCAGAGCCACCTCAGAGAGATGGGGCAAGCATAGTAAATAAGAGAAGCGATTTAGAAATCATGGTAGCAGATATTGACCCAGATGTAATAGGCATCACAGAATCATGGGCACATGAAGACATGGTAGTTGCTGAACTAGCTCTGTCAGGTTATGTCATGTTTAGAAAGGACAGACAAAAGAGAAGGGGAGGCGGTGTCTGTAATATTAAAGAATCTATGCAATCTATGAAGTACAAATGAAAAGGAAAGCAGATTGCGAGGAAGCTATTTGGTGCAACATAGTTACCAGAAAGTCAACGTTAACAATAGGACTAGTTTATTGTAGTCTTAGCATATGACAACAGGATGATGTAAAACTGCACAATGCTATAAAGGAGATGAGTAAAGGGGAATGTGTTATAATAGGTGACTTTAATCACGGACATATTCAGTGGAAATCATTAGACAGTGCTGGAGGTGATGACCAACAGTTTCTGCTTGTAATACAGGACTGTTGTCTTAATCAACATGTTTTGGAACCAACCAGAGGTGGCAGGGAATGTGTTGGATTTAGTGTTCTCTTGGCAGAACAAATTAGTTGATACTGTGAAAGTATATGAATCTCTGGGATCTAGTGATCATAACCAGATCCATTTTAATATTAAAGTACAATCAGAGAATAATGGTAAAAAGCAATGGAGGAGAAACTTCAACAAAGGCAAATATAAACAGATGAGAAAATATTTAGCATTGGACTACCTTAATGAAGAACAAGACAGCAACAGGATGTTGGACCATTTTGAAAGGTTAGATTGAGGCCATTATTGAAAGATTTTGTTTCACTGAAAAAGCAAGGGAAACGATCCAGGAAGAAACACCTTTCAAAGAAGGCTATACATAAGATTGCTTACAAACAAATCATGGGGAGAGTTTATAGAGACACTGGAAATATAGAAGACTACAACAACTACAAAGCATAACATAGCTACAGCCAAAATTAGAAAATCAAAATGAACTTTTGAGCAAAAATTTGCAAATGATATAAAAATGACAGCAAGATTTTCTACACTTAAGTAAGGAGTAAACAGAAGGTTGGGGATGAAGTGGGACCGCATGAAAACAGGGCAGGAAACATAATAGCTGATGGATTTCAGATGGCAGAGGTCCTGAATGAGTATTTCAGCTCACATGGACATGCTGACAAAGAATACATAATGGTGGATACTATATTAGGTAAAACTGTAAAAGAAAAGGATTTAGGAGTGACAGTTTGTGCTGACATGAAAGTTTCAGAGCAACGTGGAAATGCTGCTTCAAAGGGTAACCAAATACTGGGCTAATTAGAAGAAATATAACATATAAGGAGAAACAGTTGATTGTATCACTGTTCAAAGCAATAGTTAGACCTCTTTTGGAATATTGCATACAAGCATGGAGGCCATATCGTAAGAAGGTCGTAGATAAGTTAGAAAGAGTGCAACGAAGAGCAACTAAACTGATTCCTGAACTGAAAGATCTTGGTTATGAAAGACTCCTATTAGAATGCGGGTTGACAACATTAGAGACTAGGAGACTAAGAGGAGACCAAATAGAGAAGTTTTTAAAATATTGAATGGTTATGAAGATATTGATAGAAATATTTTCTTGTAACTTAAAGAAGGCAGTAGAACCAGAGGGCACAATGTGGCATTAGCCAAAGAACAGTGTAGGTTAGATGTGAGAAAAAATTACTCATTCTCCCAGAGAAAAATAAATGACCACAACAAATTATTTGATGATTGTGTTAATGCTAGCGATGTGAATATGTTCAAAAACAAAATTGACAGCTATGTGGGGAGGGCGGGCTATGCGTAGGTGGAAAATTGTTGGACTGTCGATAAGCCAAAAGCTTCCTTGTCCGCATCCCGTGTAGAGCTTGTAGCTCTGGACGCAATCTTGTTAAATCTTGTTAACAAAATAGTTACACACTGAGCAATCTCTGTGCTCTGAATTGGTGTTTCATCTATATTAGAATACGCTAACTTTGGAGTTACGCTAACTGTCTCCTCCCAGATGCCACGGTCCACTTGCTTCTTTCTTACTTTGACCACTAATCTACCAATTTGTGATGCATTTGAGAAAAACAACACAGGTTGTTATCTACAGTTACTATTTTTGACAGTGAACAAATTTAGTTGTCAATCATTTGCCAGACGTTGTCACCATGGAGTTATTTATACCTTATCATCTGCAGCATGCAATGCCTTTATTGACAACAGCAGAAATTAAAAGGTCTTGGGAACAAGTTTAAGTTCTAAATATTCAAATGGTGGTAATTGCCAACTTTGGTTTGTTGCTCTATGGGTGGGTGTAAGACTGGAAGATATTGTAAATATAATATAATTATATATGTCATGTGTTGTAATTATTATTCACCAGTATGATGCCGTTGCCTCTGGAGATGTGCCACTGGCCATTCTGCGTCGCCGACTCAGTGCCACGAACGACCTTGAAAAGAAGTTCAAGATCATCGATGAAATGAAGTCGATTATCAAGGTAATCATTCATATTAAAGCTAGGATTCCCTCTGTACAGAAACGACATGTGCAATGGGAAATTGTAAATTTTAATTAAAAGTATATGAATCAATATGACATATGCCCAAAGAGTAATTCTAACTAATGATATAAATTAAAGACGCATTTCAGTATGTGCAATTGTTGGCCCCTTTTGTTAGATTCTAATTTTTGCAAATAAATTGTTTTTCAATTAGATAAATGTGTTACTTCACACAAGAACATATACCTAAATGTGTTGGATATATTTGTAGGAATCAGAAATTAGTAATATTGCAGTAACATTGAGTTATAGGTGGTTTTCAATCCAAGTTGTATTTTTAGAACCACCAGGCAATCCGACGTACGGTGAAGCAGATTGTGAAGTTGGCTGGACGTAGTGATCTGCAGGCAGATCGGATCCTTGCTGTACGCCACAAAATCTCTGACTTCGCATGCTACGAGCCAGCAATGGAACTCTTCCATGAGAAGTGCTTCAACCTCAACCAAGTACGTCCTTTCTATGGGTTTAATATGTTTTGGCCAATTGACCTATCCATCGTGTGACTTGTTGCCTAGCAAAAGGTCTGTCAAGCTATGAAAATGTATGCGGAACGTATGTAGTAGTCACGCATTCCGTCATATATTTAGTTGAAATTCTGGCCCGCAAAAGTTTTTCTTTATAACAAAATATGAGGCAAAGTTTTAGAAGTGACAACTGTATGCGGGAATGTCTGATTTGTGAGATGTCAAGCAGCAGTGGCTGTAGTTCACATACAACTGTTACCAACATTGTGTATAAAGGCAAAGTTTTAGAAGTGACAACTGTATGCGGGAATGTCTGATTTGTGAGATGTCAAGCAGCAGTGGCTGTAGTTCACATACAACTGTTACCAACATTGGGTACAAAGGCAAAGTTTTAGAAGTGACAACTGTATGCGGGAATGTCTGATTTGTGAGATGTCAAGCAGCAGTGGCTGTAGTTCACATACAACTGTTACCAACATTGGGTACAAAGGCAAAGTTTTAGAAGTGACAACTGTATACGGGAATGTCTGATTTGTGAGATGTCAAGCAGCAGTGGCTGTAGTTCACATACAACTGTTACCAACATTGGGTACAAAGGCAAAGTTTTAGAAGTGACAACTGTATGCGGGAATGTCTGATTTGTGAGATGTCAAGCAGCAGTGGCTGTAGTTCACATACAACTGTTGCCAACATTGGGTACAAAGGCAAAGTTTTAGAAGTGACAACTGTATACGGGAATGTCTGATTTGTGAGATGTCAAGCAGCAGTGGCTGTAGTTCACATACAACTGTTACCAACATTGGGTACAAAGGCAAAGTTTTAGAAGTGACAACTGTATGCGGGAATGTCTGATTTGTGAGATGTCATGCAGCAGTGGCTGTAGTTCACATACAACTGTTGCCAACATTGGGTACAAAGGCAAAGTTTTAGAAGTGACAACTGTATACGGGAATGTCTGATTTGTGAGATGTCAAGCAGCAGTGGCTGTAGTTCACATACAACTGTTACCAACATTGTGTATAAAGGCAAAGTTTTAGAAGTGACAACTGTATACGGGAATGTCTGATTTGTGAGATGTCATGCAGCAGTGGCTGTAGTTCACATACAACTGTTACCAACATTGTGTATAAAGGCAAAGTTTTAGAAGTGACAACTGTATGCGGGAATGTCTGATTTGTGAGATGTCATGCAGCAGTGGCTGTAGTTCACATACAACTGTTGCCAACATTGGGTACAAAGGCAAAGTTTTAGAAGTGACAACTGTATACGGGAATGTCTGATTTGTGAGATGTCAAGCAGCAGTGGCTGTAGTTCACATACAACTGTTGCCAACATTGGGTACAAAGGCAAAGTTTTAGAAGTGACAACTGTATACGGGAATGTCTGATTTGTGAGATGTCAAGCAGCAGTGGCTGTAGTTCACATACAACTGTTACCAACATTGGGTACAAAGGCAAAGTTTTAGAAGTGACAACTGTATGCGGGAATGTCTGATTTGTGAGATGTCATGCAGCAGTGGCTGTAGTTCACATACAACTGTTACCAACATTGGGTACAAAGGCAAAGTTTTAGAAGTGACAACTGTATACGGGAATGTCTGATTTGTGAGATGTCATGCAGCAGTGGCTGTAGTTCACATACAACTGTTACCAACATTGTGTATAAAGGCAAAGTTTTAGAAGTGACAACTGTATGCGGGAATGTCTGATTTGTGAGATGTCATGCAGCAGTGGCTGTAGTTCACATACAACTGTTGCCAACATTGGGTACAAAGGCAAAGTTTTAGAAGTGACAACTGTATACGGGAATGTCTGATTTGTGAGATGTCAAGCAGCAGTGGCTGTAGTTCACATACAACTGTTGCCAACATTGGGTACAAAGGCAAAGTTTTAGAAGTGACAACTGTATACGGGAATGTCTGATTTGTGAGATGTCAAGCAGCAGTGGCTGTAGTTCACATACAACTCTTACCAACATTGGGTACAAAGGCAAAGCTTGATGGAGATCATCTGCATAATTTAGGTTGTGACGTTAGCAAACTGCAATAGATCTGTTCTTGTATATCAAATCATCCCCAACAGTGTGATTTGAATCACTGCAACAATTTGATACTTTATGGATTTGCTCCAGGAAGGCACAGTTCTTAGTTTGCATGATAGATGAATTCTTAAAACTGGGCTTTTACTAGATAAATAAATGGTTCTAACAGACCACAGTATTAACTTAAACTGGCTTCCACAACAAAATGTTTTCCTCATTTTGTTTTATAAGCATTTTGGGGAAAATCAAACTTATATAGTATCCATCATGACAGGTTAGCTTGTTCGAGCAAATCTTTTTACCGGGTATTGGACAAACTGCTGAATTATTTTCGATTAAACCGATCAAAACGTGGCAAGAAATGGCAAAGGTGGTCTGGCACTATATTATAACACTATATTGTTTTTATATATATATATATATAAATCTTAATTCCAGTATGTTGAATACTGTATGTTGTATTCCATTACTATTGTTTTTTATTATTGTGGAATGTTGGAAATTTAAATATTAATTGGTTGGTTGGTTGGGTGATTCATTGATTGGTTGATTTATGTGTTTGGTTGATTGATTGATGGATGGATTGATCGATTGATGACTTAACGCTTTCCAAACTTTCACAAGTCTACTGCTCTAATGATCAATGTCAGTTGTTTTAGCGATTTTAACAAAACTAAGCATTCTTTTATTACACCTGCATGCATATAATATTATTATTGTATCTTTGCCAAATATTTACCCATCAATTTGTACATCAACGTACATGGACTAAATGAGCAGCTAATGGAGCTATAAAAGGAGGCAGACTGTTCCTAGTTTTCCGTTTATTAATTAATATAATGTCCTTAAGACTATAATGACGATGTTGAAAGGTATATATAGTGCCAAATCGTGTTAGTAAGCCCGTAACAATGTTCGCAGTTTGGAAGATATGACCCCGGAGCATGTTCAAAAGGTAAACAAAACATCCAGTTTCAAAGCAAACTTGATTGGCAATACCGCCAAGGTGGGCTGAGTTAACCGCAACACCCTTTGATGTTGAAAGATTCCAAACGTTCAACACAACAGATTTCTTGCTACTAATTACAACACTGGCTAATTCCGGGTTGAGGAACAGACTGCCTTGTCTTAGTTTTGAACTCGGAAGATAATGTTGTGTCTTTCATTGCCAGAACGAGTATGCTCTCAGACATCTGTACACTCTGGTGAACTTGTGCGAAGAGGGAGTCTCCAAGACTACCATCCTCCAAGGCATCCTTGCAGCATGCAACGGCTCTCATCTGTAAACTCACTTGCTGGATGACGTCTTCAATATCCCAGAACTTGGAGTCTCCAAGACTACCATCCTCCAAGGCATCCTTGCAGCATGCAACGGCTCTCATCTGTAAAATCACTCGCTGGATGACGTCTTCAATATCCCAGAATATATCACGAAGAACTGAAGAGCAATTAATTAAAATTCCACGTCATTGATTCTTGCCTGTTCTCTATTAGCGTGCATAATACAAATTCGGATGTTGCAGTTAGCCAGTTATATGATTAATAACACAGAAGATAATCTCGAGAGAGACTAATGAAAACAAGAGTAGTTTGTGAGAAATTAAGTATAACAGCAGAATTGGAACTTATTTATTCAAGTGCTTAAATTAGTGTCATACCATGTGTAATATTTGTGCACAGGTGATTGATAACAAATTTGTGGCAACACAACTAATTATATATTTTACGTAGCAAAACAAAAACATATTGCATACTTTAGTCTAACCTTGATATGTTTCATTCGAGTACTCTACTGTATTGATGTTGTGAGTAGTTTCACCCACTCTAACTCTGCTGTAACATATTCTTTACAGAGTTGAATCTCGAATGAATATCCTGGTTATTGATTCACACGCAACCAAGGTCCATTTAATGTTGCATCTATTATATCCTTTATATATATTCTGTGACTGTTTATACTATAATAATTGCTTGTTCGTGCAAGAAGGCTATACACCTGACTATTAATTTTGCACCTTTGAGCTACATAAAACGGCTGGATTTCAGCTAATGCAAGTTCTTGCTAGTTGGAACTTCTTGCTAGTTAGAACCAGCTGTGGCTGTATGGTGAATCTGTTGAATTTTGTGTCTTGTTAAAAAAAACATTTTCGTGCTATTTCTTGAAAGTGTCTGTAATTTTAAAATACATGACTCCTGTACCGACACTGTCTTTGTTGTATTTCATTCCCAGTGACTGGCCCGTAAACAGGGGGTATAGGGGTTTGAACTTCTGTGGACACCTAGTAAAGTCCTCATTGTTATAGCTGGCGTGTTGTTGCAGCCTTCTCTTTTTTATGATACACAATATCTTCTGTATTTTTTTAATAAGAAAGTTACAAAAATAAAAAAACAAATATTTTACTTTACCATCAGAAAAGTTTTTCCTAGTGTCTTTTAATGTTCCAATGAAAATATCTTCTAATGTTCCAAAATGTTATTAAGACCCTACATTTGTGTCATTAAAAGTTTTCACATTTCAGGAAAACAATTAAATTAGTGTTTTCTGAAATATTATTTCACAATTAAGTGTTGAAGGCCCTTAGCGAAAAGATCGTCAACATTTGATTGATTTGTGTATACACTTCAATAAAACAATATGGAACACAGTAGAACATGATATAGAACATTATGGAATAATTCAAAACTATCCACAAAAATCCTATAAAATAATCTGTACATGAATGTTATGGATTTGTTTTGCTAACTCTATCCAAAGGCTATATATCTAGCCACAACATTCGCATTTGTGCATAACCAAGACTGTGTAGAGCCATGTAAATTATCGTATTTTCTATATTTTTATATATGGAATGAAAAGCATTTCTGTGGTCTGACATCACCCAGAAAACAAGAAAGAAAGTGATTTACTCATGTGCTTGCGATAGTTTTAGAGGGCCTTTCTCCTAACTCAGCGAATTGAGGGGCGTACCACTCCTCCAGATGGTACCATTGTGTGAGCGAGTTCCAAAAGATCAAAGTGATATAAAGGTGATCTACCTGCTGCTCTTAGTTCGTTAGTTCATGGTAGTACTGACTAATAGTATCTTTAGTTGGCATTTTTATTATAACAACCGGTGAGCAGAGAGCGACGATTACAGTTTGTATGAAAACATGTAGGAAGACAGATTTTTGTGATTTTGTGAATTAACACGTTAACACAAAGACAAATATTAAACGCACGCCACACACAAACACACACACACACACACCACCATCACTACACACGCACACACACACCCCACCACCACCACCCTCTACTGAATGTGGTGTTGCGCTATGTCACTACACTAAGCAAAATCGTTAAACATGCCAATGAGGTACCCCATATTTTGCCTTTCAAACCCATTGATCACGGTCACACACGCACACGCACGCACGCACGCACGCACGCACGCACGCACACACACAGACAAACAGAAACACACACACACAGTACAAAGGCAAAGGTGTAAATATCAGTGGCAAAATACCAGTATGATAACCATATTACATATAATACACTTATACAATATGTTGACACGAAACGATGCGATGTTGAAAGGAAAACAGTTTATACAGATGTAATGTTAGAGACTAGTATTTAGTGTTTGACAAAGAAAATTAATACCGGGTATTTTAAAGTTTAAGTTGTATTCTGAGATCGCGTCCATCTTTTAAATGCAAATTTCCAGTGAATTACGGACCCCATTGGCCCATACACTGTATGTCACTTCCCTCAACTCGATATAACTGTTTTCACATAATACTCTATTCTAAAATAAAACGGCACAAAGACGATTATAATAATTTTATCCGCGTTCCATAATTCATCAAATGGCATATCAAAGTGACATGTACAAATCATATGGTACATACATTAAAAAATCCAGATTAAATGGTAGTTTGACTCTAAATGCAACTTGAACATTTACTAACCCCAGATGGAGAATTCATAATACAGAAAGGAAAGAGGACTGAGGACAATGATAATAGCAGGCAACAAAACAAAAAATACAGGCAGAAACACAATACTTGACACCCAGTTTTATTTCATACTAATTTCTACTCTACAAAGAACTAATAATTACAACAAGGTAACTCCAGTTGCGTATAAATCCATAGAAACCAAACAGAGAGGCGCATCAAGACAGAAGGGTTGGTTAATCTCAAAATCGATAAGCAATAAGTATTCAAGTTGTTAACCTAATACAATGGTGCAGCCACACACGTCTACAGTTGAGTACACGGATTCAGCATCTTATAAACATAATTATTTTACTCTGTGCAATAGAAAGTTGTATATAAATACATAATTAGTTAATTATATGAACATGCACGCACGCACGCACTCACACACACACACACACGCACACACACACACGCACACACAAACATACACACACACGCGCTTGAGTACACGGATTCAGCATCTTATAAACATAATTATTATATTCTACTCTGTGCAATAGATGTGTTGTATATAAATATATAATTAGTTAATTGTATGAACGCATTGCACTCACACGCACGCACGCACGCACGCACGCACACACACACAATCCATATAAATTTGTATCAGCAATAAGCCATGTTAATGCAACGACGATGCATTTTCGTTAATTAAATCAACATTATAATAGGTATATATCCTGGATTATTGACAGTGTTCCGTGAAGTTAACCTGTCATACGCCAGCCAGCGCAAGCGGTAATGATGCTCTGAAGGATGGTAGTCGTGGAGACCCCCTCCTCGCACATGTTCACCAGAGTGTACAGATGTCTGAGGGCATACTCGTTCTGTCAACGGTGGACAAAGAAATAACTATATTTATCACGACGTTACATTTTATTCAGAACATGAGGCATGCGCAGTAACTTTTCCTGAACGTGACCATGAACGTTACAAAAAATCATCCATTTAGTTCATCTCAAACTAAGCAAAACCAGTTTTAGGTCAAAACAATACATTGGTTTCGCAAATTCGAAATATTGTGTGAACATTTACAAACCAAATGTTGCAACAATGTTACAAATGCCAAATACTTCGATACAGATATTGTCACAAAAACCGACAAGATGCGTTTGAATGTGCAAGTTGTAACACAAAGTATGATTTTGTAAAATCGACTTAATAGTCCGTACCTCATTAAGGTTGAAACACTGCTCATGAAACATCTCCAGAGCCGGTTCGTAGCATACAAAGTCGGAGAGTTGGCGGCGTTCACTAAGCACACGATTCACCCGAAGTTCATCACTAATCGCCAACCTAACGATCTGCCTGACCGTATACCGAATCACCTGTTGTTTCTGCAAGAAACCAGAGAATATTGGCTAGAAAACATGGACATGCACATGCACATGCACATGCACATGCACATGCACATACACACATAGTTAAACCATGCTGGTATTTTTTTTCACATACGACCAATCCTTTCCGTGCATCCACCATGAATGTCGTCAAACAGTGCAATATAACTGAAAAACGTTCAAATGTTATATAAAAGTTAAAACGGTAAAGGTAAGTTTTATATATTTATATATATATATATATATATATACATATATATATATACATACATATATATATATATACATATATATATATGTATATATATATATACATATATATATACATATATATATATATGTATGCATGTATATATACATGTTATATATATATATACATTACTCCCTGGCAGATCTGTTCAGTCGAACATTATCTCGACTTCTCTGGAAAGCATTAAGCTAATTGTAATTAAAGTGCGAAGAAACATAATTATCCACCGATGTCTATAGTCTGGTACTCGTTCATACAGATGAGTGAAATGGAGCAACACATAGTGAGCGAACTTGACTAAGGTTCGACACGGCGGGGTCCGAACCCAGGTTCTCTCGATTGAGAGTCCGACGCTCTTAAAACTGCACCACCGCGCTCCACTAGAATGTCTTGTGGAAGGTACATATAGATACCGACCACCTACATGGTGGTTTATTTGTTTCCCTGAAATGCCCTTGCTTACAATCGACCGATATATAGCAAAGATAATCATGTGTATATATGCTGTTGGAAGTATAAAAAAAATTCGGACAAACTTCCGTCATACAAAACCTTCCCGGAAAAAAAAGTGTTTTAGATATTTATGTGTGCTTTTGAAATATAACACTTCGGTTACCGTAATAAGCAACTTCATGTCATCGATGATCTCCATCTTCTCATCAAGGTCATTGGTGTCAGCAAGTCGGTGACGTAGAATGGCCATTGGCACGTCCCAAGACGGCACGGCGTCCATCTGTTGACAAGTAGTGTGGTAAATGCACACGTTTTACGAATGCTATTGCAACCCAATAAATATATACATTTATTAATTGACGGATAAATGTAACACTTTCGTAGGCTATCACTTATAAAACAATACCATTATATCCGATGATAAATATCAGGGTGTTTTGGCTGAGGCAAATATCATGGTATGCCATGCATTGATAAATGTAAAATGGTATACCAGTAAAACATGGTAAAACCATCGTTTGTTATGACAAGCCATGGCGTATCATGATTTGTTTTTTAACATATCATGTTTTCCTTGGTACTCCATCGTATATTTTCATAACGGATAAAGGAGCTTTTGTAACACCCAAATACAAACTATGTTTACAAAAAAGTAAGTTTTCCATGGATATACTTACAGGTACTTTGCGAAGTACCACTGGCTGAGGCGATGTATAGTTGCTGCCACCCTGAAAGTCCCCGACAGGTTCCTCAGATATACTCTGGAAACAGACGTATTATCTTAGTATTCTCTGAAGAAGTTGATACAGGTAAGATTACTGACAACTTATCGACTCGACATCCCCGTCTTCTTCTTCTGTCTGTCTGTTGTCTGTCTGCTGTCTGTATTATGTCTGTCTGTCTGTCTGTCTGTCTGTCTGTCTGTCTGTCTGTATGTCTCTCTCTCTCTCTCTCTCTCTCTCTCTCTCTCACACACACACACACACACACACACACACACACACACACACACACACACACACACACACACACACACACACACCACCACCACCACCACCACCATCACTACACACACACACACACAAACACACACACACACACACACACACACACACACACACACACACACACACACACACACACACACACACACACACACACACACACACACACACACACACACACACACACACCACCACCACCACCACCACCACCACCACCTCCACCATCACTACACATACACACACGCACGCACGCACGCACACACCACCACCACCCTCACTACACACACACACACACACACACACACACACACACACACACACACACACACACACACACACACACACACACACACACACACACACACACACACACACACACACACACACACACACCACCAACACCACCACCACCACCACCATCACTACACACGCACACACGCACGCACACACACACCCCACCACCACCATCACCACCCTCTATTGAATGTGGTGTTGCGCTATTTCACTACACTAAGCAACATCGTTAAACAAGCCAATTAGGTACCCCATATTTTGTTTTTCAAACACATTGGTGATGGTCACCAGTTGCCATAGATACTTGCCATTTCTCCGTACTCCATCACGTGACTGGTTTGGGTCTCTTTCTTCACAAGTTCATATTGTTTCTGGAGTGTTTCTTTCTTGAGGTTCTCCTGAGGCCAGCACAAGACAAACTCGTATAATTAGCAGTCATCACGCATGGCTATTCCGGCCACAAAGGTAATCAAATGTGTACACATCTTCATATTACATAATCATTTATTATAATATCATGACCGTATTAGCACAAAGTGTACCACTGTAATTGTTATGAAGCGCTAACGAAGTTGTAGACATTTACCTATATAATAAGTAGTCACACGATTGGAGCTTATCGGTGATGCTGATGTTAAACGTACTTAATGTTTTAATTTAACAAAATCCTTGTCGTAGGCACTTTAAATATATGTGTTAGGCCTACGTAAAACACAGTTTATCCCCTTTTTTCGGGGATGTTCAGATTTCACTTACTTCAAGGTAAAGATGATGATTTTTAAACACAATTTATACATTTGACAGATAGTTTTGCATGACTGTACACGTTGTAGATACTGTGGTATAATTAGGTGGGCCTGGGTTGTAGACACGTGCCTAAATATACCTACTCACCGCATCCGAATCTTCCATCCACCTGACGCTGTACACGCTCCCGAGATACGTGATATATATACTGGAGAAGTAGATTGCGTAGGACGGCTCGTATTCATTAGCCGCTGTCGTTGCATAAACTGTAAAACAAAGCTGTTTGCAAAAATGCGCCACGTAGCCGTATAGATAATAAACCAGATTCTGCGCAGAAGTGGCGTATCCCCTACGCAACCTGTTGCCTAGCAACAACGTTCGTCAAGCTTACAAAATGGCTGACGCACATGTGAATCTGTTGGATAATTTCGATTATGACGTAAGTTTCTGGATCAGTCAATAATAGTTTTGCCTCTCTTTGCGGTAAATGCTCAATCAAAGGGAGTACTTTTCGATTACACTTATCTAAAATTGAGCAAATTGTTCGCGCCACGTTCCCCACTGCCATCCTGTTGTATAAGTAAGTGCCCGGTTATATACAATGAGTTTGCGAAATAACTACGTCTTTGCAATATTCTGTCCTTTCCAGAGAAGTTGATTTGACGTTCGAGTAAATGTATTTATATGATTAAGGTATCAAATAGACGTTTAAAAATTTAAATGGTTATGAAAATGAAATATGAAATACTGATAATAATTGTTTTCTCACTTAAGAAAATAGTAGTAGACGAGAACACAATGTAATGTTAGTGAAGGAAGTGTGTATATTAGCAAAATAGATAAGCGAGCGAAAAATGAACAACTCAGAACACGTCCAAAACATGAAATTCTACGGTCGCTAACACCCTCACGGCTCGTCCTGTCCCGACGATCTTGGTATCATTTGTAAGGATGCACTTTTATTATTCTAGCGTCATCTAGATTTCCCGGTAACCGTTTAAAGAACACTGATAAACGGACCTACAATCACGTCGTTTTCGGTGTTCTGATGTTGGCAGCGGGTACTCAGTACACTAATCTTCCGATTGCGGCGCTGTTTTCCTCATTTGTTTAGGTTCAGACATGCGCACTTCACCATTTCTTGATTTCATGTTATAAGCTCCACCCACTTTTAAACCGCAACGAAATTGATGTGCTTTGATCGCAGCGAAAACGATATATATCCACGTCGGCGTGACGTCACAATAACGTACGCCACCCAACGGGTCTAAATTCGTTGCGTTGGTTGATATGCGTGATTGTGACGTCACGCCTACTTCGCGTTTGTCATTTTAGCAGCCGTTTTAAAGTGGGTGGAGCTTATATCATGAATTCAGATAGTGGTGCCTCAATCGGTAGATTGGTGAACTGTGTCGACGAAACAACATTGTTCGCAGTGTCTAAGACACCGAAACGGGCCCGGTTGTAGGTCCGTTTTTAGTTAATTTTAGGAATGATTATCAGGAAACCATTTATAGGTTTGAATAGCAGAAAGCTTATACTTTCAAACAACATCAATATTGTTGGGATCCGACGAACCGTAATGGTACTAGCAGTCGTTCAAAATGCGTTTTTGGAACGTGTTTGACAGTTGTTCATTTTTCGCTCGCTTATCTATTTTTGATATTAGACATAACAAGATTTAAAAAAATTGCCACCCAGAGAATTAACTCTAGGTGGCAGATGGACAGGGAAGCCCTTTGGCTTATCGAGAGTCCGACCCTTTTATCTATGTGCATCCCGCCCGTCTGAGGTATGTGTCGATTTTATTTTTAAACATATTCACCCTACTAGCACCCACGCAATCAGCAGGTAATAAGAAAGTACGTGTTCTCTCAGAGGAGAGGACTATAACTGAATCGAATAAATTGATTTCGTTGATTGTGTAGACGTTATCAGCATGTTTTTTAATGTTGGACTATCGATAAGCCAGAGTGCGTTGCTCCGCGTGGTAATCTCGTTGAATTATCAGTAGGTAAAGGTCAAACGTTGTCCCAGATGGTGTGTTCAAGGCCAGGGCATAGCCGTTTAATACCTGTTTGTTTAACATCGATAATGCAAAATCACTGTTCTGTATACTGAATCAAATTGTTGATGATACTTGCCATTTATGTCCTTTGGTAAAAGGTTGTGAAACATTGACCCAGACTCGCATGCTTCGACGTAGAACACCATCTGCAACAGAGGAGTTAATTTTCACTTATCACAGAAATGCAGACAACCAAATTGTGGAAAATACGAAAAGGACATTGACCAACTGACTGCGTACATTAGAATTAGCAGGTAAGAAAATAGTAGTAGGGATGCAATAACGCCTTTTTTGTCTTGCGACATAACGCCCACCCCTATCGGCTCGACAGTAAGAATGTTGAGATAACCACATGGAGCCGCTGTCATATTTTGTAACAGAAGAAACATGGGGTAAGATATTCACATAAACATTTGAAGTTTAGAATGCTAACCATTGGAAACAAAAGTAAACAAGACTTAGTGATCTCATAATATGGATGAATCAATTTGCACCAATTAATGAACTATGCAACATGGCAGGGGCTAGGTGTTTAAACAGTAAACACCCAGTTATAAATAACCTTCGACCGCAGAGTTAATGTAAAGTAGCAATGCTATACTTCATGTTTCAATCCTTATTGTATTAGCATTATCCATTTATATTCCGCCCTGCCAGCACTGTGTTGAAGGAAACCATTTCTAGCAAACAGGAGAGTATTTAAATAAAATGGTGTCTTTGAGGATAGCGTGCAATCGGAATCAAACGAAACGGTTGCGGAGTAACATACATAATTGGACATATGCAAGGTCACACCCCACAATTATTTATGCGATTCCGACAGCAGTCGAATAGGTTACACGATTACAGCGGAATGTAACTCGCAACGGTATAATTTATTGATTTTAACAAATTCGAAGTTCTCGGCTTGTCGCCTATATTTTCCAGCACCGTAGTCGGTTAACGTACGGTTATAAATGTCATATGTAATTCTTTCGTCGTTATTGCAATTGCTATGACGTCAAGAAATAGTTTCGGGGTAATCAGATATGAGCGATTATGAAATTATATATGTAGCGAAGCATTAACTATGTGTGTGCGTGCGTTTGTGCGTGCGTTTGTGCGTTTGTGTGTGCGTTTGTGCGTGCGTTTGTGCGTGTGTGTGTGTGTGTGTGTGTGTGTGTGTGTGTGTGTGTGTGTGTGTGTAATAATCAGTAGAATTTACCTGCTTGTATCTCTTTTCAGCATACATCTGTTTAATTGCGTTGTTCAAAGATTTGGCGGTGAGCTGAAATGTAGAAAACACTACCTACTATTGCGGTAAAGTGCCAACATAAAATACCGAACATAATGGAATTTCCATTTGATAATGTTCAGCATAATTGTTAACTCCATATGTTTTAGTATACGTTCATTTACTTTGCAAGTAATGCGTTGGGTGTGTGTGTGTGTGAGAGAGAGAGAGAGAGAGAGAGAGAGAGAGAGAGAGAGAGAGAGAGAGAGAGAGAGAGAGAGAGAGAGAGAGAGAGAGAGAGAGAGAGAGAGAGAGAGAGAGAGAGCGTGCATGCGTGCTTGCGTGCGTGTGTGCGTGCGTGCGTGCGTGCGTGCGTGCGTGCGTGTGTTTATAAGACATAAAACGATCATACCATTAACATATTTGGAAAATATCACAACATGAAAATTAGTTAAGCTTCATTTTCAATAATGTTCATAATATTTAAGCTTTCAATAACCCAGAATTATATTACTCACATAGCCATTGGGAAATCTAACCAATCCTGGGGCTCCGTGGTCAACGAAGTTCACAAACACGTGGTCATTCGGTCCACTGCAATGCAAGTAAAATTACAGTGGTTAGAACCAAGGATAATATATACGTATGAAAGGTGTTTTCGATACCATACAACTGTTGATTGATATTCAATTATTCGTTTTTTACTCTGTTCAGTGTTTTTAATCGTACGTAACTTTTTCCCTTATGCGGAACTCTTGCTTCATGAGGGGTGCGTACGTACCAATAGGATATATACTAATAAAGAAGCCTGTGTGTGTGTGTGTGTGTGTGTGTGTGTGTGTGTGTGTGTGTGTGTGTGTACGTGCGTGCATGCGCGAGTGTGTGACGTGTGTGTACGTGGCGCGGTTGCGTGCCTGTGCGTGTGTGCATACGTGTGAAGGTGTATGTGCGTGCACGCGCGCGTCCGTGCGTGCATGTCTGTCGATCTATGTGTCAATGCGTTTGTGTGTGGAGCAATGCCAATGTTGTATGCGCATGCGATCGTGCATGTGTCCCTCTGTGCGTGTTTGTGTGTGAGACTGTGAGTGTGTGCGAGTTTACGTGCGTACGTGCGTGCGTGCGTGCGTGCATGTATATTTGCGTGCATTGAAGCATATACCTGTTGATGACCTTTCCCGAGCCAATCCCTTCCATTGCCTCCTGTTTACCGAGCAGGACGTTTAGGAAGTTTGTCGGCGTAACATCCTGCAACGGGATCACAATTGTTGTCGTTAACAATGCAGCAGCAAAAAATATTTATGCATACGCTGATTACCCGTTTAATTTTATTCTGGTAATCGCTTAAACAAATTAGCACATGTGGTCGATTTCAGCGAATGGCTTCAGAGAAATGTTTCCTAATTTGCACGGTGATGCAAAATGCATATCTCATTCATTTTTTATTTGCCAAAATAACATTGCATATTATGTTGGGTATATTTTTAATGTACTTAATTTCTATCTAATTTCAAAATGTACCGCTCACCTTTTGACGATAATCAATCTTCACACCCCCGTAGACATCGGGGCCATTTGGGTGGTTTATCAAGACCCCCGGAGTTGGGTTACTGTAAAAATGTGACACATCATCAATACAGCAGCATGCAAGATTTTATTCACGAACATAGTTTTCATTTGGTTTGACCACACTAACTAAGATGATAATTACACGTGGTTAGCGATGATTATATAGGTTAGCTCTCTCATATCTGATTGTATAAGCATGTACCACTAACTATTGAAAGTGCAGAAGGTTCCATTTCTTAAAACGTGTATGATTCTCACAGAGGAAACCAGATACATTTGTTTTGAAAGAACCAGTCATTTAGCGATACAGTATTACGGGAATCACAGAAGTGGTTGAAATACAAGTTGTGCATTTGCTCTTACCAACAGCTGAAAATGTTGTTATTTAAAATCCAATAAGTGTGAAGAAGTGTTTTAGTAAACATTAAAAGTCGATAGTTGTAGATCCGTTGTGAGTGGTAATGAGACACCGTATACTCACCTTCGACTATATGCAACATCGTCATACATCATAAGAACAATTCTCTCCTCTGGAATGCCGTACTTCAACATTATCTGATACGCATGGCAAGCGCCCGCCTACAAAATATGGACGAATACACCGCGTGAAACTTGAATATCGTCGTGCCACTGCTTGCTAGACTGCTTTTAAAATGGACAAGGAAGAGGCGGTCGTCTAACAGTGATTCGATTGTTGGATGTAATACAAGGAACAAGGAGAATGAACATTTCACATGACATAAACGCATACATATGCCATTTTGACTACGATGTCCTTCGGGGTGTTGCACAACTGTCATGTTAAGATGTACCCGGTATTCAGTGTTAGGTACTCGTATAATGTTGTCATGTTAAGATGTACCTGGTGTTCAGTGTTACGGTACTCGTATAATGCATTATTAAATAATTAGTTAGTTTATTATGAAGATTTTTTTTTTTTTGACACGAATCATAGTTTTCATTGCAAATATGACATGAATAAGGAACACAAGCAATGTGTTGCTTCGTTCCATTTGTTACGTAATGTATACATGTTTCATATTACTGCTACATCTGTGCTATACTTAACATTATGTATCAATAAAGATTATTATTATTATTATTAACTCCAGCCCTGGCGTTCGGCTCTGCCATCACCACTGAAAGACCAGTATATTTTCAAGTGTTCTCATTCCCTCTGTTCAATAGCTTTCAATTATTCAGCTGTCTGAACGATTGCTTGATTGCTTGATTGCTTCGTCAACAAGGTTCTCTTTTGGCATACGGCAAACGTGTCCAAACCACCAATCTTTTGTGTCTCGTGACATAATTTTGATGGATTCAGACGAAGATGAATGTATGTGTGGTGTCTGTGGTGTATGATTTGTGATATTGTGACGTGGGCGGGCGAATACATAACACATGACATAGCAATCAACTTGGTAACCTCCTTTAATCCACGAGGTGCCGCCACAGGCACTACACTACATCTCCAACCTAAGATTAAGCTTCTAACTGTAATCAAATCAATGACCTTACTAGCTAAGCATAACAAGAAAATACTTAATTACAATGTATCTTCTGACAAACCACGCGACGCTCTGCTATTGTAATTAAAGATATTTTGCATTCATTTGTATGTGCTAACATTTGACACAGTCTCTGAAATCATTACATAGAAGCCAAGGTGGGTATTAAATTACATGCTATCATGTCCATGTAGTACGACGAGTTTCCTATCTATGGTAATTGCAAACAGTCACAACCATAATTAAATGAACGAATCATGAACTATCTGTCCAAATTAGAACGTTTCAACCAGTGACGTTTCAACCAATGACGAAGTCCTTGCGATAATCGGACTTCTTTCGCTCGACACGAGAACGCAGAGAGCAGTTCGGTTCGGCTACTGCGTCTGCATGGTCATCGATCTGTTTCAGTACGTTGATTGTTCACTTCTTGCGCCTGACTGTCACTGATTGGAGTTGGTAGTTAAGAAAGTCTTTTCATGAAACATGAATTTCGAGTGACTTCGTGACCATCATTCTGAGACTGTGCTGTGATCATCGGAACTCTCATTTCCACCACTTTGTAAGGTTCCGGGTTGAACCTTGATATGGTTTTCTGTGATTGACGCCATTTTATGAGAACGTTATCTCCGATTTGCACATTTGATGGGCGCGCGCGTCTTCTGCGGTCTGCATATCCCAAGTATTCCGAAAACTTGCAAAATTGGTCGTTGGTAATCGACGGACTGTAATCCGTTTTCAGGACGCCCGGTATTCCAAAAATGCTAAATATGGAATCCAGAACTGGAATCACGGTTGCAGCGTTTGTAGACTTCACTAGATGGTCACAGAATAGCGAGAGTATTCGTCCAGCATTACCGTGTCAGTTATCTTGATCTGGCTCTTTGAAAGCTTCGACGGCTTCGTCGAGTCAGTGCTGTGGCCACGGGGCTTCTTCCATGCCGGCAGGTATCACACGGGTCGTCGTCACCGGTGCATGAATCATTACAATCGCAGCAGAATTTGACGTTGTCGGTGCAGGGTTTGACATCGCCGGTATAACTTGATTCAGCCAGAAGATTGCGGCAAATAATTTATAAAACAACAAACAATCGCTCAACAAAATGTAGACACATAATCTTCTTTGTGAATATGTGAATGAACGTTTATTCAACAACAACTTTCATATATCATCTTCGTCTAATGTTGATAAAAATTGAACCTGGTGTGGGCTCGTCGAATGTGTAGATATTTACATATTTCCTTCAAATGTGAAGGCGCGCTCACCAAAATATAGGAACCGTCCCGTCGTACTCAGGTTTCCTCTCTACTTCGTTCAGAATTATTCCTGAATATGACCAAAGATACATATCCACAATTACATTAAAATTAAACGAGGATTCCAAGAACGTCCTACTTCGTATTCACACCTTAAGGGTCTTCCCAACGAACAATCTCTTACATATTAGCAAGTGAAAGTTTTACTGTCCGATCGGCGTTCTTTCATTCCCCGCATCTCAGTACGTTACTAATTGATGAAACCAGTTATAATGGCAGACATAGAAACATTAACTGTGTCCAGACGCAGCAGTGTTCATCGCATTGGCAGCCTAATGACTTGTGGACGATTAACATTATCCAGCGAGAAAATAGAAGTAACTTGAGATATCCCACAGTCACCGATCTGAAACAATAGCTGCGTCCATCCTCAATGTCCATCTTGGCAAGATCAAGCTGCTTACTAATGGTATTTTAATTATCCCTACACCAAGCAAACAACACACAGTTCATAGTATACAATACACCAACGACCACTTAATGACCTCTTCACTGGACATCACTTTAACAACCAGAACCCAACAATTATAACAATTACAAATTAACCAATTCCCTCCACCAAACTAGCAATTACCAGCCAAACAGTTATTGTTATACAAGCTACTTATGACAGGTTCTTCCAACCTGGACAGCGCTAAACCGACTACGTACACAGGTTGGCCGTCCAGAACCAATATAATAAAATGGCGCTACTCCAACGACCCTGAGAACTGTGACTGTGGCATTAGGCAGACCAAGCAGCACCTTCTGGTCTGGATAGAGAGCGCATGCTCTGCCCAAGAACTAACGATGGCCAACGACATCGCCATCAAATATGCCAAACATTGGAAGCACACTGTGTGATAGTGGACGGACACGAATAATGATGGTGATGAGTTATCAGCGATAACGTACAAATTCACCCTGAATAGAGTAATAAGTACTAACTAAATGTAGAACGCGAACTCGATCCACAAATTTATAACAACATAAATTGGACTATTATCGTCCAGTTTATATCTGCCAGATCCACTACCTCTACATATCCTCGTTATATACCTGAAACCTGCCGTGGACGACCACCTGTCTTGCACGACCACTTTGACTGTGCAGAAGGGGTGGTCGCCCGAGACATGTTATACAGTACCACAATTCTAGGGATACATGTATTGTTAAGGTACGTTTCATAATGTACGTCCTAGCGTCAAATTGTGATATAGGGAATACACGAAACGTGAAGTCAAAGTGTAGATGTGAACTCAATGTAAAAAAAATATTCATCACTGTGATATTAGTGGGTTTAGACGTAGAATATATTGACTGTGAAAGTACGCATGTTTTAATCTTTTAAGTATTTAAACAACGAAAGGATTTGGGGCGTGGGAGCAAAATTTCAGTGTTGTGCTTAATTTTTTGCTCCACGGATGTGTATTTAAGCTAGTGAATATTAATAAACGAGGAGTGTACAACGTCGCTTTAACGGCAACAAGCAAACAGGCACGACACGATGACTCATCAAACTTCATAACAAGGACAAGGTCTACAATGTTTGAACAATTTTTCGAACACGTTTATGTGTACATGAACACGACACAGCTAGATACCTGATGACGGTAGTTGTTGTAGCCCTTGGATCCCGCCACGATGAGAGCCCAGTGCTTCGATTCGCCATCCTGGGGTCTTCCCTGCACAACGGCGACAACGCACAGTACAAGCAAGATATACGGAGACATCGTCGTGATCACAGGAGAGACAAATCATCCGACTGTTGCGCGAAAGTGGTTATTGCGTATTTAAGAAGATATATATCAATCACATGATGTCACTCTTGAGTGGCACTTGTCTTCAAGTGTTGTTATCATTCAAGTTGCAACTGATTGGGTTTTTGTTAACGGAAGTGTACGGCGATGTTCAATGGCTGGTTTATTGGCATACCCAGATATGTACAATACAGCTCTCTTTGAATGTTATAAAACGTTATTTTATTTCATCGTCAATTTCTTATTTTCGAATATATAAGGAGGTGAAATGTTGTAGTAGTAACCTGTTTTACATCCACATTATTGAAGTGTTATAGACATATGTCAATTATAAAATACTAATGAAGTTCGGTGTCGCATTGTTATCATGATCGTCAGTAGTTGTATATATAGGATGACGATCGGTTTTCGTGGTGGCACATAGTCTCGCTTAGCCGACTATCGCCTGTCTGCGTGACTTCGCCAGAACGATAGTCTGGCTCTAAATGGCCCTTTTGAATGTTATGCCATGAGAGCTGCCATCTAGTGAGTATGCATGTGATTAAAGGCATTAAACTACGAAAAAGTTTATTGTCGGTTTATTTTGTGTGTGACATGTTTCAAAATAAGTTTATTGTTGAATAGTTGTTATAGTATAGTATTATCTGATAAAAATGGTGTCCTTATTAAATTTGTTATTTCATAGTTGGCCTGACAGCCAATCATCGTCTCTACTCGAATCTGGGGTAAAGCCCCCTACCGGTAACAAACGCAGGAGCTTAATATTCCAGTCCGTTGTGACGGGCCAATGCTGCCACCTCACGGCGGCTGGATAATCGAGTCTAGGTGACATAAAGAAATTCTAAGATGGCGGCTGCCTCACCTTCCGGTGTTGAGGTCTCGTAGTCATGTGACCGGACGTATGTAGCGCCCTCTGGTGGCACGGGCGGGTAACGGGTGGGTATAGTGGATCATGGGCCCTCTTAGAGATGAAGTACGTGCGTAATCGGCGCCTCTTATTAGAGGGATAAGTACGTGTCGTTGTATGTATGTGCGAGTATGACAAAACGAACAAGAATACCATATTTTAAAGTTGTATGCACCTGATTACATATTTGTTTCTGTGCGCTATTGCATACATGCCTGTGTGATATCTATATTTGAGCGCTATAGCATGCATGCGAATCTAAGGTTCGTCGAACATAGTGAGTGTGTGTGTGTGTGTGTGTGTGTGTGTGTGTGTGTGTGTGTGTGTGTGTGTGTGTGTGTGTGTGTGTGTGTGTGTGTGTGTGTGTGTGTGTGTGTGTGTGTGTGTGTGTGTGTGTGTGTGTGTGTGTGTGTGTGTGTGTGTGTGTGTGTGTGTGTGTGTGTGCGTGTGTAGGCTCTATAGGTTATCTATCTTTGTGCGTCATCGCGTACGTGCGCGTATGAATAAACATAAGTTAAGTGCCTATTGTTTTTAAAACTGATAACAAACAATGTAGTTATACAAAATTACTAACCGATATTATTGACTAAATATACAAACATTTTAAATTTGTGAAATGTTTGTTTGATGTAAATTTGCTTTCAGGCTTCTTGCATTTAAATGTATAAATGATAATCCATTAACTTAACAAATTTTTCCATTGAATTGAGAAATAGTGTAGTACTCACATTTTGATGATAATTTAATATAAAAATTGTTAATTAGATCAAAATTATTTTCAAAATAAATATTATTATAATTAAGATAGTGGAAGGTGTTTAAGTTGAAGTAAGAACATTTATTCAACTGTTTATGACTGTTATAATGTCCTTCAGTTGTTGAATTTTTAAATTTACATTAATCATCACTGATATCATGAATAGGAAAAACCTCGCAACAAGAGTAATACAAATATTTTAAATTTTAACTGATTTTGCGTTAAGTTTACACACGTATCGTGAAAATCTGACTGACATAGTTCACATGTTACAGAATAATCTTTAACATTTGATTAGAAATTAAACATGAGTCAAGTTTATTAATAGTGTTTGTCATTTAAACAATAATTAATAGAAACAATGCGAGAGCCATAAAAAGAAATAATACATTCTTATGCAAAAGCATAGTCACTGTACGCAGTAACAACTGGGCGGCCATTGATTATTACGTGCGTGGCGCCGTCTAGCGTCGATGAGCTAACCGCGTTGTGGCCCCCATGTAAACAGATAGGAAAACGGTTAATACGTTACGTATTTGAGGCAACAGTCACCACTCAGACGCATGTTTCACTATCCCAATGAATCAGCGAGGTGAAGTGATGTGCCAGTGTCAGATTAATTGAGTTTAATAGCAAAAACGATCAATGGAATTATCAACAACGCCGAAAAAATGTCAGGCGCCGGGACACTGCCAATGAATCAAATCAGATGGCTGTTGTTGACTCTGTCAGTCGATGTTGTTCTGGTGAGCACATGGTAAGTACGCGTATTTAATTGATTTATATATAATTTGGTGTAATCTTCGCTATTACACCACCTATTTTCTAATACATGTTATATTTGGGTAGGTACATGTAGTAAACAAAGTAGGCACTTGAACAAAAAAATAAATATCATGCTAGAACATTGGGAATGGGCTTACATTACAGGTAATAGCTTAATGGTCACGTATCTGTTGATTTCATTAAGATATCTTTAATAGATCAAACGTAAGTGCGATTTTAAGACGGCAAAACAACATAATTTTTGTGTATCTTTTTGTGTGTTTTCTGTGGATAAATATTTGATTTAAAATGTAAACTCTTTTATTTATATATATATATATATATATATATATATATATTTAAATACTGTTTTAATGTTTTTCAAACACATTGATTAACTAAAGTAATACATTTATAATATTTAATATTTTTAATACTAATTATAACCAAATTAATGCAATTAATTAGTTAATGTGAGTAATGTAACACGCAAACTCAACAGACCAACACGTTCCAATTAAAGGCCATAATGCCCACAATTATGAAGATATTTATACATGTTATGCAATGTATATAACCACATTAATAATGGTAATAAATATACATGAACAAATAATTTAATAATTTAATTGATTAGTCAATATTGACTAATTAGTGCTTAACCTCGACAGACCGACACATTTCAGTAAAAGGTCATAATGTCCATGATTATGAAGATATTTGTATAATTTATTAAAGCAGTAAACCACATTAATTATGGTAATAAATATACATTAACCAGTCATTTCGCATTAACAGTAACTTAATTAATAAGTTAATAATGGCTAATATTATCACGCTCATGATAGGTTGGATGAATACTGCAGGCTCTGTGCAGACAAATAATCAATTGTCACTGCTTCATAATGTAATGTTCTGCATTTTAACATTAACTTGATCAAGTAATGTTTATAAATTGTTCACAGTATTCCGTCGCTGAATCCAAATGCACCAAATGCAAGACTGCTTTCTGCATTACTCCCCATGGCCCATGGGAGTCAAGCCATGACAGTCTTTTTGTAATATTGGAAGTTGATTGTCTCATGCGATTTTGTGAATTAACACATTACCTGGTGATGTGTGCATTGTGTACAGTACATGAATCACTTGTATTCACACTAAAGTAAGCGCAAGCTTTTGGAGTGGAGAATAATGCGCCTTGAACGGTTGTAAGGACCAAACACAAAGAAAACAACACCATATTTTTACACTGCATATACGCATATCATGGACAAATATATTAATGACCACAAGTTGTGACCTACACACACATACACACACACACACACACACACAC